>JANSLV010000022.1:0-389002 GCA_029298845.1 Ophiostoma perfectum
CTCACGACAAAAAAAAAATAAAAAAAAAAAATCCGGGCCCCCCACCCCCCCAAAGAAAACCAGGAAAAAAAAAAAACCCCCCCCCCCCCCCCCCCCCCCCCATTGCGTAGTTGCATGATGTTACGCAGAACAGTCGAGAGACAATATCTGTGCTCCGTACGTCGTCGCAAACCCCCTTGGAATCCCCCTTTAACCACCCCCGCTCCTGTGAGCCTGTGTGCCTGTGAAAGCTCCGTCGAAGCCGCAGAGCCACCAATAAACCACTGGCACGTCTTGGCATCACTGCTCTGAAATATTGGGCGGTGCCGAATTCCGGAGGCAATGTGCGAGTAGCACTGTATCTCGTTTTCTCTGGTTTTCTCTGGCTTCGCATCCTCTGCTCGACAAGACAGGCCGGTTGCATGCTTCCAGCTTTCCTGCGTTTGGCGATTGCTGGGTGGAAAGCACTGCGACACACGACGTATCTTACAGCTGCTGCTATCGATGTGGCTTTCCTGCAGGCCTCTGCGTATTGCCAAACACGGAAACACTGGAGACTACCAAATTTTACCCAGCGTCTGATTCCTTCAGCCGGCTCCGTGCGCCGCAGAGCCCTAGACTAGCTTCGTAAAAGATATCTTAAGTCTTACCATGTGGGAGTTTAGTTTTTCTTAGCTGCCCGTAGTGTCTGCGTAGTGTCTGGACGGCAGACAAGTGATGACCTGCCCCTTTCTTTTTCTACGCGGTAGTGTTGGAAAAGTATGGGCATGGGCATCCGCCGAGCTGTCTAGACCGTTGACGCGGGCAAAAAAAGTACGGCTCGTTTTCGCACATAGAGCACGTTGCTCCAGCACGTTGGCTCTAGTATCTGGCTGTGATGCTTTGTTATGTCTGGGTTCTTTTGCCGATTCTGTCATCTTGCTTCCCATCTTGCTTCCCATCTTGCTTCCCATCTTGCTTCTCATCTTGCTTCCCATCTTGCTCTCACGACAGCGATGTACGGGCAGCATGCATTCACAAACAATATCTAACTAACGCAAAGTGACAGATCCCTGGGTATATCTGATTCGTGCTTTCCAGACGGCAGAAGGTGTGGTGGAGACGGATGACCCCTGTCTTGCAGATGCGGTGGAACGGACTTGGTGCGCCTGGGCGGCCTAGCATGCGGGCTACTATGACGTCGGGCATGCTCTGTGCGCTCAGCGTTGAGACGGACGGTTACATATCTTACGTCGTATGTATCTGGGTTTATCATGCCGTAGGCGTAAGGGTGTGCTCGGCGTTTAGTTTCGATGGACTCGGTATGGATGTACCTCTGCTAAGGATATGCTGCTGAGGTGACATGTGGTTTTCCTGTCCAGCCCTTGGGTTCCATACGACGTAGACAACCGGAGTAAGCAGAGGCACAAGGTCTCTCTGCAACCTGCCGGGGCATCGAAGCAAGGGATGTTTTACCGTTGGCTCTTCTGCTCAACCGCAAACTTCTAGCTCTGTTCTGCCAATCCTTATTTCGACTCTTTGTTTCCATCTCCATTATGCTGCCATTCTTTGTTACAAAAGATCCTCGATTCTCCGTTGTGTTTCTTTCATCACCCCGGACAAAGACGACTCGCAGAAGCTGTGACGGTTTGACAATGGTTGCCAGGTTGTATACTGGTATTTCGTCGACATGGTCCATTGAAAGATGCCAGGTCGTGCCAGGCAGAGTTGTGCAGCCCGTTGTCAAGTCGAAAAAGACTGCAATCCTGCGCGTCAAGGCGGAGGAAAGTCCGTACTCTGTCGATGGTCTCCCATGGGCGAACCCCTGTCCTCCTGTATTTTGCTATTGCAAGATACATTGTATATTGTATCTTATCTTATCTTATACTCATAGTATCTTTGTCTTCTTGCCCTTTAGTTTAGCCCCTCGCTGTCCACTGGGCTGCTGGACCCTGCATTATTGGGTTCGGCTGCGGCTTCCAAAGATGCTTGCCTGCATAGTGTATGCTGTGAAGAGGATTATAAAGAAATTAGAACATAAAAAAAGAGAAAACACATACTCCTACAAGGGCTCACCGCTCTTCGTTGAGCCACCACTTCTGCTTTTCGGTAGAGCTATTGGCGAACTAAGATACAACACTAGCAGTGTGACCGGTGTGGGACATATGATATCTTACATTCTGAATCTACTCCGTACACATGGGTAAAATGCAAGAGCACGGGATGAGAGGAGGATGCTGGGGCACGGGGCAGAGTCGGATGAAGTGAAAGGAGAGGAGAGACGTGCGAGGGATGTGAGAAGAACGACGAACAGCCGTAGAAATGAGAAGACTGTGAAAACCCAATAAAAAATAGGATGAGAGAAAAGAGGAGAATGAACAAACTGAGAAATGACAGACAACGGTAGGCTGATTGATATGTGTGCATACGAGTTAAGATATCTTGCATTTATAGTACAGGGGGTTTGAGAACTATAAAGTGCGATATAGCGCAGTGAACAGATAGTAGGTCAACAGCTAGTCAACGGGGTTGATACCTCGGATGCCAGGCTTGCAATGAAAATAGGAATAGAAATAGCGATGGGTACGGGTAATAAGACTGCACTGCCAAGGGCGCAAAAGAACGGGCGAGGGCAGTAAATGCTACGATGATTTCGGCCATTTCAACATGTGCAGCGGCGGAGATGGCTTGGGAGGATAAGGTGGGATGAAACGATGTGTAAGCATAAGGCCATCTGACTTGATAGCAAGGCGGCTGGAAGAATCCGGAACACCAGAAAATGAAATATAAATGAAAAAGAAGAAAAAAAAGAAAAAAGAAAAAAAAGAAAAAGAAAAAAGAAAAAAAGAAGAAAAAAGGAAGAGGGATAAATGACTCGGGACGGCAAGAGACGATGGAGATTGGCACCGTCGTCGCCCACGGAATAGGAAGGCGGCATTGCCATATGGCTGGGCTAGCACCTGGGCATATTCTCCGTATTTGCAACCTGTGAGTACGTCGTACTTTCGTGGGTGCTCGGCTCTTAGAACAGCCCAAAAACTAAAAAGTTGTCTAACAGCAAAGAGAGAGGGGGGGTGGGAACCATTGCGTCATAGGGCCATTTCGGGAAGGGGCACAAGGAGGGGCGCTTTGTGCCGATAAATTGGGCCAGCCTGCCATCTTCCGGCAAGTCGTTTATTGATTTGTCTGCCGTGGCTATTAATTATTATAGCTTGCTTCTCATTGAGCGCATGTCTGTTATGCTCACTTTTTATTGCGCGCATGTCTGGTATGCGCACTTTGTATTGAGCGCCGGCCGAAGAGATGAATTGCTGGACCCCGAACGCGTGATTCCACGACGGTACTGCCGTTTCTGGACGAGAGGTATTAATATTGCTCGAGAAGAAAAGAACAGGAAGGAGCCACCGGGCACCTGCATCCCACTGCGTGTCTATGGAAAGAGCGCCGAAGCCAGGCAAAGACGATCACTGCCTATAGAGGACCAGAAAACGAAGAAAAAATAGGGGTGCTGGGACGCCTCAAGCATGCGAGCGGGGCGGCTGTAGCATCTGTATTGAATGTGCGCCGCACGGCAGCTATGCCGCACCCCTTCTCGATGGAGCGAAGGGGGGAAAAGGAAGAAAAAAAAGGAAGAAAAAAAGGAAGAAAAACTGAAATACCAAATTTGCGTTACGGAGACGTCGCCTGTGGCTTCAGCCCTGTGTGCTCGCTCCCTGGGACACGATCAGCCTGGCGGCCCTGATGGCTCGATGGGGACAGTGAACACGAGACGAGACGACGTGGGCCGAAGGAGAGGCTGGCGAGGCAGGTGCGCCCGGCAGGATGATCGCATTCGGGGAAGCACCGGCCGATGTGGCAGAGGCTCTTTCCTTGGAGATGCGCCTCCTGTTGCACATGGACCCCGAAGGAGAAGGAGCGACCGGCGCCGTCGGGGAAGGCATTGGCGGCCACAGCCATGCCCAACGCGCACACGTATCTCATCTTATTAATAATTTAATAATATAGCCCTGCACTCTGTGCAAGTAAGACCATACCAAGCCGTATCCAAGCCAGCCCGCGATAAGCACTGTGCATACGCCGTACAGAGATGCGACTCCATATAATGGCCGGCTTCTCACGCCATGGCCTCCGTCGAGCAGCTGCTAGTCGGGGTTTGACATGGCAGACCCGCGGAAATCGAGCGGGGAGGGAAGGAGTAGATGGAAGGAGGGAGGAGGGACGCCTTCCCTATGCGACCGACATGTACCTCTGAATAACAACAAATAAATGCAAGATAGAAAATAAAAGTAAAATAAAGAAATCCTCGTCAACCGTTCTTCGCTGATCATCGCGTCCTGTCTTCCTCACCCCCAACATCTCCCGCTACCACGACAGCCCACCGCATCGAGCCAAGCCCTGTTCGGAAACTTGGGACACATTGTGTCTTCTTATTCTCGTTCCTTTTTCTACTGGGGCAATCTCTGTTCCCGTTGGCTGCCCGCGTGCCGTTTCTTCTGATTTGTTGCAAATCTACATTCTACGGTCCCTCGTCTCTGGCTTTGGCTTACTATTGCTTCCACCTCTACTTCCTTTCTTCTCTTCTCTCCGTCTCGTCTTCTCTTCGTCTTGTCTTCACTCCGTCTTTCATCTCTTCTTCCTCGCACGCGGTCTCCAATCAGCTCCCGCCCAAAACCCCTAAAAACGTTTGGCCTTGTTCCACTCTGCTGCACCGCGCTTGGCCCCGAACGTTGTCGAGTCAGCATCGTCATCCCGCTCTCCTAGCTCGCCACACTTGTGCGCAGCATCTTGCCCGTCTAGATCACTCGAGCTCCCGTGCACCAGAACACAGGGCCTCTAACGAACCCGCCCGACACTGCGGCGTGCATACTGATATACGGAGTACATCCCGCCATACACCACATCTATCCATCTTGCACATTCCGGCGCACACACTCTCACACTGTGCACGGCACAAACGCACAGAGAGGACCGGTCTCCATCGCCACGCAGTAGTGCTCTGAGGAAGCCGAAAAAAGAAATAGAAGAAAATACATCAAGGGCAAACAGCCAAGGCCTTGTGTCTACATCCCAGAAACACCAGAAACACCAGAAACACCAGAATCACCAGATACCAGCAAACGCGAGCCTTACGACGGCCAGCACCACCCCGTCACAACCAGCACAGACACACAGACTGACACTCCCCACGCCGAGATCGTAGCTCCCTTGGACGCTCCCGACAACCGTGTGTGGAGCCCTCCTGCCCAGCAAGCAGTGTCTTCTGCCCCGGCATCGCCCAATCGGCTGACAACTTGTCGTCTCCAAGACAAGACTTTCACAACGACCACGCGAAACGGCGACTGTCAACCAGCTTGCGCCTCTCTTGCTTCCGCACGCCCACCAACCGCTCGGCCTCTCGCCTCTGCTGTTTCACGGCTGAAGAACTTCGCTCGCCTGCTCTCATAAATACCTTCCGTCAACCCTTCCAACCCTCCGCCGCCCTCGGCATCCCGCGACAGCAACGGTGTATACCTTGTGCATAGCTCGCCCAACACCAGCAATGTAAGTCTCGAGCTTGCCCTGTCTCTGCCCTGCCCACGAGACAAGGCTGCTGCTATCTGTTTTACATACTGCTTGTGCTCTTCCTGGATATCCTTAAATCATATCAAGCCGGCCCAAGTAAAGTCCAAGCTCCGACTCTGGCTCTGAGCTCTGGGCGCTGGGCCATCTGTCGCATTCACTGCCCTCCCAGCCTGCTTCACCTCCTCCCTTTGCTGCCGCCTGTTTCGACTCCCTCTTCACATGTCCTTGGCTTTGCCCTGCCCTGTCCATGCCTTGCTCGCGTTTCTGCTTGCCGGGGACTTGCACTATCAGATACCCTAGATATCTCTGATATCTCAGATGTCCCCGAACTCTCCCTCTGCACCCTCTGCACTCTGCACTCTGCACCCTGCACTATACACGCGACAGTACTTATCGCATCCGGCTTCCATACCACCCTATGCGCCTCGTCCGTACTTTTCTTCCTCCCGCCCGCCCCCTGTCCTGTCCTGTCCCTACCCTGACCCATTGCTGCTTTTGCGCCACGCTTGCTGCAAACCTGCTGCGTCTTACAGCCTGTGTGGCCCCAGAACGCGGGGTTTACCCTTTCCCTTCCCTGCCCTGCCCTGCCCACCCTGCCTTGCGTCTTTGCTTCTGCTATCCCCCTCTCCCCTTCCGCCTGGGGCCCACCAGCCAGGATCGATGACAAGTGTGTGTTTTTTTCTGGTCAGGCCCTGCAGGCTCTCTTGGTAGCCACAAAGTTTCATAAGCTACATGTCTCTCGCGCCTGATGTCTACGGAGTATACATTAAATCATATGCTCCTGCTTGGCCCTGGTCTTATATAGCGCTCTCACCTGCACGCCGCTGTCTTGCCTAGTACGAGCACAGTACGGCATAAAGCTACTTCTGTCTGCTCAAAGACCCGACGGCAGTATTTGCCATCTGCCGCACTCGTTGGACTTATCCCATATCCATATTTATGTCCCCTTACCCAACTGTCATAGTCCCCCTCGGGCATCAAAGCTGTATGCTGCAGCCTGCCGTTTGATTATTATTCTCAGCTCCAGTGGTCTACACTGACTGCATCGCCCATCCCCCCGTATTCATACGCTCTCGCAGCTTAGCTCAGCGAGCTAAACTCAAGATCGTCCTGGGCGAGCTACCTGCGGCCTGTGCCCTTGCATAACTACATATCCTGCACCCTGCCTTTTGATTTCTGGGTTCTGCTTTGGGTTCTGCTTTGCCTCCCAAACACTCCAACTAACCCTAAAGTGTACCGGCACGCCAGACACACAACGACCATATATACAAAAAAAGCAGCAACACAACGTGCCCGACATGTCTTTCAACTTCGGGGATAGCATTAGCGAGTCGGCGTTTGAGCAGATCCTCGAGATGGATGATAGCCCAACAAACCGTGACTTCAGCCAAGCACTCGTCTACGACTACTTTGAACAAGCCAACGAGACATTTGTCAAGATGGACGAGGCCCTGTAAGCATACCACTGGCATCTGTTCCTACCATCTATCTACCTACCCGTACACAATGCTGACTGCTGAAAGGGAGGGCAAGAGCCTCGCAGAGATGTCGGATCTCGGCCATTTCCTGAAAGGCTCGTCGGCCACCCTCGGCTTCGTCAAAATCAAGGACCACTGCCAGGTCATCCAGCAATACGGAAAGAATATGAACCTCGACGGCTCCCCAGAAACGGACGAGGGCGTCTGCGTCGCACGTCTCACAGAAGCCCTGGCCGCAGCAAAAGAAAACATGGGTGTTGTGCGGGCGAAAATGAACGAGTTCTTCGGCGTCACGGACGGCGCCGTCTAAACATTATACCTTGTCGCGATCTCTCTCTGAAATATTCGATGCTTGTTTTTTTTTCCATCTCGGCCCATCTTGGCCCATCTTCTTCCGTTCTTTCATGTTCTTTTATATAGACGTACTCTACGTACTCTACGTTTTTATCATCGCCTTTGTCTGATTTCTTTCTTCTTTCAGTCTTTTTATCGTCTGATTCCTTCTGTATCAGCCAACGATTCGGCTTCGTGTGCATGTCTGCAGCGAGCGTTTCTATCCACTGGATCTCTTGGTTTCCTTCTTGCTTTACAAAAAAGAGCCTGCCCACAGCTCACTCCCATGGTACTCATGATGCTTGTGCGTGGACCGGATACACATGCTTTCCCCCGCCGGCACTGCTCTTCCTGGAAAGCGTGACGTCTCGAGGATCCCCGTTCGAGCTACAGCCCTCCGAGGCGGTTCCGGGCGAGTCCTCGGCATCCAGCCGCGAAGACTCGGCATTTTCTATACTTCTTTAATCGCCACTACCTTTCTACCTCTGTCCTTTGGCAATACCAATTCTCACCGTCTAGCCTGACGTACTGATCTTTCACGTTCTGCTCTACGCATATTCATACTCTACGTTGTTCATGCTCTTGGCTTCTGCTTCTGCCCGGCCCGCTGGCATAGTATTCTGATACGTCTGGCTGCCGATATCCTGCATTCGGGATGGATGGCGAGTGTTGGGTGAACTGACAGGCCGTCGTCTCTCAGATATTGCTATGCCAGCACCGCCCGGGAAGGAGAGTCCAATTAACCATCAAGCCGAAACGGAGGCCCCTCAACACGTTGACGTGCTAATATTCTGCCGTCCGATCGCCTCGAGATCCCTGCCCCTGTCTCTTATATGCCCATGTAAACATACCCCTGTCCTAGGCGCGTTGCAGTACAGATGGCAGCGAAGGTCCAGGGAGACAGGCAGATCTACGAATAATACCGGCTGTGCGCCCACCTTTTGTGATGAGGCTACCTCGCCGAGAGGTGGCCTGATCCGTGCTGGCTTACGCTCCTCTTCCTCGGTTCCCGGCTCTTCTTATTCTTATGTTACTACGGAGTATCATTATCGACAGACCACCGATTCGACACCCCTGCTAATACTGCTCCGTCGATATTGCGTTGCACAAAACAAGGATTGAGATGTGTGTGATTTGATAGCTATCAACATATTATATGGAAACTCGGAAACCAGATATATTTATTCTGTATTATATCGTAAATCTTCTCATACGGAATCCAACTCACGCCATGTGCCAGCCTTGAGATGAAGATATTAGACGTCGAAACTGAAAGGGACATGCACCGTGCAACCTCTTGAGCACCTAAAATTTCCATATGATCTAGCAGCCGATGTCTTCTCATTTTGCACAGGCCGTTATCTATCCGCGTTCTTTTTGTTGCACTTCCGTTGGTATATCTATCCTCTCCGTCTTTTGCCGATTAATGAAGAAAAGCAAGCAAAGTTGTACTAACTAATATAAAAAATAGAAAAAGAAAGAGGCAAAGCATCAAAAAATCATTACATATCAATCGTCTCGTTGAACCGCAGCACTCCGCTGCTCTTCAAAACGCCATCGACGCCTTCCGGCAGCCGAGGGAAGGGGTCAGTCAGGGTGCTAGGGTCAGGTGCCTGCTCGGCAGACCTGTCAATCACCAGTGCCAAACCCTGAGACTTGATTGCTTCCACCAAAGCTGGTACCATGTCCTGTATAAAGTTAGTAATGTCCATACGCTACCAAGAAGGGAAATCTTACCAAGAGATGAGAGCTGCAGACAAGACCCATGAAGTTGTTGCTCTGTGCGGTCCGCACGACCTCCTTGACGGACGCCGTCCGCCGCCCAGTGCTCCAAACGCCATCGGGCACTGCTGCCGCGACTGTGGCGTCGTCTTCGCGGCCAAGATCGTTGCACAAGAAAACAGGGAAGTTCGGCTGCTTCCAGTTGATGGCCGTACACAGGCTCGGGTTGTAGGAGCTGAAGACAACCGACCGCACTGCGTTGGGTGTATGCAGCCGCTGGGTACGAGCATGGTCAAACACGACCGCCAAGATGGCGTCGACGCCCGAATTCAGATCAACGCTGCCTACACCCCCCAGTCCCAGGGCCTTTTCTTCATCGGCGCTCGGGTATAAAACCTGTATGTTGACGTTCATGCCTGCGGGAAGCAGAGAAAGGGCCTCGCGCAGTGTTGCACCCGACGTTGCTAGCACGCGGTGGACATGGGAGACGGCATCCAAAGGCGACGATCCAAGTGTCTCGAGGTGTGGGCGGCCAGGCGCTGTGGATGTGGCGGCTCTGAATTGATCATAGCTGAGGCGGGCGACGGGAATGCTGATGGCGGCGCTGGCATCAGAGGCATTGGCGCCGCCGTTGTTACCACAGTGCACCGCCCAGGTGGGCCATAAAACTGGAACGCCATCGCTTGTGTGTTGCACATACAGGCGCACATAGTCGCCGGACAAACTCGAACCCGCAATAAAGGAGCTGGGATGGCCCTCCAGCTGGCTGGTGGCCTTCCAATAAGTCTCAAAGTCGGCGATCTCAAGCGGCTTGCCGGGGAAAGGCTTGATAACCTGAACATGGAAGCTGATCTGGCCAATCGCGCGTAGCCGGGGATCGAACAGGGGCAGGCAGCAGATGCTGCCGGAGTTTCCGAGGAGGGCGCGGAAAGTGCTGGGCAAAGCGACAGTCTTTGCGATGATCTTTGCACCATACGTTGGGAAAACATCAAAGTCGAGAACAAACGAGTCCAGATTGTCCACCTGGAACGTGACAAGGCGTGTATCCTCCTGGAAAGGAAGCATGATGTTCTTGGGGATGAGGTCGGCGACCTTGGACGAGATGGTCAGACGAGCTGCCGGGTACTTTCCATCGTGGAAAAAGATCAGTGGGGGCTCGCCATTCTGGTCTTCAAAGTTGATCTGGACTACAGTCTTGGTGTCGAGGAAGTTGTGGCCATAGCGGCGAAGGGGAATGATGGGTGGTGGGAGCTCTAGAATTGGGATAGCATCCGGGTCAAGAGCCATGGGTCCTGGTGCCGTGCTGCTTCCGCCGAGAGCCCCGAAATTGTCTCCGCCAAACTCGGTCACAGGCTTGAGTCCGAAGGGACTCTCGCGCTTATTCTTCTTTCTGCTGTAGGGGGTGAGAAGCTTCATGCACTCCAAGTGGCCCTCCCATGCGGCATAGTACATGGCAGGAAGGTCCTTCTCGTCGCGGATGTTGGGATCCAGGCCGGCCTCAAGAAGCGCTTTTAAGCATGGAACATTGCCTTCGCTGGCGGCGTGGACAATCGGAGTCCAGCCATACAGCTTGTCGATCTGGTTCAGGTCGGCTCCATACTCCTGGAGAAGAAGCAGTAAGGTGGGTGCACGGCCAGCGCGAGCAACGAGATGTTGAGGGTACAGCCCTTCAGCGTCGGGCAAAATACGTGCACCATGTTTCAGGAGAACTTCAACGATGGCGTCCGTACCGTGCTCGCATGCAAGGTTGAGAGGAACATGATCGGCGTCCGATGTGGGATCAATGCGAGCCGACCGCTCCAGCAGTCTGTTGACACATTCCAGGTGGCCATGGATGATCGCGTGAATCAAGGGCGTGAAGTTGTCGTGGTCGATGAGGTCGATTGTTTCACGGCCCGCGGGAACCACAGTGCTTAGTGCGTCTAGCATATCCAGACGGCCATGCATGCTGGCATAGTGTAATGGCACACGGCCATATACATCTGTGCGGGTCACAGAGACGCCTTGTGCTAGGCCGTAATCAAGAACGAAGTTGTTGCCGTAGATGGTCGCTTGGTGCAGGCAATTCCGCTCGTTGATGTCGTCTTCGCTTTGGATGTCAACCAGCCCCGTATCTATGAGGGTCTGCAGAGCATCCCGTGATCCCTCATTGATCGATGCCAGGAATGTCCGCGTAACACGCTCCTTGAGCGCAATATCCCGGGAAGCGGTGCTTGCGCCATCTTCCTGGCCGTTAACACCAGTGACAGCAGCGCGCATACGCCCGAGCAGATCTCGCAGGTTTTCCAGGTGGCCGGCCAAGACAGTCTCTAGAAGCAAGGTGTCGGCATCGCCCTCGTCGGTTCCGAGCAGATGCTGACTGCTGACAATGTGATCTGGCTGCTGAGTGCGGCCATCGAAGCGAATTTCATGGTCGCCCTCGGCCCAAGCGCCAAGTTCTTGCAGACTCGTCGTGGCCTGATCTGACAGTTCACTGATGACGGTAGCATTGAAAAATGGCTGGACTTCGACGGCACGCGAGAGGTAGAGCTCCTTGGTCTTGGACTTTGACGTCTTGTCCCACTTCTTCAAGATTTTGGAAAAAGCGGTGCCGTTGATCTCGACAAATTGTTGCAGCTTGTTGAGGTCATTTGCAAACTGTTGGAAGCCTTCCTGAAGGGTGGTGAACTTGGCGGAGCGCCGGGAGATGCCATTTCCTCTCGATCGGAGGACCTTTTTCTTGTCGAGTAGTGTTTTTAGACGGACTTTGAGCTGATTCGGATTAGTGACGGCACAAGGCGGGAAGTACGGGGTCAAGTTAAGAAGTGAGGGTGTGCAGAACCCAATCAAAAGACTTACCTCTGCTTCCTTCTGTAGATAGAAGGCATTGACTTTCTCCAGTTCTCGTTCCTATCCGGCAGTAATTAGAATCATATCCAGCGACCAATAGTGACCGCAATGAAGACTTTGCTAACACAGAGTGCCGCCTGGACTCACAAGTTGAAAGAAGAAAGTGGCCTTGTTGGCTTGCAGAGCGGACTGGGAGTCTAATGGGGTGGCCGAACGGTGAAGGTCGTCTTGGGCACTGAGAATGGGGGTGGCTGAAAGTCGCTTGATGAGCTGTTTTCAAAGAGTGATCAGGATATCGTTAGCATGTGTAAAGCCCCTCCAATACGAGTGCAGGTTCAAGACGTGCAAAGAACAGCATGCACGGGAACAGAGCCTGCGGGCTACTAGCATCATCACTGCAACCCCCTAGGATGTGTACTTGAGGTCCCCTATTATCGGAGTTCGTATTTCATTGATAACACACCTTCTTGAGGGCTTTGTAGTTAACAAAGCTGGCTGCATACTCTGGAACTTCGAGCTGCCGTTTTTGAATCTGTTTGCCGAACTTCCTATAGAGATATTGGCATTAGCTAAACAGCATCAAAGGAAACGCAAAAGGGAAGGAGGGTGTAGTAGCTCCGAAGAAAAAGAATAAGTGACGAAAATGAATAATAGAACCCGGGCTCAGACATGGGACTAAGCACACGAGAGTCGGTGGTCAAAATAGACATAGATGGCACACAAAGACCAACGAATAGCAAGAGACGACTCGTACAAGGAGGGACAAGAAACAAAACACGGCCATCCATGCTATGTGAAAGGGGATAGAACACTGACATGTTGGCAACTCAAGAGCTAAGCTCAGTAAAACTTGAGGACTTGCTCTAAAGGCCTTGAGAAGGCAAGGGAAGGGAGGATGGAAGGGGGAAGGAGAGAGCTAGCTTGGACACAAAGAACTCCTTGCTCGAGGTAGGTATGAGTGAGAGCGATGTGCAAAATGGCCTATGAATGTAAGGTTAGTACATAGTTGTGTCTGAAGAGACAGAGTAGGGTGACAAGGCGAGGAACAAGAGCAGCCGTTTCCTCCACGTGCGTGTGCGGCAGGGTAAAGATGGGACGCGGCCCCGGACAGAAAAGGGCCTGGTGAAAGGGGTATGTATATACATGTACAGAAATGCATGCAAGGCAATGAAAACCGGGAAAGACTGTGGCAACAAGAAACAGCAGCGAGTGAGAGAGTAGCCTCTACACTTTCCCGAGGGCAAGAGACCTTGAGGGAAGTTTAGAAGGAGATCTTGAACACTCTTGGAGCCGGGGTTTGGCGAGTCGCAACGCGAGTCTTGAAGGCCTCATGCAGACACTAATCATGCAAGCCTCGTCCTCGGGAGCCTGCTGTTCGCCGCGCATGCACAAAGCTCGGCTGCATGATGCATGCAATCACCATTCCCTCTTCATCTTTTTGGAGTCCCGCTGCGCCAACCAGCTTTCTTGATGTGCTCCTGTCTACCATGGCTCGTACACCTGGAAATCAGAGTGTGGGTCAAGAAGAACAAAAGGAAAGACACCAAGACGGGACCCATGACATGAATGACTAGAGAGTGTATCAAAATAGGAAGCCTGGGTGAACAGAAGCACCCGACATTGTGCACACCGAGAGCTGTTCTGGGGATGGCTCGTGATGAGTAAGAGAGGGTAGGGAAACAGCACGTTTGGTGACAAAGCGGCCCATCGCTGCTGTTGTGGTGCGTGGTCAAGCTTTCGAGCTCATTTGCGTGCTTCTGACTTTGAACCAGATATTCGTCTCTTGGCTTCGTGTAGATGTCGACAAGTCAGATGGCATGGAGGGTACTGTCCTAGTTCCCGTCTCGTTCACTTGTTTTCCTTGACGGCCCGTGCCCTCCACTGGGTATGACACAACAAGAGCAGAAAGCTGCAGCACCGAGGATCAAAATGAACCAAAATAGTATGGTGATCCTTTTCCCTCTCGCGGTGTGTCTTGCGTCCTCGCGCCCTCGATGAAATATTTGCACGAGTGAGGACACTAGTGAGGCTGGCCGGCGGGAGAGACGGAAGCTGCAGAGGACTTGCAGACGAAGGAAGAGAGAGTGGATGTGACGGAGAACAAAAGAGAGACAGACAGACAACAGAAGAGCGAAGGCAGGCAAAGAATAAAAGAAGCAACTGTCGGCCAGCTAAGACGCTCGGCGACCCAAGCCATGAAGCGCCACGACGAGAAGCTTGGATGGAAGGGGATGAAAATGGACAAGATGGTGCTGTTACTCACTGGGGTCGTATGGATATATCCCGGGGATGAGAGAGTCGTCGGGGTCAAGGATTGGGGATCCGAAGTTTGAGAGGTGTAAGCTGGGGACCTGGGCTGGAAAGCCGAAGAGGATGAAAATGAGAGATCTAATAGAGCTGTAGCAGATGGGCGGTTGGTCAAGCTAATCTGACTAAGAGTGCTGTAGCTCGGTGTGCGGTGTGGTTGTGCCGGTCGTGACTGCCCGTTCGGCACTGAAGCTGTTGATAGATGTAGGTCGTTCTTTCCGGGTTTGCTGTGGCGATCTGCACCTGCCGTCCGGGAGGCTGCTGTCAGTTCTCAGAAACAAGACAGCTGACCGTTCAACGTGCTATAGAGCAACGGGCGACACGAGCGCACGGGTCCAATATGTATGTAGCTGTGTATGGTTGGAGAGGAGGGGGGGGTAGGGGGGGTACAGCGAGCTCACGCGCGTGGGTGAGTGCGCGTGTGAGTGCGCAGGTGCATGTGCGGCGATGTGGCTGTATGGCTGTATGGCAGTATGGCTGTGCGGTTGTGCGAGACGCCGAGAAGAGGGGAGAGGAAGACGCCAGGAAGCAGAAAGGAGCAGCAGAAGAGCGATAGGATGTGTGAAATAGATCTGAAATAGAAGAAACAGCGCTGGGCAGGCGTGTTGGGCGTGGAGAGGACGGGAAAGGTGTGATGGTGAGCTGTCATACATACATTGGCTTTGTAGCAGCCGGCAGAGCTTCGCGGTGTGGTGTAGCACAGTCTATGGCACAGTGCGAGCCGACACTGGGTGATTGGCTCTTTCGTTCTGTTTCTGTCTCTGATATCAAGAGCTGGCAGCCAGGACGCGGTCCAGGATATGCAATCCGTAGTCGACAGCGCGGAGGATTGGTGTCAAGGAGGATACGAAATAAAGCGAGGGTGAAAGGAAAGAGCAGAATAGAGAACGAAACCCGAAATAATAAAGACAGAAGAGCAAAGCTCCAAGAGTGCAGTACGGGGGTTTGTGATTAGTAGGGAGAAAAACAAGACAAGGAGGAGGGGAGGACGAAAGGACGACAGGACGGCGACGGCGCATTGGAGCTTGCAGTCAGTCGCAGCCGGCCTTGTGCCTCTAGTCTTCTGTGCCTCTCGTTCTCTCGTCCGCTTGTTCTCTCGTTCTCTCGTTCTCTTGTTCTTTTGTCTTTCCTGCAAGCCGAAAGTAGGCCGGTGGGGTCGCGGCGCCAGAAAGTATCCCAAGCTAGATAGTGAGGCAGCAAGCTGCACCGATACGCAAAAGATACATCCCAGCCTATACAGCTAAGCCCACTTATCCTGTGGATTCTTTTGTTCTCGTTTTGCGGTGGGTTCCAGCTGTGAGGTAGAGCAAAGACAGACAGACAGGCAGGCAGACAGACACGATGGGGATTGATCTCGCGGCTCAACGACAACGGCAATGGCGGCTGCCCGCTGTGAAAGAGGCGAATCAGGGACGGGCATCCAAGGGCACGGGGTCGTCTGTCCGTATGTACGATGCGTCTAAATGCACCATGCTCCGTCTCGTGAGAGTGCTCCAATGCGGAAGACACTGGATGGCAGACTGGCCTGGCCATGCAGTGCTCCATACAGCTCCACGCCCACACAAGACATTCGACATATTTATGTGCGCCGTCGATACTTGCAAGATAGGAGTAGCGCAGTGCCGGCAGCAGAGGGCAGCTAGAGGCTCCCCGTACCACCCCATCTTAGCTTTGCTCGCAGAGCTAGATGAGCGATCCAAATGATCGGCCGGCCCAATCAGCGAACCCCGCTGGCACATGTGTCTTTCTGTTGACCAGTCCTGTTGAATGTGTGGTCATGGTCCATTCCGAAGGGGATATTCTCACAGATGTCGAATCCAATCCACAGCACCAGCAACAGCGCCCACGAGGCTGAAAGGGTCTGTCCCGCGGAGTCGAATAAAGCCCAGGACTGATTTTCGTCAGTTTGGTTACGGTCTTGGGTCAATATCCAAATGCCCCCTCCATGCGCAACATACGAGTACGTCGTTGTACAATGGCATGCATGGATAGCGAGTGACAAGCGGGAGCAGTGTTATCTAAAGCCAAGCAAGGCGAAGGATGTCAAGATAGTCTGTAGAAGTACTTATGCCTCCGGAAACTTTATGATGCTACATACATAAGGCCAGCGCACGGATCACGTTCCGCCAGACTCCGAAACATCTTGCAGAGACAGCGGATCGGGTCGGCAGCTGCAGGGATCTAGAACGCTGGCGTCTGAGAGTGGCTGTCTGTCCGCAGGCAATGAAGGATATGATATCATATGCTTGAGCAGCCGTTGCTAAAGTGGTCGAGGGATGCTGTGCGCCCTATCGATTGGCCTGCAGCATAGTTGGGAGAGGTATGGACAGCCAGCCGATAACGACACCAACATGTTAGCATGTGACGGGTGCATGGCCGGGATGAGTTAATAGTATCTCAAAATGTATAAAAGTAGAAATAGCAATAGAATATTGTGACTATGAACCCGGCCGCAAAAAGGAAAAGGGTTGAAAGGAAAGGGACATCAAAAACCATGCAATGCTACCTGCTGTCGTTCGCCTGCGTTATGTACACCATATATATGGGCTGGAAGCTGGAAGAAAAGAGAAACCAAAGACAAAAAAAGCGACAAGAAGTGGTCACAGTAAAGACAATACGACAAGAGAGGGCCAAGGTTGAGCCGGAGGTGCCGCGAGAGACAGACCTCCGCCAACACTCAGGCCGCCACCATTTGTCGTCGTTCTGCCTGCGGCTCGTCTTGTGCTGTGTCTGGCTCTGCGTCTGCCGGCCGTGACAGCGGCTGTGTGTCGGGTGCACTAGGCAGGGATATCCGTCCCGCCGGCTGTCTGGGAGCCATCTCGGCCTCGAGAGCCGCAAGCTCGTCCTCGACCTCGTCCTCGTCGGCGTTTGACATGCGGCCTCCGAGCATCTCGCTGACCTCCTCTTGGTATGCGATTGCATCGGCCGTCTCGCCCATGAGCTTCTCGACATGTGCGATGCCGCCCATCTCGCGGTGGATCTCCTGCAGAACCTTGGTGCCCTGCTGCAGCCCAAAGACCACGTCCTTCTGGATCAGCGCAAACTCGACATTGGCCGTCAGCTTCTCGAGCTGCTCGAGCTGCTGGTCCGTCTTCATCAACAGCGACTCCTGGTACTTTTTGCGCCGCAGCGCGAGCAGTGCGCGCTTCTTGTCGCCCTTGTTCAGCATCTCGCGGGCGATTTCTGTCTCGCGATTCGTCAGCACGGTGATGCGCCGCTGGTACTGGTGCAGCTTGTCGCGCTGGATCTTCATGTCAAGAATGGCCCTGTAGAGGAGGACACCGCAAGTCAGCATTCGTAGCATTGGTCGCACTGGTCGCAGTTGTCTCGAAGCCCCTACCGTTCGCAGGCACGCGAGCTTAAGGCATGACGTACTTATCTTGGGCCGTGACCCGGCTCCCGTTGTTCCCCATGGCGGTACGTGGTCAGCAGGATCGCCTGTTGCGACGCCGGGCGTGCACTGAAATGTCGCAACTAATCAATCCTAGTCGTCGTATGGCCTGCTTGGCCCGTATGCCTATCGCCTTCGCCGGTGGCCTACGAGTCGCCTAGCCTCCTCCGCCGTGGCTTGCACACGCTTGCCGTGTACCGTCGTCCGAACCTTGGCCGGAGTTGCTCGACGATGGCCGCCGTGTCTCGTGCGCGATAAGACGCTCGGTTTCGGGTTCGATTCCGTCGGTTCTCGGGGTCGTATAGCAATGGTCTGGTGTATCGAGATTCGCTGTGCATGGAACCAGCTCCTGGGCTAAGAAGACAGCTGGATGTACTGTACGTTGTGCGTTGCTTTCTTCGCGCTCCGTCACAAGCAAAGAGGCTGGCTTTCGTTTGAGGTTGGGGTCTGGGAGCCGTCACAGGTGGATGATGCAATGTCACCGGCCCGCTCCAATCGATAAGCAATTGGCCTAGATCTAGCACCTAAAGCCACATGGAGCCTGTGCTACAGTATCGAATACAGGCGGCCATCCGCTGTCCGGAGAACAAAGGCGGATCGCAGACCTTCTCAATGGGCGGCTGATTACACAGCATCTGCAGTGCCGTGTAATACCCTCTCGTATCAGTTGATTTTCGCCTTTCCAGCTATAGATGTGGCTTGAGCTCGGTGCCTGTTTTGTGTAGCCAGCCGACGCAATCGTGGCGCTGCGTCATCGCAGTTTGGCTGCCCGGGCATTACATAAGACACGACGTAATTCATCAGCACACGCGTTCTGCTTAAAGGAGCATTAGGCATTAGGCATTAGGCATGGCAAATCCGGGCTGACTGGCAGGTGGTCGCCACGAGCCGACCCCACCTTTGAGACATCTGGGAGAGTGCGATGCACCTAATCTTATGCGTACTGGTACTGGCCATGATCAATGTACCCGTCATGTGCAATTAGCGGGTTAGATACAAAGGTGCCTTCTAGGTGTGGCGCGGTGACGTGGGGCATTCCCCGACCTCAGAGTACGCCCTTCTGTGCTGTTCTGTGCTGCCCCCCGTGGCCTGGCCGCACACCCGCTGACACGGTACTGACGACAGTATCACCTGTGTTTCTTCGGCCCTATGCTCTAGACACCTAGGCTTCCATTACCGAACCTCGCGGACCATCCACCACCTCTTTTTTCCCTCTCAGTCTCGGACCCCCTCTTCCCTTCACCAACGGCGTCCTGCTCTTCCGCTCTTCCGCTCTTTAGCACCGCCAACTCTCTCCCTGCATTTGCGACAGCAAGCAACCTGAATCGCCACGCGATCATCCTCCACCCGGCATCAACCTCCCAGCCTCCCAGCCTCTCGCAACCTACCCCCATCCCGCTTCTGCCTCTGTCCTGCCAAGCTCCGGCAAGCATCAAACGCACAATCAAACATGGCTGCCGACCCAGTACGTCTTGATTTCCCGTATCCACTTGCGACTACTTTTCCCTGCTCCCCCTTTTGGATCTCATATGGATGTGGCAATGAGCTCCAGCAGGTGAATGCAGCTGCCTGGACCCTTGCTGTCATTTCTTTTGCTCAGCCGCCCGAGACAGATTCATCTTCCACCATTGCCTCTTGACCTCTTGACCTCTTGACCTTCTTGCTAAGTAACCCACGTACAGAAATCGCCAACGCCAGAATCGCCAACGACGGCACGCCCTCTCGAGATGGACGACGACGATGTTCAGGATGCAAGCATCAGCCTTGACGACGCCACCACCCCTGTGAAGCCCACCGCCTCTGCTACCACGGCAGCTTCCGGTGAGGCCGCCGCCTCCGGTACCACGACACCAACAACAGCCGCCAACGCCGCCTTGAAGACCACCGTTGAGGACGAGGCTGCCGCGCCTGCTGCCGAGGAGCCTGCGCCGCCGAAGCCTCCGCGGCCCCTGACCGAGCAGCAGAAGAACGAGCAGACCCTCAAGGAGGCCTTTCCTACCGTCGATTTCGCCGTAGTCAAGGCCGTGCTCACGGCTAGCCGCGGCAACATCGAGGCCGCCTTCCACGCTCTGCTCGAGATGACGGATCCTAATGCCGTTGCACAAGAGCCCGAGGAAAACGAGCCTGCTCCGCCGCCGCAGCCGCCGCGGCCTAGCGCCAACCTGCAAGCCGGGGCCAAGGCCGGCGGCCGTCTGTCGCCCAACAGCCAGCTGCTGGCTGACGAAGAGTACGCGCGCCAGCTCGCCCAGCACTACGAGAATGAGGCGGGCCAGTATGAGGCTCGTACGAGCAGTGGCCGCTACGGTGGTGGACGCTCCGCGCATGGCGGCCCTCCCTACCCGCCGCGCTCCAGCAGCAGCCGCGGCGAGAGCCTCAAGCCCAGTGATATGTGGGGCGACAAAGACCACAGCTTCCTCGACGACGACCTTCCCGTGATCCGTGAGAACCTGCGCAAGGGATTTGTCGAGACGCAGACCAAGTTCAACACTTGGTTTACCGGCATCAAGAAGAAGATTGATGAGGAGTGGAACGTTGGTGACGAGGACGAGGACGAGGACGATGACGGCAGCCCTGGCGGTGCCCGGCGGCAGCGGCAGTACGAGCAGGAAGCACGCCAGCAGCAGGCTGGTCGTGGTTTCGGTCGCCAGCCCCCGCGCCGCAGCGGCGACTACGACGCCGATCCGGAACTCCTGAGCGACGACTTTGCTGGTATCCAGCTGCACGGCGACGGCAGTAAGTACCCACACCTAATGTCTACAGTCCATCCAAAGCTAACAAAGGAGCAGCACCTGTGAGAAACCCGAACCTCTTCCGGCCGCCCCCTTCGACATCGCCCCGTCCCGGCTCCGAGCGCAAGGTTGCCTTCAGTGATAACAACGAGACCATCGACATGTACGGTGCCTCGCCGAAGCTGCCTCCCAAAGACGGCCCGGCTGCAGGTGGTGCTGCTGCGGCGTCTTCCACCGGTGCCAAGGCAAGCAAGTGGCAGCCAATGTCGGCTGTCGACCCTGCGCCGCTAGCTGACAACGACGACCCGTTCAGCCTGGGCGACAGTGAGGACGAGAAGGACACAACGACTGCTTCCAAGCCCGCTGCCAGCAAGTCTGACAGCAGCGCAGCTGCCGCCAAGACGTCGACATCGCCAACGCCCACTGACGAGGCAGAGCGTCTGCGCAAGGCTGCTGCAGAAGCCATGGCCGACAGCCTGGTGGAGGACAAGCCCAAGGCATAGCTATGAGGAGAGTGGAGTGGAAGCCATGTGAATTTTGTACTTGGTTGTTGTTGCTTTTGTCGTTTAGTTGACTCTTGTTTTTGCTTACTTATACACACCATTGTCCTTCTTTGCACAATATTGGCTAGCCCTGTCCATGTACTCTGGTTCACATGGTGAGGTTATTATATGTACCGATATACAGCAATCGACTCGTTTGCTCTCTTGTATTTTGACATGAAGAGCAGTTTCTTTTCTACTAAATGCACAACGCCGCGTGATTCTATTGTCAAACGAAAGCATGCGTTGAGCCGCAACGATGCGCAATAGCTAGCTTCTAGTGGATCCCAGCCTGGATTAGAGGCGGTTATCTGCTATCGGCCCCTACCAAAGCCACTTACTACTGAGAAAAGTCGGGCTCACCGCCTTTATTTTGCGGCAGAAAAAGCTGCAGAGAAAAAAAGTTTCCAGTTTTCAAGGCATTGGTACAGCCTCCTCGATTTGGCCGCTGTTCCTGCTGCATTTTGACCTCATCATTCGACGACCTCTGACATTGCAACCCAATTTCCCACGAACACACACAACCGCAAACTCAAAATGGTCAAGGCAAAGAAGACTGCGGGCTCCGTGTCCGACGCGACACCGAGAAAATCGAGCAGAATCTCCGAGGCGAAGCGCAAGGGTAAGCAGATCGTGCGACGTCGAAGCAGTTGCAGAGACGGCGACTGAGAGTCACGTATAGCAGGCTAACAGTATCCCCAGCTACCGAGGAGGTTTCCCCTGCGTCTACCAAGAAGATCAAGGCCGTTGTCGCCGACAAGGTGGCAGCAGTCGCCCCCGAGGAGCCTGTGAAGCAGAAGAAGGCCAAGAAGGCCGCACCCGCACCCGCACCAGCAGCAACACCCGCCAAGTCCAAGAAGACCAAGAAGGCTGTTGCCGCCGAGGAGGACAAGGAGAACGACAAGGTCGCGGAGGAGGAGGAGGCTGAGCAGGAGACTGCTGAGCAGGAGGTGGCTGTGGAGGACGACGACACAACCAAGGCGCTGGTCGACGAGATCGACGCCGACGAGGACGAGGACAAGGAGCCGTCTGGCGGCGCCAGCCTGTTCCAGCCCGGCCAGGACGTCGGCAAGGCCCCCGCCGCGGCCGTCAAGAAGGCCGCTCAGATCAAGAACGCAAAGAAGTCGACGGCGGTGGCTGCGCAGAACGGCGAGTCGGCCGAGGAGCAGTACGGCGGCATCGTCTACGTCGGCCGCATTCCCCACGGTTTCTTCGAGAACGAGATGCGCAGCTACTTCAGCCAGTTTGGCGACATCCGCCGCCTCCGCCTGTCGCGCAACCGCAAGACGGGTGCCAGCAAGCACTACGCTTTCATCGAGTTCACCGACCGCGACGTCGCCGAGATTGTCGCCAAGACCATGGACAACTACCTGCTGTTTGGCCACATCCTGCGCTGCAGCGTTGTCGCATCCGAGCGCATTCCTCCCAACCTGTTCAAGGGCGCCAACCGCCGCTTCAAGGCCGTGCCCTGGAACCTGATGTCCGGCCGCCGGATGGCACAGCCCAAGCCCGAGTCCGACTGGTCTGGCAAGATCAGCCGCGAGGCCAAGCGCCGCGCCAACCGTGCCGCACAGCTGGAGAAGAAGCTGGGCTACTCGTTCGATGCCCCCGAGATCAAGTCTGTCAGCACGGTCGAGGCCCCGGTCAGCGCCATCGAGGACAAGAAGGTCGACGAGAAGCTGGTAGAGGCTGCTGCACCTGCCGTCGCCGAGCCTGAGGCCGTGCCGGTGGCAGCCAAGGGCAAGAAGGCCAAGGCCAAGAAGGTCAAGGCATAGATGCAACGATGCAACGATGCAATGATGCAATGGAGACGGTCTGATGCTTGGAGGGCAAAAAAATACTTTGGGTTTCTGCAGGAGTTCTTTCTAGATATGCATGTCTCTTTTTTTCCTTGTTTATGTATATGTTGCTACTGTTGTCTTGCACTCTTATCTCTCATAATGGCATATATGGTATTTCTTTCTGGATCAACTGTGTCGAGTGTGCATCGTGTATCGTATCACTCACCCTGTGCGCCTGTCGACATCGGCCCATGCGAAGACGTTTCGTTCGCCCATCTGATGCAGGGTATCTTGCTTCACCCCTTGCGTCGTCGCATAGACTGAGCATTACGGCGACGAGCACACAAGATAGCGGGATCACGATAGCATGTATGTACGCCTTAAGCGAACCCGACACGTCCACGGAGAGACACATGTGCTGGGATTTAGAACGGCGCTTGTCTTTCTCCTTCATCGTCACCAAGAACCACGTCAAAAACACGATTCCCAGCAAAACAACCGCCCTGGGACGCACCATTGGCCCAATAAAAGCCAGCGGCCGTCTCAGCAAAAACAGGAAGCTCTACAGCAGCCAAAAGGGTGTGTAGAGGCGACATGTCTTGGGGCTGACGAAGTGATATGTATATGTGAAGAAGAAAGGAGGAAGAAGAGGAGGAAGAAGAGGAGGAAGAAGACGACTGGTGAGAAAACTCTTTTGTAGGCACTGGCACTGGGCTACTGATAAAAAGTGGGTCTTCAGAGACTGCTTACGTGAGTCCTGCAGATACGAGCACGCTCCTGATGGAAAGGTGTAACCGAGAAACCATCTGGCCGTTCTTCGTGAGGTCGATGTCTTTGACAAGTGCCAGTTGCGCATCGTTCTGTGACCGGGCAGAAATATGTGAGATGTTCTGGCTTGTTCGTGCTGGAGCAGCATGCTGCCGTCGCTTGCCTGGAGGCTGAAGACTGACGAGTGCCATGGCTTACGTGGAAGCGCTACGGCGGCCATGTTTAGCGTTGTTTAGCGTGGTAGCAGCTTGCACTGCTTACGTACAGCGACGAGTAACCTTGTTTTAGTTGTTTGGGGTTGCGACAGACGACCCGCCACAGTGCTCGGATCACAGTGGACAAGGCCCAACAGCCAGGTACAGCCTGTCAAACCCCAGCTGTGCTAGCTGCACGCCCAGAATAGCAGCATCTGCTCGCTCTTTCCTGTTCATCCCTTCGTTCCTTCCATTTTAAAACACGCGCACTACTTCACTACTTGTACACAATATTGCCTGCCACACGAACCAAGATTACTTAATACACAAGTACTTGGGAACCACATCGCCCATCCCGCGACGATACTCTCTTTCGGTTCTCTTTCTGACACCATCATACCATCATCAAATCTCCGCCGCCTCGACCCTTCTCGACCCCCATCTCCGGCAGCCAATAGCCCATCCCATCCCCACCATCGAATTAAGCTACTACAACGCGACAAACTACCCTGCAGAGCCAATCGCTGGCGCCAGAAACGACGGGAGGAGCAGCACAGAGCCAATGTGGCCGCCACCAAGCGAGACTGAAGCTTTCCCTTTTCCATAGCATTACGCAGCATACTAGGATATCTTACATACAACCTGGCCTTTTTCTGGCCCAGTCCCTCCTATCGTATCTTACACACCCCTGGAATACGATACCTTGCCCTCTTTTCTGTGTCATTTGCGCTCCCCATTAGCCCTCTGAAGACTGAAGAGGAGCCAGAACCGGCGTGATGTCGCCCACTACACAACTACAACCACTGCTGGCGCCACAGAACGACAGTGTGCCATCGACGGGTTCAGGAGGTTCGTTTAATGGTTCCATGCTTTCCTCTCCTCTATTCGGATTTATCGCGAAAACGCAACGTATGGGGGCCTACCTTGCTAACTTGACTGCCACCCACCCCCTTGTTAGCTGCCAAGAAAAAGAACAAGAAGAAGAAGTCCGCAGCCGCAAAGGCCAATGCTGCGCTGGCCGCTTCAGCATCCCCAGAAGAAGTATCCGAAGCTACAGCATCCACCGAGCCCGAACCCGAAGCAATTGAAGACAGCACCACCGATAATGGCAAAGACGAGCCAGTAGACAAGCAGACGGGCGATCCATCGACTGTAAGTCTCAGCCACCTGTCCTAGGGCACATCATCAGATGGGGTAGATGGGGGCAGCTGCAAGATTGGGAATTGGGTGGTCAAGTTGCCTCCCTAGACCACGTACACATCACTGACTTCATTTGTAGAAAGACGAACAGCATACATCCAACGGCCACGCCGCACCGAGTCCACCGACAGAGACTGAAGGCGCCAGGGAGGAACACGCAGCGGAAGACAGCTCGGCAACAAACGGGCATGCGATACCCCTGCACCTGAAGGACGAGACAGCTTCCAAGAGCAATACCAACAATTCCAACGGCAAAGAAACACACAGCCCTTCCGAAGCTACCGACGAGCCCAGCGACACCCGCAATGGTGACGGGCCAACAGCGGCACCAACATCGACAGCAGACAAGGCAGAGGTCGCAGTTACAAATTCACACACAACCAAGCCACACAACACCATGTCACAAGACGACGAAGCGCTGCGCGCCGAGGTAGAGCGGCTGCGCAAGCAGGTCGAGGAGCTGGAGAAGGCCCAGGAGGAGCAAAAAGAAGAGGCAGACCAGCTCAAGACCGACCTCGAAGAGAGCGAGGCGGGGCGCGAGCAAGCTGAGACACAGTACCAGAACCTGCTCGGCCGTGTGGAAAAGATCAAGGAAACACTCGGCGAGCGCCTCAAACGCGACAAGCAAGAGCTCGAGGAGGCTAAGGACCGCATCGACGAGCTGGAAGTCCAAAACGAAACCCTGCGCGAAGGCGGCGCCGCAGCCGAAGCTGCTGCGGCAGCTGCAGAAGCACAGGTCGCGCGGCTACAGAAGGAGCTCGACGACATCGAAAACGAACACGAGCGCGAAAGCAATGCCATACGCGGCCGGGCCCAGCTGTCACAGCAAAACTGGCAGCGCGAAAAGGCAGACCTCGAGCGGGCGATGCAGCAGCTGCGGACCGAGCTCGAGGAGGCCAACTTTACGATGGGCGAGTGGGAGGTAATCGCGCTGGAGGAGCGGTCGGTGCGCGGCACCCTGACCGAGAAGGCCTCGGATCTGGAAGAGCAGCTGGCCACGACCGTGGAGCAAAACCAGCGGCTCACGCTCGAGCGCGAAACACACACCAACGCCATCGAGGGCCTCCAGCGTGCACTGGAAGAGATCCAGGAGACGCGCAAGATGGAGCTTCGCGAGATGGTCAGCGACTCCGAGGCCAAGCTGGGTGCGGCCGAGAAGCGCGCACTTGCGGCCGAGGCGCAGGCTGCAGAAGCCGTGCTCAAGGCCGAACAGCTCGAAAAGGAGGTCGAGCGCACATCGCCGTTTGAGCGCGAAGTCAAGGAGAAGAATGCGCTCATTGGCAAGCTCAGACACGAGGCCATTGCGCTCAACGACCATCTGACAAAAGCTTTGCGGTACATTAAGAAGAACCGGCCACACGACAGTGTCGACAAGTGAGTTTTATTTATTTATGTTTATCTCTTTTTCGAGAAACCAGTCTTCTCTCTTGATCGATACGATGCTAATCAAGACTAGACAAGTTGTAACCAACCTCTTGCTACAGTTCCTGGCACTCGACCGGTCAGACCCAAAGAAGTTCCAAGTGCTGCAGGTCATTGCAGGCATGCTGCAGTGGTCGGATGAGCAAAAGGAAAAGGCTGGCCTGTCGCGGCCGGGCGCGTCGGGCAGCAGTCTCCGGATGCCATCCTCGCCGTTTGCACGCACACCCAGCACGCCGGCGCTGAACACCGAGTTCTTTGCGGACGCTGCCAGTACCGGCGGCACGCGCGAGTCCCTGAGTGAGCTGTGGGCCAACTTCCTGGAGCGCAGCGTCGACGAGGCTGCCTCGGACGCCTCGAACCCGTCATCACGGAAAGGCAGCACGGTCCCAGCTTCAAGTGCAGCTACTGGCCCGCCCCTCCCCGAAAAGCCATAAGACGCCACACGCCCGGACGGCTGCACATCTCGTTTGATAATTGACCATCTTCAAAAGAAAAAGGGGGGGTCTCGAGCAAGCCACGACTTGGGTGGAAGGCCTGTGTTGCCTTGAACATCCTATTGCTTTCTTCTGCTTTCTTCTGTTATATTTCAGGGCCGCTTGGCCGCCTGTTGGATTCTTTGTTTCTCGGTTGTCTTCACATCTTCTATATTTATAATGCGTGCCTGGGGAATACATTGTTTTGTGGTTCAGATCTCGGAAGGGAGTGCATGGGACCTGGCGTTTTGTTTCGATTTGCTTGATCTGTGTCTTGTATCTAGTTGCTTCACATTGCGTTTGCGTGTTGTTTGCCATACTCTGCTTTTTGCCTGCCTTACCTTTGCTTCTCTGCCGCATCTGCCATTTTGCAATCCCTAACAGGACATCTTTACATTCTCGCCTTTCACTCATTTCACCGGCATGTATCTCATAGGGAGTCACTATAAACACAAATATAGGTAGAAGGACTAGCCACTACTGCTAAGATATCTATCGTCTGTTTACCTGCCGGGCATTGTATCTCACAGGATTGCATCTCACAGGATCGAAGATGATGTTTATATTGGTTTATTGAGACTTAGGTATTCATAACGCGTCGACACCCCCCTGTGACTCCGATAAAATGCAGTAAAGGCATATCCTCTCGTCAGCTCGTTTCATTTCATTCCCCGGTGAGAAGCGTCTCGTAGCAACGGCCAAGGCCGGATGCCGGTTGGCCGTCCCAGTTCACCAGCCCGAGCTCAAAGACATGAGGGGCCTAGACAGGGCAAGACTAAGAATGCGTCAGTATTTATTGGTCCTATCTGTCGTATGCGTGTCTTGAGCAAATATTGCAGTGCGCGAGGGAGACATACCGAGCCGCACGAGCCGCAGGACTTGGTGCCGCTATCGATGGCCGAGCCACACTTGGGACAGTCGTTGCCGTGCATTTTGAAATTGATGGGGGTGGGGGCAGTATTGTCGGTGTGGTGGTCTAGATAGTTAAGTCAAGGGAAAGTCGAGGAAAGCCGAAAGACTGGTGGTTGAAGAAGACTGAAGATGGAAGAGAGACGAGGAGGGAGAGGAAGAGGGAGGACGATGGCGGAAAAGAGGGGAACGCTTCAGTGTTTTATAAGCAGAGGCAGGTGGGCGTATGGGCGAGACGGTAAGGAGGGGAAGTCGAATGGTGTGTATCGCAGTCGCAGCACAGCTGCGGTAGCATCCGTCACCACTGCCTGCTTTGTTGATCTTCAGCGCTCGTGACACCCTTTGTTTCTTCGTTTCTTCTTGTCTTGTCTATTGTATTTTATTATTATTTATTGCTTATTATTTATCATTCAATTATCCATTCTATTACCGGCCTGTCCTTCGTCGTCGCCTGCGTCACTTGACCTGTCTTGGTAAGGGCGGCCTGCATCGCTCGTCACTCTACAAGGCACACTGTTAGGAGTACGTGGTGTAGCATTATTTGCATTTCCTTCGTATCAGCCCCAGCTACAGGTGCAGCATGACACGACAGCTCGACTGCCTCGGCGGCTTACGGCGGGTCAAGTAAAACACATCGAGGCAAGACGCGAGTAGGGCCGCTCCTTTCCACCCTCTTCTATGCGCCCAGCTTTAGTCTCTGGTTCCCTCGTTATTCTCATATATCACATACTAACAAATGTATGCCTTTAGTCAGAGTGTGGGGGTCCTGAAGATACTGTCGTTTGTGAGTATAGCCTGCATCACCAGTGTCGAGTGAATGCGACTCGACCTGACCTGTCTTTGATATCGGCTGGCGGTGATCTTCAAAGGTGCTCGACAAATCCACACAACGGTATTGGCTAGTCCTTAGTGTTTTTCTTTATCTGTGGTTCCTTGGGCTCTCGTTCGGTATATTTACTTTCTATTAAGATACTTTGTTCTGTCCACTGCCTAGCTCCCTTCCGATCGGACCCTGTGGCTGTTAGACGGCAAGCCATGTCCCAAAAGAGGGGCCGCTGCATGAGAAGCCAAAGCTGTCCAGGGCAGACGAGCAAGGGTCATGCGGCGGCTTTGTAGGCAGACGGCTCGATCCCGCCCTTGATGGTGGATGATGGGGGCAGGCAAGCATGAGGTGGTGTGGAGTGCAGGCCCGAGCCAAGATGCATGAGTCCTTCAGGCACCAATTACTTGCATCTGTGGTCAGCGTGACCTCTGATATGACGTCCTACGAAGGCATGCTCACAGCAGGTCGCGTATATCATAGGATCTGTGATGTAGTCGGAGGCAGAGCAGGACAAGGCGGATATTGGAAGACTCACGCTGTAGGCGCGCATTGGAGACGGCCGTTTATTCGGTAATTAAAAGCAGGCAGACGGGCGTTGGTTACTCTTCAACGTTATATCGGCGTCTATATATGTACAAAAGAAGGATAGGCCGTATACATGCAAACAGGCTAAACGAAATGAACAAAAGGACCTCGACGGTTTTCCAGAGACCAAAGCTCAAAACCCCCGGTATGGGTCCAAGCAAGCAGAAGTGATTATCCAGCAAGGGGGGGACAGAAAAGCAAAAAAGGACGCCGGGTGTTGTTTTTGTAAGGCAGGGTGAAGAAGGAAGAGAAATGATTCTGGGAGTGGCAACGCCTGCTCGTGGTTGGTGAGTACCAAATGACGAAGCAGGTGAAAAGATATAGAGAAAAAGGGGCAGAAAAGAGGCAGAGAGATGAATGACTGCGCCCGTGGCTATCATCTGCATTGCGCACCGCCGGCTTCGCCTGTCAGAGTTAGCAACTGTGTTCCAGGCACAGAATATGCGCGGCAAAAACAAAAACTCACCACTGATGATCTTGCCCACCGCCTGCAGCAGGCTGATGACCATGACCGTGCACCCAAACACCACCACGCATACGGCTACATATGTGCGCCAGCTGCGCGTCGTCAGCTTGATGTAGCAGAGCGGCGGCAGGATGTACGCCATGGCGCACGCGCTCGTGGCGCCCACGAGCTCAAAGATGGCGCCCAGGTCGCACGTAATGAGGCTGACCACCATCGCGCTCACGACCAGGCTCGCGCTCACGACAATGTGCAGGTGCATGTTGAACGGCGCGCCAGGGAAGTAGTAGTTGAACATGACCTCGCGGCAGACAAACGCCTCGAGCGGCAGCGTCGTCAGCATGTTGAGGCCGAAGCACAGCCGCGCAACGTTGACCATGGTGTTGTCGACGGGGAAGTTGTTGAGCACGTTGCCGTCCGTCTTGTCGCCAAACGTGAGGAAGCCGGCCAGCGCCATCAGCAGGCATGCTAGCATGGAAACGCCGGTCGAGAAGTGTGTGACGCGCGAGAAGCGGTCGATCGTAGGCGTCTTCAGCGAGCCGTAGATGAGCAGCGAGTTGTGGTGGCAGACAAAGGCTACAGTACAAGGCTGGGTCAGAAGGCCGCACAATCATCAAATCAAAGTATATAAAATCAAACAGTCAAGTAATCAAATTAAAACGTACCAAACGAGATGACGCCGATGGCCTGGAAGATGCCCGAGTTGACGGTGAGCAGGGGCGTCGTGAAGGAGCCGCGCGCCTCGGCCGGCACCAGCGCGCCCTGCACGACCACAGTCACGATGATCACGCCCATGCTGATGAGCGCAAACGTGCTCGCCTTGGCCAGCTTGGCAATGTCCCGGTACAGCGTCAGCGGGAACGACACGGACAGGATGCACACCACAATGACAGCGCGCCGGTCTGCCAGCAAGCCCAGGACGGGCACATCCGGCAAGCCCGGCCACACGGCCGTCAGCACGTGCGGGATCGTGTCGCCGACAATGACGCCAAACGCCACCATGCCGCCAAACGCAAACACCCACTGCGCCACGCTGATGGCGATCAGGCCCGGCCGGCCAAAGCAGTGCTCGACTGTGCCCTGGAAGCTGCTTGCGCCGCTCAGCTTGCTGTTGACGACAATCAGCCGGATCGTCCAGTCGACGGCCACGGTCAGCGCCAGCAGCAGCACAATGCCCGCAACCAGCCCCGCCTGCCGCATCGCATACGGCTGCCCAATGATGCCGGCGCCGATAATGCTGTTGGCCATGTTCATGAATGCGCTGCTGAGCCCCGATTTGGGCCGACTGCGCTCGCGCTCGGCCCACTCCTCGACGTCGACGTCGGTGTCAATATCACCATTGCCGCCAGCGCGCGCCAGCGCCACCGACGGCGCCTCGATGTCCGTCAGCAGCGGCAGGCGGTGCCGGCGGTCTCTGTTTTCTGGCGCCGAGTCGAGGTCAAAGTCGAGGTCGTCATCGTCGTCGTCGGACGTGGAAGCTCGCCGTATCTGGTTCCCTCTGCTGTGTCCCTCGTCTGGTGGTATGGGTAATGGCAGCTCGGCCACTTGCGGCCGCAGGTCGAAGCGCACTCGGTTTGGCGTGCGTGGTGTGCGCGGTGTCCGGGGCGTCCGCAGCGCACTGTTGGCGCCCCCGAGCGACGACGTCACAAGGTTGGGCGGCAGTCGGGTGCCGGAAGGTGTGCGGTATGGGGGTGGGTTGTCTTTTGGCGGTGGTATTGGTGGCAGCTCTAGGTCGTCCGGGTGGACGATCAAGCCGTCGCCGTCGCCGTCGTCGCCATCGCGGCTCTCCAGCGACAGCAGGCTGACGTCTTCTCCGCTAGCATTTGCCGCGCCGTCAGGCCCCTTCGCCATTGTGTGTGTGGTGTGAGGCGTGGCTTTGCTAAGGCGCTGCTGTCGTCGTCGCTGCTATGGAGCTCTCGCCGACCTCGGGGTGTCGTCGTCGTCGTCGTTCAAGGTGTGTTGTTATTCGCTCGCGATCTACCTTCGTTTATCGATGCATGGTCAATGTGTGCGGTTGCAGTCGGGACTGGAGCTGGTGCTGGAGCTGGAGCTGGAGCAGGTCTGGACTGCGCTGCTATGACTAAGAGAGACCGAACAAGCTTTCCTGGATTGCCGGCTGCTCAGTATGGTGTGTTGTGTCGTGCGGCGTTGCGTCGTTGCGGCTTAGCTCCGTGGGCGTGGTTGTGAACAGCTGGAGCTCGCTCCTATCTAATACGTGTAGATTATCGCGGCTGCCCCAGTGTCCTGTATCCCAGTCGCTTCCGGCGTGTGGACCTTCCCCTTTTCAGGTGCTAATAAGCTCTATTTTGTCAAACCGTTCCGCTGGCTTCCCTGGGCCCATGCAGTGGAGCCCCCACTCGCCCCCCAGACTCAGGTGTCTATCACTCCATCACGTGTAGCTGACGTCTGTAACACGGAGCCGATGTCAGCCTTCTCGATGTACGATATATAGGATACGAGTTCCATCACAACTACGGCATGGCTATTTGTTACATAGCTTTCATTCGAGTGCTGGTCAAGTGTGGTATTGATACTATATACGAAGATGTTGTACAATTAAATAATATTACAACAAAAACACACATGGGTCCCTTGTGGTCCCGTGTTTCGTTTTTGTCGTCTCGGCTCAGCGAGACGGCTTCTCGTCTTCGACATCCTCCTCCGATGGGTATCTATTAGGTTTCTCTGCCCTGAGAGAATATATCCGTATGACGGATCAGCATACGGCACCATGGCCGGCTATGCCTAGTTTCGGTAAACCAAAAAAGAGCAACGCAAAAGATGTAAAGAAATAGTCCAAAAATATCCGTAGATATGTGGAAAGACTTGCTGGCGCAGTGAAGCCTTGATACCAAACATGTTCGTGATGGTATATGAGGGAAATATAAGAAAGATAAAGAAAGACGCAAGGCAGCTGTTGCGCTAGGTGATGCAGTATATGATGCAGTGGCGAGATGAAAACTGGAAACATACGTCGACGAGTACGTTGAAACGAGAGAGAAGAATGAAGCGGTAAAGAGAGGTATATGCAAGATGCCGTGTGAACTTTTCGTGTTCGAGAACATGCAGGGAATAATACAGTAAACAAACAATGCTTGCTTTTGAAATGGAAAGCGGGAATCAAAGTGCGAAGGCGACGAGATAATAGAATGGCTGGCTTAGGCCGCCATGGCAATGGCTGCAACGACGCAGATGACAGACACGTAGATGCTGCCCTCGACACGGCCTGCAGGCGACGTCACGGTAGTCGTCTTGGCTGCCACCGCAGTCGAGGTGGACGACGACTCAGCCAATGCCGATGCAGGCGTCTCGTGGCCACTCAGGCCAGGCAGCGAGGCTTCGCCGCTGCTGCTGGGTGACGGGGCAGCCGTGGTCGTGGCCACGGCAGACGTCACAGGCACGCCAGATGATGACCCGGACGAGCTGCCAGACGAGCTGCCACTCGAACTGCTTGAAGAGCTAGTCGAGCTAGACGACGCCTGGCTGCTAGACGAGGTCGCCGTGGTCTTGCTGGCAAAGCCGATGCGGCCCTCGTCGGCATCAAATACGGCGTAAACGTTCTTGATGAACAGGTCGCCCAGCAGCCAAGCATTGGCCACAACGGCGCGGCCGTAGATGTTGCTCGTGCAGTCGCCGTTGCCATCGGCAGATGACAGCCAGTCAGCAGCAGAAATGCTGTAGGCAACACCCGAGAAGTGCACCGTCAGCGGCTGGTTGCTGGTACAGGGCACAGTGTACGTGACACCATCGCTGCTCGATGCGCCGGGGATCTGCTTGTGCAACGCAGCCACATCGGTGCTGGGACCAAACACATAGGTAGTGCCAGTGTCAATGTAAGCAGTGCGTCCAGTAACACCGGACTTTCCGCCATCGTAGCCAATGTCGTCCATGGGAATGGCCCAATCGCTGCTGGATGAGGCTACTGTGTACGAGATGCTGCCGGTGTGCTTGCTGGGGTCGACAGCGCCAAACATGACCTCGCCATTGTTCTCGCCGCCGTCAGACTCGCGCCACAAGGAGACTCCAAATATGTTGGCCGGGAGGAGCTTGGCGTCGCCGATTGAAGAAAGGAAGTTGTCGGTGGAGCCCTCGCTGCGGCTCATGCCCAGGATACCATCAAAGGGGAAATAGGTAAAGTCGCTAGATGCAGTGTCGGCAAGGCCAAAGGACATGGTCAGGCTGAGCGCGGCCAGGCTGAGCGTGTCACTAGCAAGGTTGCCAGACACGGAACCGGAGCCGTATGCAATGGAAAAAGTATCGGACGAAGTCTTCAGTGTGGCGGAGTCGTCGGTGCCAAAAGAGCTGTGCATGGAACACGCAGTCGAGTCGCAGTCGGTGCCCATAACCCAAGTGGTGCCGGCGCCGGTGTCGAGCAGCATCAGCATGGGTGCATCCTTGTCGCCAAACTTTGCCTCGATAAAGTAGGAGAAGTCGGTGCCATCTTGGTCGATGCCCACGGCGTTGGTTGCGCTGGGAGTTGCCGCTGTGGCGATGGAGTAGGTGTTGGTCCGCTTTGCCAGCTGGCTGTCGGCTGTTGGGGTCGCGGCAAGAGGTTGCCGCCGGCCTCGGAAGCGAGGGTGCTCGCGGCCAGCTGACGGGTAGCCGTGCTTCTTAGCAAGCCGATCGGCCATCCGCTCTACCTTGTGCTTGAGAGGCTCATCGCGTGGAACCTGGGCCATAGGTGTCTTGCGGCCGATCTTGAAGCGCAGTCCCTCGTTGACGGCCTTGGCCGGGAGCGAGCGCTCATCTTGTGTAGAGCTGGCAGACGCAGTTTGGGCCTTGCACAGGTCACTGTCGTCGACACATACCGAGTGCGGAAGCCACGGGTAGAAGGCGTTTGCTGTTGATATCCAGAGGACCAAAGGCAACAGGGCAGCTCTACCCACCATGTTGGGCAGGCTATGGGCAAGATGGCAGTGTAGCTGCTTTGTCGTGTCCAATCAAGTCGAGCACAGGCGTGTGTGAAACTGTGGTTGTGTACGAGTCGAGTGCCGTATATGCGGTGTATAGTCTAGCTAGATGAAGCCGTGGTTGCTCCGTGGTCGTGGGCCGGATGAGTCGGGATGCAAGTGCTTCCACTTAAGGAGACTTGCACTCGGTCGTCGTCGTGGTATGATTATTAGGAGGGATCTGAGAGTTCCGGACGCCCAGGTTATCGTGAAAGAGAAGAACAAGATGACAGGGTATCCAACGAACAAAACAAAAGACCAAGAAAACGAGAAGCAAGAGAGTAGCTAACAAACAGGAACAGGAACAGGAGACAGGAAGAAACAAACAAAAACTAGAAACTAGAAACAGAACAAGCTAGGTATATAATGCTGTCTGATGCAAGAACGTCGAGCTTCAGCAACTGGTCGTCGTGAAGATGCGGGATGCCGGGATGACGAGCAGAAAGAGGATGGCAAGAAGGAAGAGGGGAGTATTAAAGATATAAAGAGAACGAGGGTGTGGTGGAAGAGGGTAGAGGAGGAGGAGGAGAGAGGAGACGATGCAAGAGGCAATGGGCTTGTCTTGTAATAGGCCGGAGTGATAATCCAGGTGCAGATAGACGTACAGGGTGGACAGCAAAAGGAATAAGGAATCAGGAACAGGGAACAGGAGAAGAAGAGAAAGGGAAAAAGAAGAAGAAAAGAAACGAGGATCTACATCAGAGGGGATGTGTCCAAGCTCTGTGGTGAGGAGAGGAGCAAGAGGGGGCAAGGAGAAGAGAGGCGAGAGAGGGTAGAGAGGAAGAGAGGATGAGAGAAGAGACCGACGAAAGAGGAGACAGAGGCGAGATGGGTCAGGCTAGAAGAGCAAAGGGGAGAAAGGGAAAGAGCCAGAGACCACTGAGCCAGCTAGGAAAGAGCGACGACCACACCACACCACACCACACTACTCCTCAGCAGGAACCACAGCAGCTCTTTCCTTGTTGTGTTCGCGCTGGGTCGCTCTTTCTCTCCACTTTCTCTCCACACGCATGCACGCAAGTAACCACCCCCCTTTCTTATTTTAGAGGGAAGGCGCGAACAGTCGCTTGACCTGCAGGAAGGAGGGTCCAGCAGACACTGTCTGGGTTAAGGTTAAGGTGCTGCACGGCGTATGATGCAGCAGTGCAGTGATACGCGGTATCTCACAGCTGCAAGACATCCAGCATAATAGAGCAGCAAGTATCTTACTACGTGCCATTCGATGAATACTACAGGTGCATAAGAGTGAGGCAGTAGAGGAGCTGCCGAGTCAACCGGCGGCGGCGGTGATGTGGCGAGGTAAGAGAGACGTGTTTGATTACTACTCTTTGAATAGTAAGATGACCAGAAAGTATTCTTTACAGCGCACTTATGGCGTATTTCGGTTCAGCCGTTTCTTATTTTCGGGTAGCGAAAAGGGGCACATCGACGCCGCCACAGAAGGACCCGTAGAGACACATGGAGACACTGCAGACAAAGAACAGTGCAGGACGTGGGCTTGCAAAGGGATAATCAATGGGGCAACTCGATATCAAAAGGTCGACACAAGATGGTTCATGCAAGAGAAGGGCGGCGTTGGCGGGTCGGCCGTTGGAATGCGGAGGGCTGCGAAAGGGCTTGGGGGTGATTGCGCGAGCAACGAGGGAGACTGGCGGCAGCATGGGAAAGGCACCGGCATGCAGAGGCACGCAGCGCAAAAGGGAGGGGAGAAATGGATAAACCGATAGACAGAAGAGTCCTCCGTAGGAAATAAAGCCAGGGGAATAAGAGATTCAAACGTTGGACGATAGACACTGGACATTGGCGTGGCAGCGTGGCCGCAAGGCTATTGTAATTCGGATCGCCGGCCACAGAAGCAGAACCGGTTCTGGCAGGTTTCTGCCGTCTAGATGAAGAGCTGCCACGGAGCATCCTGGAGAGGCGGCAGTGCAGATTATGATGGATGGCAGATATGAAGGGACGGCGCAATATCCTGCGCAGGATATTCAAAATCAGACAGGCCCTTGGACAGGCTGGACAAGCAAATGCTCGGAGAGAGTAGAGAGGCGTGAGGCTCGATCGGCGCGCGAGATGTGCTCTTATTACTCCATTGGCTATATTGCATCTACAGAAACAAAGAGACGGCACTGGACGAGACCCTTCGAGTCAGATCCTCCCAGTCGGAACTCTGGAAGCCCTCAATCGTGGACGAACCAGAGGGCTTCACTAGCGCCGTACTGGAATCTGTTGCATCTCTGTTCTCCGTAGCTCCTGTACTGCTGCTGCCACTGACGTATTTCTCGACTACGGCATAGACACTATCTTTATCGTAAATGTAAATAATAACGATAGTAAGATATCTTAATAAATCGAATAAAATAAACACTCCGTAGTCTCACGGCCCCCTGTTATTCGTGTGGGCCGCCAAGAACGTCTGGAGACAGTTTCTGTGGCCGCGGCTCGCTCTCTTGGGCTGCTCGTATTGGCTGCCGTGGCCACAGATAGTCTTTTCTGAGATTTCCTTTCCTTGGTTGTTTCGTCCTCCATCCAAGATATCCTATTGTCGTTTCCAAGTCAGCCCGCCATTTCTATATTTCTATTCATATGTCGTTTCAGCAGCCCTGCGTGCCGATGCTAGACTGGCTGTCACGGCTGTCTACCGTCTTGCTTGCTTCTTTCTTCCTCTGGACTCCTCTCGACTCCTCCGTATATCCTCTTCGTCACGTTTTGGACGGGGCTCGTTCAGCGCGTCGCAGCGTTTTTCTCTTTCGCCTTCTCGCACAGGATCGTGAAGTCGAAAATGTACCAACCGCGACGAGCATGACGCGAGCCCGACTTTCCGACTACTGAATAGTTAGCATAGAAGTGAAAGGTATTAACGAAGAAGAAGAGATAGAAAAAAAGAAGCAATGATCGACATATGACCGACAGCAGCAAAGGAACGAGGAATTCACTACAACAAAGGTCAGATCAGACAGGCACAGACAGACAGATGTGACATGGGTCAGAGTTCGCTTGCTCGGCCTGGCCTGCGCTTCTCTCAGTAGATCCAAACCAGGAAGGAGAGGAAGCACAGCGATCAAAAAGTAGTACGACGTCTTGCTACAGCACAACGTATTGAGATCCTTCCTGGTGGGTATGTGCTCGTACTGTTACAGTGGAAGATAAGTCTTACATCACAGGGTAATGCAAATACTGCCATGTAAATACACTTCATACGCACGCTCCTGGTAGCGGTCGAAGCTTTTGTGGGCTGACCAGGGGCCTTTCAGATAAACACAGCGAAGAGGCACAGTGCTCATGCCAGTTCGCTCAGTGAGGCTTGCATTTGTATTTTACAGTACGGAGTACGAGGACAGGAGCAAGTCTGCCGCAGCTGCCGCACAGGCATACGTGACCAGACCGGGGTTGAAGGCAAGCAAAGGAAACTGTCTGTTGTTGTTGGCATATGGCGATGCATGCTTATGCACAGTACTTGTAAATGTGCACAGTACATATCCTAATACAATATGCAGGAGAATACGACGCCAGGCTCACAATAGGGGCTTGTTTCTAAAGTGCTGCATGCAACATGCCACGATGCAGCTGTGAGATACTGTAAGCGAACACGGGTAAAAGAGGCACAGTAAGGATCACCCCATCACTTGCATAGCATGACTTTTACATTCGAGGCTATGATATCCGCCAACAATTACTCGCAAATGCCCTTGGCTCGCAATCTAGGTTAACTCGGAGCCAAAGGAATCAAAGATGAGCAAAGAATCAAAGGAAAGATGCCGCCGACAAGAATGCGAACAGAAACTGCAACAATGGAGAATTGCATCATAGACTCGCCGGGGTGGCCCATCTACTCTTAAGTGCTGCCCGCCGCTCTCAATCTCCGTTTTGAAGAAGAGGAGTCGGACACAACGGCATCGTGGCATGGAGGGAGGAGGGGCAGAGGGAGGTCTTCTCTGCCGTCCATCCTGTTTGATTACCTGAACGATCAATTTACCTGGACAAAGGGCTCGCTGCTTTTTATATCATGCTTTAATTGCATCTCCTCTTGTCGTCATAACCACTTTATGAAAATGTCCATCCGTGCGGCAGAGACGGGGATGGCCTGGCCAGAGTTTATCTATGAAAGCCAGGGTCTCCGTTTGAATACTCATTACTCGTCGAGTAGGCGGTGAGATAATAAAGAGAACTGGACAAGTTCACCTCCGTAGCTGTGAGAACGACCAGGTGCCTTGCTCGGAGCCATCTCGTCCGGCCCATGTAAATACATTTGTGCCGCCGAATATGGAAACTTTTTAAGATGAGAAGAGCAGGCTCTCTGGCGTCTGCTGCAACGTTCTCCGCTGACCCTGGCCGCTCTTGCCTGTATCTGGCCGTGCTTCTGACGACGTGCAGGGCGGGAAATGCTGACTCGGTCGAGCTAAGACTCTCTGCAGGTAATTCGCCGTAGAAATAAACAGGGGTCCTGGAGGGTGAAGAAGACGTGCTGCAACGAAACTCACCGCCGTGTGGGGGACGATGCTCTTTTTGCTACTTATTAATATGCAGCAGTGGAGAGAGTCTGTAAGATATATCACTGTGTATCTTACTCCGGATATGAATAGAGAAATATGAGATACACTCAGTAGCATATCATTTAACTACTGAATATGTCTACTTGCACAAGGGCGAGTGTTTGATAAAGAAGTGAGCTGTCCGTCTGCTCCGCCAGGGTGCGGCACAGTCCACGAGGAATGCAAGCTGGATTCATTGGCTGATGATAATATCCTAAATAAAGGCAGAAGTGCATCTAAGCAAATACCTTTATCCGATATTGAAATCGACTCCCTGTATCGTTACCCCTGACGCCAATTTCAAAGATCACCCGCCGGGTTTGGTGCTGAGGTCGCGGGATGTTTCCAAAAGAGTGCAGATGCTCGTTGTTGTACCCATGTATTTTTTTGTTCTCTACGAATACGGACTATGACTGCTCGGAGCAAAGACAACGAGTAGGAGATATCGTATGCAATCAGCGCCACAGCAACAAGACAGCCACAACAGCCCAGCAGGCGCCACGGTTTCATCTCTTCAGGGGTCTACGATCTTCAGACGTTCTTGTTCATTAGTACCACCACTAATAACCAACTTCGACGGTATCATCGACTTCATACATACGCGAGATACGGAGTAATATTCAGGATGTTGTATATTGCGGAGTAATACTGCTTCCAGCTGACGACGATGCCGATCTTGTCCTCTTGTCCTCTACAGATATTGATCAGCCTTTGTACGTGTGTCGTGTACAACATGTCTGCAAATCTGATATCGCCATCGCTCGTTCACTATGGAGTTGAGGAGACAGTGGCCAAACTGCCAACCATTACTCCGATCGCGTTTATATGAAACGTAGATTTCCAATGTTGCATGTTGCAAGTTTTCATTCGTGTGCATGTACGCTCTTCGATGCGCAGACGTCAAGAGTGCATGTTAGTATCACAGATGACGACGACTGCTGGAGCCCCCTTTCTTGGCTCTATCAAAACAGCCAGTCAAATCCAGAGAAAGGCAGTACTCTAGCTACTGCCAAACACACTGCGCCGTATGCATGCACTAGTAGCTGCATATGGAGGCCAGACCCAGCCTCGTTCTCGCTTTAGTTCTTTGTTGCTTGACTTTTGTCCTCCACACTCCGTATTAGTTCTCATACGAGCCCCTAGGCCGTGCAGCCGTGCCAAACATGCTGTGACAAACATACCGTGCAAATCAAGCCTCTCCTTGCTCTCCTTACGTCTATTTTTTGTGCTCTGTATCAGTAGTACGAACGCTCTCCACTGCGGCGAGACAAAACGTGGTCGTGGTACTTTTCTGCAACATAAACAAACAAAACATAAAGCACTGGGAGAAACCAGCCTCTGAAATCATGAAATAGCAAATAAAAAGAGGAGACAGCGTGCGAGAAGGAGGGCTCGGCGTTCCTGTGTCTTGCCCGTGCTCCGTACTCTGTAAAACATGTCTTGCCCAGTCGCTGGAAGCACTGGGAATCGTAAATACTAGAGAATACGAGATCTTGTGGGTCTGTGTGCCGTATTACAGGAGTTGGTGGTCTCGGCTTGGCCATCCTGAAAGGCATTCGACGTCGTGATGCAGCCAGCCCAGTCGATGTCCTAGCATCCATCCCTTGCTCTGTGTTTTGTATCGTCTCGTTAGGCTTCTATTCCATGTTTTTTTTTCTCTGTTAGCATCGTGGCACATGAGACTTTTATGAGCTGACTCGGCTAATACACGAGAGTTTTTTAAGAGCGTATGAATACTGCTCGCTTTTTTGTTTTATATTTTAGTTCGTTTTTGTTTTTGTGAAGTCTTTTTTATTTTTATTAAGAAGTATATTATGTTTTAGTTATAAACTTATTTTGAATAATGTAAAATATAATATCCGATACAATCAATATAGAAAACAACAAAGAACCATGACAGAGAACCAGATTTGCGAGTATTGCATATTTCCACGCGAATTCTTGATTATCACAGGTCATGTAAACAAACAGAAATCCAACAGCCGCAATGAGACAAGTCATCACAAATCCCACGCAACTGCTCATAGCAAGACGACCACCACACAAACAAGAGTATGTGAGTGTCTTTTGTAGATTACTTTCCCCCACGCATTGTCTAACACTGGAGATTCCGCAATCCAGTGCTGCATGATAGTCTCGATGTCGAGTTTAGACTGCAAACAATATACATGATATCATGCCGTGGTGATGTGGAAGAGTAAACAACATCGATGCCGGATAGCAAGAGTATCAACATGGCTCGATCCTTCCGATTAGCCTGACCAAAGGCGCTATGTGAGTAAGCCGTGTTGACGCCGTGAGAACACTGTCTTTGAGCAGCTGATCTTTGGCATGTAGGCCCAGTCTTCAAGTATGTTGGGCTGAACAAGGCGCCCGGAGCCATGCATCAGAGGACTGTACACCGGCGCGTGCCAACAGCCGCAGATGGGCCTAAATACCCGACATCCTGAACTGAAAGCCGATCCGATCTTGTACAACAGGGCTCTGGAACCGCACGGAGCCGGACGGACGGACCAATACTCAGTCACTAACCGCAATGGCGATACCTTCTGCTACACATGTCATCAGCATGGCTGCGGGACTATCATGACGCCTTGCAAGGCAGTGCGATACTGGCATGTCGAGAAAGTCCAATAATAGGATACCGAAGAATTATGTCTGTTGATGGGCAATGGAGAAGCGTGATGCCGTGTAGGCGACGTTGTTCGACGTTGTTGTTATTACTACTTTGGCGTTCATTCGTCACGCCTATGCAACAAAGAGCACTCAGTGAGCACGCATATAATAAGACAAAGATAACAATAATAAGAACAATGCTATTCTCGCAGTCTCGGTAAGGCTGCTGGTATTTGACCCAACTGGGCGAACAAAGGCGTAAAGATAACCAAGATGATGATATCCAGACGCACAAAACAACGAAACAAGAAACACCAAAACATGAAAACAGCTGAATATCAAAAAAAATCACAAGCAATTATAAACAAACACACTTTCTTCTCGCCGTTCGTGTCCATGTTCACTTCCAGCTGAGAAAGTTGAGTACGTTTTTCCGCGGGTCCTCAATGGCGCCGTCAAAGACGCGCTGGCGCGAGGCTTCGCTCTCGGGTGTGTGATAGGAGGCAAAGAAGCGGTCCATTGTTGCAGACTCGGAGTACAGCTGCGTGTAGACATAGCTGGCGACGACAGATGCCGCGCCGATGGAGACGATGGGGCCGATGGCTCTGTATCTGTTAGATGGCTGATAGGCTTTGGGGAGGAGGAGGCTGCTGTACATACTTTGAGGCAATGGCAGACATTGTGATGTGTAAGGCAAGTTTGTTTGGTGCGGTTGGTTTTGCTGCAGTGAAACAAAGCTGTGATGCTTATGTTGTGGTTGGTGTGTTGATGCGATGCTGTGATCTGTTCTACACACACGAGACTCACAACAGCTTGAACGACGTGCCCTTTTATATTCTTCATTTGACCTCTACGTCGTCCCGACCGTTTCCGTTTCGCCGGATCCTGACAGACTGCGGGCAATCACGAGGACTCCTTTGGCAGACATCGTCACTCATTGACGCAGAATCGCATGTTTTCCCAGACTGTACTTTTCCGGTGCCTGAGATCTATCGATCCAAGACTCACTACACGATTAGGACATGACGTTGGGCAGTCGCTCGACCAATACTGTCCTGCATAATTGGCCTGACTGCTGCGTGCAATAGAGCCAGTGTAGTTCGATATGTCACCCGGTTTCCTCAACTGGTCGCGTGTTTTAGCTGGTCATTAGGGACATAGGAGCCCGCCGGCCTGGTCGTGCTGGTCAGAGTAGCCACTTGTGGCAAGGCCGGGTTATGTCATCATTGCCTGTTGGATGGTAGCTAATGCTGAGGATTGTGGTGTGATTTTATATTGTTGGAATGGTCGGTGGTAAGTTAGTGGTGAGAGTGCTGGCTGACATCGGAAAATATAGGGCGCGGAGGTCACTGTATCTACAAAAACTGAATATAGCGGCCACTTCCGATTGACATTGGGGACATGTGACCATCTTACATAATATGTCGTGACAAGTTCTCAATGCCGCCTGTTCTAAACTCTGGTTGATAACTACCAAGGATAGCCTTTTTGAGTTGTTAACCCTTGCTCTGAATCTGGTTAAAGACGTAGATTACCCTTACCCTTGATCCTGCCCTCTGCTTTTTTATTATTATTTATGGCAGTGCTCTTCGACTATTTTTCTTCCTCTTCAAGATCTATCGAGCATCTCGACCCTCGCGTGCCTCTAGGGCTTGCTGGCGACGCTAGAGTTGCGAGCTACGGACTACATCAACAAGTATAAGGCGCTCGATACATTGCCAAACGACAGTCGGTTGAAAACAGCTGCCATCTCTGTTCCCGTGCAGATTATCGAGAATCCTGACTGTCTATTCGAGGCCGCTAAGTATGTGTCTTTATGGTGGTATCTTAACACTGCTAGGCTCACATGCTAATCTTCCCTCATCTTTATGTGACTATATGTGAGATTTAGTCGGGAGTTCGCCTAGGATACATCAGCCTCACTCGAGAAGGCCAGGTGCAAGGCTAGGAGGTATGTGAATCTCATCTCGAGACGACGATGGTGGTGTGGTGATGGATGCATTTGCTGTCTGTTGGTTACAGCAGCTGCACAGATGGATGCAATCAACAGAAACAAGTCAAGCCAACGACTTAGCAACACCGAGCATCAGTGCATGGTGCTTATCAATATGCAACGGCCAGCTGAAAACAAAAGCCCGGCTTTGTGTGCTCTTTTCTCCGCCGAGCTCACCCAGATCACCCATCAACTATACGACGTAAGTACTAGATGCACTAAGGTAATGGCAGCGAAGACAAAGACGGCAAAGATACCCCAGACCCCAGCTATATTAAAGTGCCGAGGCAAAGTGATCCACCGCTACCTGTTCACAAAACATTGCTACTGCTAAGCAGCTACAGTATCTGAGTTGCCAGCGAGAACGATGAAACCTCAAGCATCATCTTCGTTCTTCATGTGATCCTGTATCCCAAGGCATCGACCTTGACACGATCTTCACGACACTCTATACCTTGTATCATATCCCCCCTCAACCCTTCAATCAACCAATACATATCATCAATTTATCTATTCACATTGGATATACATCTTGCTCGCCATCTTGGTACATCGATCTTGGACCTATTGAACGTTGATCGATTCTATCTCACACATTGCATTTGTCCATCTATATTTATCGCATACTCTATCCCTTTCTCAAAATGGTACAGAGCCATTCGCTCCAGGAGGCCATCGACCACTTCCGTAAGGAGGAATGGTGTGCCGCGCTCATCGACGCCCCCGGCGTCAAGTCCATCATGCCGTCTGCGCGCCGCAGCAAGAGCGCTAGCCGTGCCGAGTCCGAGGACGAGCTGTTCCGGACTTCGCTCAATAACGACAACGCTGTTCCGCAGATGCTCTTCATCTACCAGGAACCTGAAGAAGCAAAAGAGGCTGCACCGTCAGCCGAGAAAGAGGCTAGTCTCAAGCTATCGATCATGTCTGCATCGCTCATCATGGACCTCCGCGAAGGCGTCAAGGGATTCAACAGCTTCGCTCATGGCGGCTTTCTGGCAGCCGCAATGGACGAGGCCATGGGCGGCCTCATCTTTACCAACTACGAGTACCAGCGGGACCTGGAAGACGCCGCTGTGAAGAACGGTGGCCACTGGGAGCCCCCGGCGGGTGTGCTCAACATGAACCAAGGCGTCCGTATTGTGACGGCCAGCATGAACACTCGCTTCCGGCGGCCTGTATCGCTGCCGAGCTTTGTTGTGACAACGGCCACCATCAGCCGCCTCGACGGGCGCAAGATCTACCTCGATGTTGAAGTGCGCGATGCTAGGGCACAGGCCAAAAATGAGGCCTGCGCGACGTGCGAGGGCATGTGGATGACCATGGCAGCGCCACCAGAAAAGAGCAGAATATAGATTGCCTTGTCGTATTCCTCTTCATCTTTGTCACCATGTACTGCTCCATTGGATATTCACCGTATATAGCTGTACAGACAGTACAAATATGACCAAACCCCAAGTTATTTTAACTCGATCTTGGCTGCGCACCAGTCTTGTGCCTGCTGTAGGACCTGATGCTCGCGGGACTTCGGCTCGACGTAAGACTGCAGGGACATTGCTGTTTCCTTGAGTTTGGTAAACGACACCGCTATTGTGGCCTTGCCATCGCCAGTGGCTTCAGTAGCAGCCTCGGCCAGTTCTGTGTATGCAACAGCTGTTCGTAGGAACACCCACACGGATTCGCCCATCCATCGCAGAGACGTTGCCATTTTCTCGACTTGTGCCACTGTCTCGGCAAGAAGCGGCGATATTGGGCGTATCTCGTCTCTTTCTCCCCGAGCCCAAGCATGCGTAAGAAGAAACAATAAAAAGGACCAGCCCGAAGTGTCTGTGTGGTGCCGGTAGCACCAGTCCCTCACGGCTAGAGCAAGCCTATTTTGGGTTTCGTGTGTGGCCGCTGCTGCACCAACGAGCCATCGTGCATGGTCCCATGCATAGTAGTTGCGCGGATGCCGCTCTGCAGCTACCATGACCACTCCAGTAATGTCACGGAACGGGTCAACGGTGACGGTGTGCTTTTCCTGTGACGACGCGAATGCAAGAAGCCACCGCCGGTGGTTCCAGAGTGTCGGCGACTTTGTATGCCTGTGCAGGTGACCCGTCAGAAAGCTGTCGATAAGCCAGAGCTCATTGGCCACGAGGGCGGCGGCGGCGGCGGCGTCTTTGCTGTTGCTTATGTGCTCTCGGAGTATCCGCTTGCGTGTGTTGGCAGCTGTCAGATGTTCCGGATCCATCATGAGAATCACAGCTGTGGCTCGGAGCTTCTCTCCTTCTGAATCTCCGCCAGATGCACTCTCAGCAGACAACAGCTTCTGGAGAAGCTTGCGCGCCACCACAAAGGCCAGAACAAGTGCCAATTTGGGGATGGCGACGGCATTTCCGTCACGTAAAAAGTATGGGCTGTCTTCAGGTAGCGGGAGGTATTCACGGCCAAGAAACTCGAGCTCCAGGCGGGCAGACGTAGAGGAAGAGGGCGCCAGGACGTTGGCGATGGCTCGGTAGGCAGCCTCCTGGTCGCCGGACTGGAGCGCCGCCACAGTCGCTTTGTCAAGTGCCCGTGACATTTTATGTGGTTTTAGATGAGATTGTAGTGAAAACTTATATAGAAATACATCTGTACTTTAAAGTATATAAAGATATGAAGCTTCGTGGTGAGAGCTCACTGGAGCTTAAGTCGTTCGTTGGCCCCTCCAAGTGAAGGCTTAGTCAGCCTCCCACAAAAATAAAGCCACATCAGTGATGACGGCTCGAAGCTAGGTGGTGCTCCTACTTTTTGCGCCAGGACCAGGACCACGTCGAACTTGAAGCCCAACATCCACGACGAATACCCCTGCATCGCTCTAGACGTCACTCCTACGGTCCGAAAGCCCTAAACACTCGACGGTATCTCCCTTCAGCCACTTCAGCGCCAACCGCCGCCATGCCGCCACTCCTTCTTGTCGTCTTTCTCGTCGAGCTGGCGATCCAGGCCGTCAACTCCATCGGCGCAGCCACCATCTCGAATACTGTAAGCTTTTCCGTTTGCGAGCTGCCTGGTTTGGTATGCTTACTAACCTCTACAGCTATGGAACCTCTACAACTACTTCCCCTCAAAAGAGACCGCCGAGCACCGCAAGCTGCAGGCTGAGTGTCTCAAGATCCGCCGCGAGCTCAGTGCCACGAGCGCCCAGGACCAGTTTGCGAAATGGGGCCGCCTCGACCGCCAACACAAGAAGATGATGGACGAGCTTACCAAGAAGAAGGCTGCCGAGGACCAGCGCCGCCGCTCCTTCGACACAGGCGTCACGGTCCTGCGGCTTGCCCTGACCCGCGGCATGCAGTACTTCTTGCCGTTCTGGTACGCTCGCGAGCCCATGTACTGGCTGCCGCGTGGCTGGTTCCCGGCGTATGCCGAGTGGCTCGTGTCGTTCCCGCGGGCACCCCGCGGCAGCATCAGCATTACGTCGTGGCAGCTGGCCTGCACGGGTGTTATGGTGCTGCTCAAGGACACAGTTGCTGCACTGTACGAGCTGGCTACCGCGCCCAAGGCAGCTCCGGCCAAGGGCAGGGAGGCACCCATCGTGGAGGAGGAGAAGCCAGCAGCAGCAGCAGCTGAGAGCAGCAAGAACAAATAAGGGCTGAGAATAGGTGCTACGAACGGCGTCACCGAGGTCATGAGATCATATTATACAATGGGCATAGACTGGCGTTCGAGAATGTTTTGATATAGCAATAACAGCGACCTGACTTGGTAATATATTCAACCAGCGTGTATTTGCCTTATAAGCTACGACAATGCAAGTCTACACATGGACAAAGGATGTATCTCAATCATTTGACGCAGGGTATCTCCATAGAGGCAAAGAAGAGAGATTCTGCAACACGATATGAGATTGACTCTTGGCAGAGTATTTTGGATTCGTTCTGGGCAGTCATATTGACTCTGATGACCACGGATGCAAGCATCAAGGACAGCAAAGCTTCGATAGTGCCGGTGAGATTGGAAGTGACAAAGTGTGAAGACGTCTCGGTAATGATCACGGCCACAACGGGCACGGGAGGACAACCGGAGGTCGCGCGGCCTGCAGAATGCATTCTTTGACACATAGAGGCACCTTGTATTGGTCTTCCTCGTGACTGCGTTTTGCGGACAGCGCGGCCTGCCGTGTGTTGGAAATAAAGGCCACGATAGTGACGATGCATTTTATTGTTGTTTGTGAAGGAGAGAGAGTAAGAGATTTTTGGTGCAGATTGTGAAATTTATGGTAACCGAGAGCCCCATAAAAGGCGGTCCAGTCACGTGCTTGACGCGACCCGTGTATCGATACTAGTATTACGTAACCGGCCCATTCGTCAGTGACGAGATGTGTCGCCAAATGCATACTAGAAACATCCGATTTCACATACGAAATATATCAGGGAAGACTATTTCAAGGACAATGTTTCTTTCTATTGTGCAAACCTAGGGATCCAATAGCCTTTACTTTTACTTTCTCACCTGCAAAGCATTGCATTTATGTATAAGTTGATGACTTCGCTGCAAAAAGCAGGCTTTCGTGTTAGGCAAGTACACATGTGAGACGCTGTGCGCTCTCATTGGCTAGAATTGGGCACAGACCAGGTCACTATAGGACAACGTGAAGAAAGGGGACAGCTTAACTACGAATCATCAAAGGCGTGGATCCGGAAGCAGCTCATCAGAACCTCAAGATTTGGGTAGCAGTCCTCCATTATCGGCTCATTCATTTTGTTGGATTTTCCTTTCATTTTGAAAATACATTGGCCATCTCTTCACGCGCCAATCCGTCTCGTGAAGCAAACCGGGGAGACACATCGCAGGACGAGCATCACAAGATCGACAGAGAGCGCTTCAGAGCGCTTCAGATATAGCTAGCGATCATGGCGATACCATGGGGAGCGTAAGTTTACCCCCTCAGCGTTTTGAAGGCTGCTCGCAATATGCAAAAAAAAACTGACAGCGCCCAGCCTCAAGTCCCTGGTCATCTTCTTTGGGCCCATGCTGCTGCCCAAGGCCATCTCGCAGTACCGCAGGCTCAGGGCCGAGGCCGCGCAGCGGGCAGAGCAGCAGAAGAGCGGCAGCTCTGCCAGATCCGTCATCCGCCCGCTGTCTGCGCGCTCCGCCGTCGTCCTAGCCCTCCTCGCGTTTGTCGCTGTCAGCCACCTCTTGTCGGCCGGCCTTGTCCCCAGCAGCATCGCCGGCGCCCTGCAGCTGCCGGGTGGCCTGAGCCAGCCCGAGAACGTCTTCCTTGCCACCCAGTCGCGCCTGCAGGCACCGACGGATGTCATCTTCAACCGCCTCTCTGGTCTCCGGCCGAACCACACGCTGACGGCCGCCGACGAAGCTCTGCGTGCCCGGCTCGCCAGCCTGGAGACGCGCCTGTTGTACCTCCAGTACGGCCCGAGCGTCATTGCCGACTGCCCTTTCTGCGGAGGTACCGGCGTCGACGCCCAGAGCGGCTTCAGCGCGGCGGCATTCAGCTACTATGCCATGGTGGATCTGCTGGCCCTGCACGTCTTTAACCTCGTCATCATCGCCATTGTCACAAGCCCTCTGCTTCTGCTGGGCCGCAAGGGCAAGTCGGCATCCTCTGCTCCTGGAGCGGCACAAGGCGGCGCCGAGGCCTCGGCAGCCGACCGTGCCTACGATCTCTCGGCTGCGCACAGCCGCCAGTGGCGCACACCTGCGTCCATCTTGGCGCTCGTGTTTGCCGCTCTCGACGTCTACATGGTCATCAGCTACGACCGCACCAGAAACGCCCGCGCGACGCGGCTGACGGATGTGGACTTTTTCTTCTGGACCATGCGGACCTACCGCGGCGTTGCCAGCGGCCTCCTGATGGGCACACTGGCTGTCATCCTGTATTGGGCCGCCTCGGGCCTGCACAGCTCGCCCAAGCTCGGCTTGTTGGGTGTGCTCCTTTTCGGACCCGACCCGCCGCCATCCCCGGCCCACCGCATCACGTCGGTCACAGGCGACCTGACACGCGTCAAGAGCAAGCTGAACGCCGGCGCTATTGTGAAGAACACGGCACACCGCGACACCGAGCTGCGCGTGCGCACACAGACCTACTGGGCACGCGAAGTGATGCTGGTAGCCGAGGCCATGGAGGAGCGCGAGGTTGTGGAGGGCATCAATGACGCGCTCGCGAACCGTATTGACATGCAGCGGATCGAACGGGATGCAGAGATGTATGCCCAGAACGTGGTGCCGTCTTTTAGCATGCCCCCAGAGGCTGCCGCTAAGCAACCGCAAGGCCCTGAACAACCCCCGATAGTCGTGACCCGGTCGACGGCTCCCACGGCTGACAACGCTTCGGTGAAGAAGCGGAAGTAGCGTAGCTGGAGGGTCAAGTGATGTTCGATACTTGTGTTTGTTTCCAAAATGGATGTGCACACCGGTCTAGTACAGCATAGCCCATGGCGCCTCACGTTGGGTACTAAATCTATAGAATAGCATGGAAGAAGTAGCAATATTGAGATAATAACTTTTAATGAACGTAACGCGTATTAATTTATTGTAGTCATAACACAAGTAGTTTTGTGTTTTTATTGGTGACTACCATGATAAAAACAATATATATCTAGAACATTAATAAAATACAATAATTTATCACCCAAAGAGAACCCCATGCACTTAGACTCGCCATAGAGTCTCGACCTGTTAAGACTATGACGTCCATGTCACAAAAAGCATTGTTCACGATGTCAGAGTATGACGTCAAAGTCAACCTTATAAAGCACAAAGCACGAGTTTGATAAATGAAATAAACTAGAGAACTAAACAGATAAAGACGGGAAAGGAAAACAAATAACAATCCGCAAATAGTTGTTCCCTCCTCCTTGCCTCGGTATCAAAGCGGAAATAAGAAAAATCAAGACAAATATGGAAACAAGGCGAAGAAGGTATTTCACTCCTCTTCCTCGTCGTCCGTACTATATTTATTCTTTTCTCAAGTGTCCTTGGCTTGGTTTGTTGTTCACTGTTTCAGAGACCCAATCGAGTATGACACACTAGGCAGGAAGAGGCCGGAGGTTGGTGAGACTGGATCAGTCGTGTGGCAAGCAAGCGGCAACGGCACGGAAAATAGAACCAAAAAACTCCCAGCCAAATCCATTACACCAGGCGGCAGGTGCCGGTCTGTATCCGCATTGCTCGTCAAACGAGAGTGCGCCCAGGCAGGGCCCTCCGAGGCGGCAGACCCGTCTGTGACTCATCAAACAAGGCGAAAGAAATAAAAGAAAAAAAGAAACCTGGTTGGGAGGTTGGAAAAGAAAATAGAAATAGGTGGATTACAAGAGCGACGGTCGGATGAATTTCGAGGATATGGAATAAAGGCAAAAAGAGGACAAAGCAGTAAAAGAACAGTAAGAGCGGTGCGGTCGGTCGACTTAAGAATTCGAAATGCGAGGCTTAAATGTCCATGTCGTAGTAGATGTCGTTTCCGGCTGGTGCTTTACAGGACTAAGCACTTGCTCTTGGACTTGCCTCCCCGCTTGCCGCCGCGCGTAAGCAGAGCAGCGCGGGTGGCGTGCTCGAACACCTCGCGAACACCCTCGTTGGTCTTGGCCGAGCACTCCAGGTACTTGTAGGCACCGATCTTCTTGCGGATCTCCTCACCCTGGACAGTTTGTTAGTATACACTCGAGGCACATGTTTGTTCGTTTGTACGGCGAGTTTAGCTTACCTCCTCGGGCGAGACGGGCTTCTGGCTGGTCTTGCGCAGCTCCTCGATCGTCTTAGGGTCGTAGCGAAGATCCTTCTTGCAGCCGACCAGAATGATAGGCAGGCCCTGGCAGAAGTGCAGAACCTCGGAAATCCACTAAAGAGAGTCACGTTAGCAAATGGCCGAACCGAGTAGAATAGCTCGTTGCATTCTTACCTTCTCCTGGACGTTGTCGAGGGAGTCGGGCGAGTCGACAGCGAAGCAGATCAGGATGACGTGGGAGTCAGGGTAGGACAGGGGACGCAGACGGTCGTAATCCTCCTGGCCGGCGGTATCCCAAAGGGCGAGCTCGACGTGCTTGCCATCGACCTCGACATCAGCAACGTAGTTCTCGAAGACAGTGGGGACGTAGACCTATACGATTGAAGTTGGGTTAGCAAACTGTGCAAATTAGATGCCTAGAATTGATATGGCGTTTTTGTCTTTCGTGTCATCATATTGTTCGTTGGGCAAGGAGTTGATGGAAGGAGCATGCGAGGTTGTCGACAAGTTGTATCGACTCAGGACGTGAGAGTTCGGGGTTCATGTATGTTTCTCTCTTGTGCTGTTCGACAGATGGCCGAGACAGCCAAGAGATGAAACGCCACCGAGAAGCAAGGATGCTATCAGATAAGGCTGAGACCAGGGGAAAGCAGCCGACCGCTATTAGGGAAAGGTATGCTGATGATGCCAAATGCGATGGCGAGATGAGTGGCGCGGCCGGGGAGGGGGTCAAGCTGGAAGCCCACCGTCCAACTGAAGCACTAGGCCGCGTGGTCCGTTCCAATGCCATTTTGGACGATGGCCGCCTTCCCGCAGCGCCGAAGCGGCTAAGCAGCCGATCTTTGTCTGACCTGACCCGTGTTTCTCATGATGCCTCGGCAATTGGAGATAGAACTGTCCCCGAATCGATTTGTATTGCGTGCAGCCTCAGATGTTGCCGACAGGATATGTATGGAGAGGTGGTGGACGGAAGAGATGCAAGAGGCAGATGTGAAGATGGCGATGACAATTCAAGAGGACGGCATTCAAGTCGATGGAGTTGCATAGTGTTCAGTCTTACCTCGGGGAAAGTGCCCTTGGAGAACACGCTGCGGACGAGTTAGCATGACGGAATCGATAACGGCAACAGAAAGGATGAAAAGAGGACTGAGAGATGGCGGATTTGAGGGAACAAGACAGCGACGACGGATGTGGCTTGCCCGGAGAAAGGAGAGAGTGCTGAAGGAGGGGAGGGCGTTTCTGATTGCAAATGGCTATGGATCCGACGTAGGCTACTTGAGGCCGAATGGACAGCAAGATGCAACGAGATGCACGAGATGCGATGTGAAGGCATCAACAGGGCAGAAGCAACACAGGTACGTACATCAGCAAACAGGTCTTTCCGCAGGCACCGTCACCGACGATGACAAGCTTCCGGCGAATCTCAGCCATTGTGAATGTTGTTGGAACGGGAGAGCGGTGGTGATGGGCTGTTGGGTAGGTTCGAGATCGGGCGAGAGATCACGACAAGTGCGTAGTTCGGCGAGGTGGCGACGAAGGACGAACTGAACCAAAAAGGGGTCGAAAGAGAGAAGAGTCCGGGCAGGTAAGGACGGGGTGATGAGGCGAGAGAAAGAAGGGAGAAGAAAGAAGGGTTTCGAGAAGACGAAAAAAGTATCGAGAGGATCGAGACGACAATCGACGGAAGAAGATTGATGGAAATTGCGAAAGGTGAAAAAGGGGGTGATGGTTGGAAGGGGGAGGAGAGAAGGAGGAAGAGAGGAAAACAAGGGTGACAACAGCAGAAAAACGGAGAGCTGTGATGGTATGGAGAAAAAGTAGGGAAGGGGGGGGGGTGTGCTGGTAGTTGGACGGAACGGGCTTCTGATTGTTATTAAGAGGAAAAAGAGGGAAGGGAGGGCGTCCAGGCTCCAGGGGGGTGAGGATACGGCGGATTACAGTGCTCAGAGCGGTAGGCGCAGCGCGATAGCCTGATAACAGGAGCGAGAGGGCACGAGGCCTCGCCAGAAAGGCGGAGAACAGGGACTGACATGACGAATATGCATATGACGGGGCTCGGTGTGCGCTGAAACAGGGATCCCAGGACGGGGGAATAGGTGCGAGTGCGCTATATTTCAGAGGACGGACAGGTGCTGCCGGCTAGTAAGATATCTTGCTTAGCTTAGCAAGCCTTGCAAGCCCCTACCGCAGAAGGAGCGAAGAACTTGCCGGTGGATAAGGCAAGTAGGAAAGTGGGCGGGCGTAAGATACGGAGTAGGCAAAGGAAAGAGCGAGGGGGCGCAGTGGCCTACGGGCTACGTTCTCCAGGCAGGCAGGCAGGCAGGCACGAAGGACACTACTAAGGCAAGTATCAACTAGGAGGATGACTTGGCAGGAGGGCCGTCTGGTATTCTGCATTTCTGACATACGGAGTACGGGACGAGTCTTGCCTGTAGTTACCACAGAGATGGCCTGGCGTGGCCTGGAGCTAGTGGCGAGAACTGGCCTGGCAGACCCTGGGAAAGAACGGGCACATGTGCACTCCCGCGGCACCAAACAGTAAGATACCTAGGGTAAAAAATGTATCTTATTATCCTAAGATATCTAGCAACTGATACGAGACAACACCAGACAAAACACCAGTAAAACAGTGAGAGACAAAGGGACTTGATAAGGGAAAATAACACAAAAATAGGGCAGTGCGAATATGCCTTAGGTGAGTCCTGTGTGTGGGTGTGCCGGCTGCCTCAGATGGTCGTCTCGTGTGAGATTCGGAGGAGCCATTGTACTGGGCGTATTTAGCAGCGAGATACGGGCATGACCACACAATGTCTATTGACACAGAGGATACATCATACGTAGGTAGACCCAACTCAGCCCTGGCGACAATGCTGGTCCAGAGACCGGCAGCCGCGCGGTGGATGCTCGAACGGATCTGTGCTCTGTATATTTAGACAGTAAGATGCAGAAAATGGTGACTTGAGCAATCCTCCTATATGTCCTGTTTGTTGATGTGACGCATTTGATTCCCTGTTTTCTGCTCTTTGTTCTTTGGTTGATGCCAGTGGTTGGACGAAGACGGGGATGTGCGTCTATGCGCGCACATCCTATCGAGACTATATGAAGTAAGTAGTACTGGGCCCTCTTCAGGGAGAGAGTTACCGAAGATACGAGCATGACACCGAGACACTGGAGAACACTGGAGAACACTGCGAATACTGGAGAAGATGTCATCTCCCACCCCATTACGACGCAGTCCGTAAGATACCGTAGATACGTATACATGAGTACAGAGTACATTGCAGAACAGCGAGCAGACAGCAGACAGCAGAGAGCAAGCGGCGAGGTAGAGAGACGAGAGAGGCAGAGGAGCGAAAAGCCCTCTGATTACGACGGCACCCACTCTCGCACTAAAAATACGACGGGCTGAGGGCCCATCACTGAGAATCAAGGGGCATCGAATCCGCAAAATCGTCAGTTGGGACGTGTTCTAGTCCAGAAGCGGCCAAGTCCCGGGCAGAGACATGGAGACCGAGAGGGAACAAGAGAAATGGGCAGCGCGATGGCAGATGAGAAGGGAGATGAGGTCGAGAACGAAATGAGGGCAATGGCCCATGGGCGACGGCCGAGGCGACGAAAACGACCAGCGCGACGGTCAAGGCTTGGATGCATGATCGCTGCAGAGAGAAGCAATAAAGCTAAAAGACGGTGTAAGGCACTGCAGATGCAGAGAGGTGCATGCAGGCCCCAGGCTCCACGAACGGGTTCCTCCGTAGTTGTAAGATAGCTGTATACGACGTAAGTACACCCATTTGGTGCTTGCCTGCTTGTCTGCGTCTGCCTGTCTTATGAATATGCTTGTCTGCCTCTTGCGAATATGCTTGTCGGCCTCTTGTGAATATGACATCCGCCGAGTCTGCTGTCCATGCATATGAAAACAGGGCTGGCCAAGGGTCTGGCCCACAGCAGACAGCTGCAAGCCGCAAGCTGCATCCTGCATCGGCGAGTGAAGCGCGTACACAAGAGCAGATGGGTGGGAGGATGACGCGAGGCGACAAGTGTATGTGTGCCTGGCCGCCCGGATGACTACTATGCACGCCGACGGGGCTCGGGGCACGGGCGTTGCAGACTGGGGAAGGGATTGAGGCACCTGTAGGCAGTAGGACGACGCACTACACAGTGGAAGAAACGGTATGCAGCAAAGGGGGTGGGCCCCGGTATAGAGATATCCCAGGCTCGTAGTCCCTAGGACAGCGCAAGTCCTAGGTCGATAGGACTTTTAGTGGGGCGGATGGAAGAGCCGTACCAAGTATCGTGGAAGAGTGAAAGTGGTATGCTTACATAAGTAACACACTCGCTGGATGTACGAGTAAGAAGGATGTGCCAGTGAGACGACACTGATGCCGTGAGATTGCCCAGTTCCTTTGTAAAAGTTGATAACAAACGAGGGAGGTCATACTCCTGTGACTCGGCAAGGCAACTCTGTACGTGCACTGGTTGCCGTCGCTCGTGTGCCGATGAGCATATGCCGTGGTGTGGGCGAGACTCGGCATTGCGGGATTCTTTCTTTCAGAGGCCAAAAAGCCGGCTAATCATCACCGGAAGGAAACAGGAACAGCTGCGATTCCAATAAACAGCTGCAGGTCGTTAGAAACATGGAATCAAACTTGAATAACAGCCAGTGTGTTTACACCGCAAAGCGTCGTCAAGATGCGCACGTGACTGCTCCGCAGCCTTCCTAAGCACCAGCCGACGCCAATCAACCAATTCCAGCCAATCCGAGCCGGCGCAGGAAGAAACTAAGCTCCGGCTACTGAAAAAAATCACCACCTTGGAGATACGGACGACATACGACGAAGCTCCAGAGCCGTCCTTCTGCCACGCGCGCCTCTCTATACCAACGACTGCATAACGACTGGGTGCATGGGTAGTCTTTCAGGCTAAGGAAACAATCTTTACCTTTTTCTTTTGACCGGCACCATCTGTCGTGTCACCGGAGCGCACCCCGCCTGACAAAAAGCCAATCGATCCATCGACCACTCGACCCGATCCGACGACACGAGAACGGCCGAGACAGCGCAGCCTCTGCTTGTCTCTTGTCTCTTCTCTCCCACCACCTCGCACTCCTCCTCCCACACAAACGCACAACATGTTAAAACTCGCAAAGCGCACCGCCCAGGCGGAGAAGCAGGCTGCGCGGAAAGAGCGTCTGAAGCAGAGAGCTCTGGACGCCATCGACGGTGGCCGCAGAAAACAGGTCCGCTCCCTGCTCAAGGAGGAGATCTTTGTGCAGACCCAGCAGGCCCGCCGGCTACGGCGTGAGAAGTGGACGCTCGGCCCCCTGGCGCCCCAGCGCAACCATGCCGGCTCGATTGCCGACCCCATTCGCCGTGGCCGCTCGAGTGTTACCAACAACTTTGGCACCGAGATGTTCTCCTCCGACGTGATTCCCTACTGGGGCTCCATCAGCGTCCGCCGCATCCGCAACGCCAACGGCCCCCTGACGCCCAAGGACGTCGAGAACCGCTGTGCCTGGGCCGGCACCCCGAAGCGGCTGTGTCTGGCTGTTGGCGACCGCGCTGTCATCATGGAGGGCACGATGAAGGGCCAGATTGCCCCCATCAAGGATATCAAGCCCGAGGAGGGCACTGTCACGCTCGAGGGCGTTGCTCGCGTCAACGTCACGGTGCCCGAGGCCATGATTGCCGAGGGCGACCAGAGCGTCCAGCAGATCGAGGCGTCCATTCCTATCGACGCCATCCGCCTCGTGCACCCCTTGACCGACCCGGCCACCGGCGTTACTCGCGACGTTATCATCCGCGAGCTGCGTGCACAGGCCTTCCAGATGGACCGCGTGACCCGCCGCCTGACCTTCACACGCGTGGTACCGGGCCTCAACGTGCGCATCCCCTGGCCGCGCCAGGAGCGCCCGCCCGAGTACCAGGACGAGCCCAACGACACCCTGCGCATCGACACGGAGCAGGTCACGTTCGTGCCGACGCTGCTGCGCCCGCCTGCACCAGAGGCTGTCCTGGACGAGCTGCGCAACAAGTTCTCGCGCTTCCGCACGCGGCACACGGCCGACTTTATTGCCGAGAAGGAGGCCGAGGCAGCCGCCAAGAAGGAGGCCAACAAGTACGGCTCGGCGCTCGTGAAGCGCCAGCAGCCCGGTGTGTCGCCACCGAGCATGCGGACGCCGCTGGAGGAGTTCCACATCCAGCAGAAGGCGCTGCGCAAGGAGCGCGGCCAGCCCGAGCTGACGGACGAGATGCTGGAGAAGATCGGTCGCATCATGGCGCAGACCAAGATCTCGGCCCTGGAGAACGCAGGCATCACAGAAATCCCAACACAATCCTCAACATCACAAGAGCCGCCTACATCATCACCACCATCATAGGCGGCGCTGTTCCAAACCAACCCCGAATCTCATACCCATCCTTCTTGAGCCGCTTTGACTCTCTCATCCGCTCTACCCTTTTCTCTCCCAGACAGGCCATGTCTACCATTCTTCCCGCCTCCACCTCCCATCTTTTCTTGTATTTTAATTTAGCGACGACTGAAGGCATCATCAACATGAAAGGATAAAAAAGCACATTGTATATTACAAAATGATATGTAAGATATCTTACATTACGGTATGAGTTTGCGGATGTAAAAGAACATGAAAAAAATACAATCAACAACTTATGATATCAAACCAACCATGCCTCGATGTGAATACTGGACTCGTGCGTGCTCAATGAAAAATCACAGTTTTACGCCAACGATGATAAACAAAATGACTATGTAATGCGATATGTGAGTGCCATTTGTCACTTTGATTCCCTCTATTCGTTCTCAGACACAGATTCGTCAATCTATTGTTCTCAGTAGAGTAGGCAAAGGGCAGTGCAAGACATTCTTTGAAATCGGCTGTCTTGAAGCAGCCGCTCTAAAGTGTCTCACAGCCTGGAAGTATCGAAGCGGGATGACATTCACCTTTGAAGGGCACGAAAGGCACCGTCAGCACATACTTGTGACAAGCTTCTGGTGATCAAGTGGTGAGACAAGATATAGACACAAGATGTAGTCACAAGAGTTAAGGCTTCCGATCTAGCGATGGATAGCGAGATGGTGACTGGAGAGAGCAAAAACAACGAACCAACGTTAAAGTTCCAACACATGCGAGGTCATTACAAGTCTAAGCTTCAGGACCGGGGAAGACACAATATACAGGACGCTCTTCCCGATCATTCGTTCAGGCAACCGTGGCGATGAAGCTTGTGTGGGAGTTTGTATATTGCTCTGACAGCCGTGAGCGAGTTATGCTACTTGCAAGGCCGACGATGGCCTACTTCGAGTTACTATAACGGGACCAGGCACAGTTCATATGGAAGAGGATTTGCACCGTGCCATATGTGTATACAAGACCATACTCCCGTACTGGTCGATGGCCCTTGGGGCTGTGAGACGTACGCAACATGTATACTTGGTGTACGTAGAGTACTAAACTGGCATGGTTGCTATCTTCGATATGCAAGCTTGAAGATACAATAACACCGAGCCATATCACGGCATTGCTTTAACTTGCCGACCGTGCCTCTGTTAGCAATGGAGCACATACAATTCCGGGATGGTGTACTTGTATAGACGACCGGTGATGTCTTAAAACTTGCATCGCCATCTCACCTACAGAATGTTTGCCAAGAGCCTCAGATGATCTCTGTCGTAAACGATATATGGAATCTGGAAAGAAAAAGGTCCACGGCAATGACGGTACAGGACTAGCATCAGAGGCAAGCAGATGGAATCTTTGTGATCTCCAGGAGCCATATACTACGAAGAGAGAGTCTCGTCAGTCAGGCTGAAGATAAATAGACATTCTATCCTCCTTTGATTCTTTCTTGAATTCAGCAGCAACACAGCCAACAGCTTCTCTCAATAGCTCCTCTCACAAGACTCTTACATACTATCTACACCCTTATTAAGATGCTCTTTAGCGCAGTCACTGCTGCCGCCGTCTTGGCCGGCTCTGCCTTTGCTGCCCCCCTCGTTGGCGATGTCTCTACTTCGGGCAATACCACCTCCGATGCCCTTGACTTTGTCGTCAACGGGCCCCTCTCGGTCACCCTGGGCTCCTTCCTAGGTCTTATTGACGCAATCGCGACAGTGCCCGACTATGTCCTTGATGCCGGCGACGACGCCACCCATGCCTGGCTGAACCCTCTTGGCACGTCAGCTGCTGCTGTCCTCCGTGCACCCAACACGCTTCTGACAATCCGTGATGTCGACGCTACGTCCAAGGCTGACCTTGCCGCTACCGCAGAAGCCGTCAACGGCATCATCAAGGACGCCGAGTGTGCGGCTGCTGTTGTGGCTGCTATCGCCACTGACCTGCTGCCTGCAGCGAAGCTGCTCAAGGCCAAGGCACTCATCAAGGCTCTCGGTGGCTTGAAGAAGGTGGCCAAGCTGCTGCTCCAGTTCTCCCACAACCCCAACTCGCAGACTGTCAAGGAGGCTGGCCGAACTTTGCTCAACCTGGTTGAGATCCTCCTGGGCATTGATAGCATCAAGAGGCACTGCAAATAGGTGATTGCTTCTGGCCTAAGCTACATGCTCTGCATATCGATCCTAGTCCTCGGATTGAAAACATAGCTAGTACTTTCAACATGCACTTTGTCGAGTTTGTCGTTGAAGCACACAATATATGTCCTACGATGGTATTTTCCATCCGGTCTTTCTTCCATGTCCTTGTGTTGTCTTTTCTTTTGGCCATACACTCTTTACAGGATCTCGCAAATACACCACAGTTGAGTTCACGCTATAACTGTGATATCATAAGCAAACATATAATTATTAGATGACGAGGATACATAGCTAACACAAGAGCATTGAAACAATATAAAACAATAAAACAGAATAACCAAAGGGGCGGTATCGTGAGATAGAAAGTAGTAACGGCGCGTGCGAACTGGATGAGGTAGCAAAAAAAGAAGAAAAAAAAGTGGTTTCGATATGAAGAAATAGCAGTGGCTGATTTGCTAGAATCCAAACGACCATTGCAAGTAGGGGTATATAGCTCGATAGACGATGAACGTGTTCTTTTCGGCCGAAGAACATTAATCATAAAAAAGTAGAAAAGAAAAACAAGGAACAAGAAAAGAGAACAAGGGTGGCGTTATGTCGAAGAACATTATTTCGTAATGGTCGTGCTGATATTTGTCGTGCATACTTCGTAGCTGTGTCGTGATCGTGTTGATATCGTGGTCCGGTAATGGGGCGCGTCAAAGCAGGGACCTTATGTAGCCATCGAGGCATCGTGTCATTCGGTTGTTTCGGTCATCTAGTCATCTCCGTAGCTGGGCTTGCCCTCGACAAGAATCACAACTGTGATAGTGGCAGCATACGCCTCACGGACGGCACATGCCATGCTGTAAATAATATGTTAGCTTTTCTGTAGTCTTCATACTCCTATAACTCGAGACGGGACTGCCTTACCAAGTTTCTTTCAGATCGGCCACGATCGCACTCAAGCCCCAGTGTGAGCACCAGGCCCGTGCAAGAACCTCATTGTCTTGCACGCCAAATGCCTCTACAACGAGAACCTTCTCATCGTCCCCGTCTTTAGAGACCGATGGGTAGCGGGGGCCGGGGATGCCGGCTCCTCCAAAGCGGACCATAGGAGACGCGGAACGGTTGCGCATGTCCTGTGCACTACCGGCAGGAGTGGCCCAATCGTGGACGTTGACAATTTCGTCGGCTTTGACAACATCGTAGGCGTAGTCAAAGAAGAGCGGATGCGGTTTCCCAGAGCAAGGCCACGCGCAAACAAACGAAACGTCATAGTTGAGGCGCATTGGCCAGGATATACCGTCAATGGCAAATTGCACAGTAGCATCGAACCAGCCAGGGGCGCTACTCGCACCACCAACGGGCGTTCCAGACGTGGACGGTGGTGGGAGAGAGCCAGACCCAGCAGAGGAGGGGATCGTGCCAGACGATGATGTAGGCGCAGCAGCCTGGCGAAGACTCAGAAGCTCGATGCGGATAGTGTCGACGATATCGGTAGTGTCTACAGACACGAGCTTGTATTCCCTGACCGGAAACACTTCTGCAGGCGGGCCGAGCGGGTCGGACCGCTCGGCCATGGAACATGCATCGTCTTGTGATAGGCCTTGGCGTGGCCGTCGGGTTCGAATGCGTGCAATCTGGGAACGGCTGAGGTCGACGGTCGGGCGGGCAGGTCCGACCCAGCCAGCCAGCTCACGGCACGTGGGAGCCAAGACCTTGCCGACGATGCAGGTGGATGTCCAGTACGTGTAACTATTACGATACTGAAAGCCACAGTTTGGGTGAAGATGGGTCAATAATGACAAGTCATCAGTCGCTCGGTCGGGGTCGACATCAATCAGGGCATTCATAATGGTAAAGGGGAAGGTTGGCTAGGATCAGGTTAGCAACGGGCACAGGAATGGGTGATCGGAACAGTAAGGAGGAGATATAGAAACGTACCCCTGGTAGAACAAGGCCACTGAAGAAAGCCATAGCATGTGAGCTAATGGATGCGAGGCTGCCGTCGTTGTCGCGCTGCTTGAGCGTGTTGATGGTAGAGTTGTAGTTTGGCCACTTCATCATTTTGGCAAAGCGCTTCAGCATCCGAACCTGCCGATTCTTCAGCTTGAGGCGAAGCTTGATCTGCTCGGCCGACTTTCCATAGCTTTCGATGCGGACGTTGTCTCTCCAGCGACGAGCAAGCGCTAGGTTCCACTGCAAAGTGGGAGGTAGTTGCTGTAGCAGTTTTTCTTTGGCCCAATCACTATGATGCCGTGATGAGATGCGGAGGTCAAGCTCGATGCTGAGCAGAAGCTGGAGGAAGAACCGCTCATACTGTATGTGGTTTGTTTGGCTTGTATCGAAGATAAAGCGAGTGACAACCTGGTTGCGTGGCTGAGTGAAGTCGATCCAGTGGTCCGGTCTTGAGAGAACCATGATCAGATCAGTGATCTGTTTGTCCAACGTTCGGTGAGGACCCATTATGCGGTCGGGGTCGCGAAGAAGCCGGCGGTACAAGTTGCGGTAGAGCCGGTCTTCGTCATCCTCGTCCAAGCCATTTTGTTGAATATCACGTAGTCGCTGGCATATTTGGGTCAGGTTGACCTCCCGCGGCCGAATGCCGGAGTCCCGAAGGGCGATAGTTGACGGTAGCGCTCCAGAAAGCCCTGCCCAGTGGTTCAGCGTGATCGTGCCAGGACGACGGCCGAAGCAAAAAGCGTAACTCGGCTGCTCGAGGGTGTCCCACGGCGTGAGAGGCGGCGAAGACGAGCTGGCGGACACTTGCCCTTGGTTGATCCGCATTGTCATGAACTGCGTCATCGAGTCATGCAGATTAGCAGCGTCCGAAGGAACTTCATTTGCGCTACTGCCGCGACCTGCGCTGTCGTCGTGGTCTGGGTCTCTCTCTCCACGGCGATTCCCCCCTCCACGAGCCCGGTCTCGGTCTCCTCTATCGTGGCTTCGCCGGCTGCTCCTGCTAGGAGCTACAGCCCTTTGATTGCCAGTGGTAGAACTGAAAAGAGTAAAGTACTGGTCTGAGACATGCGGCACTTCCCTTCGGAAGCCATTATGGATGGGTGCGCCGCGGGTGATGTATTCTATGGCGCCGCCAAGAGGGAGTTCGGTTTCCGGAGACATATTGTCTGGAGGCCATTGAGTCAAAGGGCTAGAGGGTGCTGGCGGGTATGGCGGCCGCGAGGCCCTTGGCGCTGATGTGGGAGTAGAGCCGTTCCTGCCCTTGGAGGAAGACAGGCCTGCGCCTGGGGAGTGCTTGGTCCCACCCGCGGACCTGGACATGGCCCTGTCGGGGTAGAAGGCATCTGGTGTCTTTGTTCTCTGTTGTTTCGATTGCTGTTGTTCGTCCGGCTGTATAGGGAGCGGGCCTTGAACCCGGACATGGGCAGAGCCTGTTCGACGCTGAGCTGGAGGAGTGGCTCGATGTGCGGCGGGCGGAGCTGTGCTGTTCAAGTCTTCGGTCGTCATATCTTGTGGGCGTTTTTCCTAGAAGTGCTGTGTTAGCGACGGAGGGCCGAGGGTGCAGGTGGAAGCTTCGCCCTTACAAGCTTGTTGGGCTTGTCTTTGGAGCCTCGTGAGCGGAAGAGAGAGTTCCAAAAGCCTCGCTTTTCCGGGATGACATCTTTGAGGATGTTCATGATGGCTCATTGTCGGGTGGTCGGCGGCTCTAATCGCTGGTGAGGGGAGCGCAAAGTGCGCAAAGTACACGCCGCGGTTGAGTTGATGTTTGCTGGTGAGAGCGCGGAGGACGCGGTCTGTGGTAATTTGAGAGCGTGGTGACGTCGTTGTGGGCTGGGTAGAGGGAATGCAAGGGTTGGCATGAATCATTTAGGCGTCGAGGGAGAATATAGATAAGCAGACGCGCAGCAGAGGCAGAGTAAGATGGGTAGGAGAAAGCAGGATAATCATTAAACATTAAGCGTGCTATTATTGCTTTCGCCTTCTTATTGAACGGGCTGTGACGGGTTGGCTGAAGCCGAGTCCTGCAACTGCAAGCATGTGGCGAGTATGGCAATCTGTAACCTGTGACTTGCTGGTAGAATTTGTGAGATGGGTGAATAGTTGGAGGGGCTTGGGCTGTGCGTTGTCTTCCTGCACGATAGCTCGGTCAACATATGCGTTTCTCACACATTCACAGACCCCTTGTCTGGGGGAGCGATGTGCAGAGCCCGAGATGCGAAACTCGAACGTGCAGTCATAGGAACAAGTAGTGGAAGCGAAACGAGGGCAAGAAGGAGGGAGAAGAAGAAGAGGGAGCCGCTATCTTGGGTGGCTGGGTGGCTGTGGAAGATCTGGAGAGTGCGGGCGTGGCCGTGGGTGTGGGCGCAGTACGCTAGTAAAAGCGCAAACGTTGTGCACCCTGACGTTTGAGTATGTATGCCAGAGAGTCCAGAACAAGTCGCAAAAAGCTAGAAGCAGGGGTCCTTGGAGGGGGCACGGGGGGATAAGGTCGAATGGTGGACGGATGATAGAAGTAGAATGAAGCATTTACGAGGAAGGGGATAGGAGTAAGCATGCGGGATGGACGCGATGCACTCTTTTAGACGCGGGAAACTACGACCTGCGAACCTATGGCAGGAGGGAAGGAACGCTCTGCGATATGAGACAGATGCAGCAAGAGCGGCCGTACGCGCGGCTGCAGAACATTGTATTAGATGCATGAAAAAAGGAAGCTGCGACAGGCGGATGATTCAGGCAAGGAGGCAAGAACGCAAGGAGGCAGGAAGGCAGGAAGGCAGGAGCGGCCGATAGATGCAGGCGAGAGTAAGTCCGGAAACCATAGGCAGGGAGGCTGCATGTGGACGCGCTCTGACGTATGAATGTGTCTCTCTACATATTACACGGGAGTAGAACACGGCAAGTATGTAATTGGATGTGTCTGTATCGCTGGGTACGAGGAATGTCTGTCCACGCTCCCTTCCAGTAATCTAGTCGACAGCCCTCGCAGGCAGGCGAGGCAGGGCAATAAGAGCAATACAACCCTTTTGGAGGGAGCACACGAAAGGGCACCTGCACCTGGAGCGTGACCGGAGAAACAGCAGTCGTACTCGTAAGCAACGCCCACACTGCTCCGTCGACGCTTGCGCCTTCCGTTTGTCATCCATGCGATCCATCGTCAGACTGGACGCCCAGCGTTGTAAAGAGAGCGTCGAGGCAGCCCGGGAAGGTGGTCGACATCAGCGGGCATCCGTCTTTATATGCATGTGCATGTGCTCGTATCTCAGCCCTAAGCGATGTCGAGTCTGTCCTGGCGCCTGGCAACCCGACACGATGCCTGCGTGGAGGCGTGCCGTGCCAGGGCAAACAGGCGGTCTGCAACAGAGTCCGGCGCACGCGCATCGCGATTCGCCAGCCCAGCTTCACCGACCGCGGCTTCCTTATTTGACAATGGCAATACAAGTCAACAACGCTTCCACGGCAGGAGCCCCGCTCTTTGCACCCGCCAGCTGCGAAGTGGGAAAGAAGCAGCAGCAGACCGCGTCCCACCCGTGTGTCCCCAAATCAGTAAATCGAACCCGCAATAATGGCCGCCCCAGATGGTGTAAATGGCAGCATTCCAGCCAAAACAAAACCGACCAATCAAAAAATTGCGCCAGCTGCAGCCATGGCCCCTGCCGCCGACGAGTCGTAAAATAAGACTACAGAGCTGGAGCTTGCATTTGCCCTGTTGGGACTAGCGCGTATTGCTGACTGCCTGGCACCAGACCTGCTCCACGCCGCGTCTCGTTTGTATGTGTTTTCACTAGTAAATTGTCTGGCTCTTCTGTTCGATACAGACGCCGTTATGCCAGCATTTCGCACGTAGTTATCCCTGTCCCTGTGCTCCGTATTTCTGCTAGGCCCGCCCGCCCATTTTGCCCGTTCCATGTGCCTTCTCCCACCCTTTCCCGTTCGATCAGCTGGCAGAGCTCGGCTCCCATTCGCGCCTTCCCTCTTCCCCCGTCTTCTTTGTCACAAATCAGCCAGCACTTCCTTCCATTTGCGCTTTCCCCTGGCACCATTTTGCGTATGCCATTCATTGCCCCCTCCAACAGTCTCCAATCGTTCCTTCCCCTTCCGTAGCCCGGTTTTCTCATAACCCCCCCGTCCCCCCATCACCCTGCTCCCCTTTTATCTCTCTTCTATTTCTTTCGCTTCTTTCTCCTCTTCTCTTCTCTCTTCTCTCTGTCCCTCATCCCACTATCCATTTCATCATCAACAACCATCGCGTCTTCATCGCATCTTATCAACCACACAAACATATTCTCCCTTTCAACCTTTTATCAAAATGACTGGACGTAAGTATTATCTCAGCTATTTCTATCTACGCGGTTTCGTGTTGTCGCCTCTTTTGGACATCGATGCCGTGGGGCGGTGTGCCAAATCAAGATACAATCTTGACGCGTCGCGACATCACCCATCTGTCTTGACAACAACAACACCTTGATACACTCTTCACTCAAACACATAAACACATACTAACGTTCATTCTCATCAGGCGGCAAGGGCGGTAAGGGTCTCGGCAAGGGCGGTGCCAAGCGCCACCGGAAGATTCTTCGCGACAACATTCAGGGTATCACCAAGCCCGCCATCCGCCGTCTGGCGCGTCGTGGCGGTGTCAAGCGTATCTCTGCCATGATCTACGAGGAGACCCGCGGTGTCCTCAAGTCCTTCCTCGAGGGTGTCATCCGTGACGCCGTCACCTACACTGAGCACGCCAAGCGCAAGACCGTCACCTCGCTCGACGTTGTCTACGCTCTGAAGCGCCAGGGCCGTACCCTGTACGGTTTCGGTGGTTAAACGGCCAACATCCGAGCTTGTTGGACGGAAAGGGAGACGCTGTCTTCGGTGGTTTTGCTTTTATTACAATATGGGGACACTATCCAGAGGTGTATGATCTTTTGTATCGCGGCGTTTTGGGAGGGCGTTTCTTTTACCAGGCTTATCTATGTGTGAGATGACGACGCGTGACGACGCGGATCGGTCTACACGACGAACACAAACATGACAACTTTACATCATGACTGTAACTCATACGTGACGTCAATCTCATGTTGTCTATTTGATCTATTCGGTGACTGGGAATGTTCTGTATTTGGTATCTATTAAAGTGACGCTCATTATGCTGCTGCCTCCAGACTGTCTGATCTCTCTTTTCTCCTAGTTGAGTCACCCCTATAAGTACTTCTTGCCTGCGGCGGCCACCTTTGCCCGGAACAGCGGACTCCGTACCTCCATGTTGGCCTTGTAAAACGGGCTCATGGCCGTCTTCACCCAGTTCTCGTAGACCTCGTTGAAGAAGTTCTTGATGGCCTCTTCCGTAGCTGCACTGGTCGGATTGGCGCCTATGGATGTCGAGGCGCGTGACGATGCTGCTGCTGTGGCCGAGGCTGCTGTGTTGCTGCCTGACATCATCGGCCCGCCCGCGCCGCCAACCCCTGGTGTGTAGCTGTTGGCCGATGCCGTCGGCTGATGTAGCAGGAGGAACTTGGCATTTGAGCCGGTGATGAAGCATGAGACATAGTTGTTGAAGAACTTGTCGATGCATTTCAGGTACCTGTTTGTTAGCAGCCGCAATGATCAAAGGGTGTAGACCAGGAGCGAGATACACACATTTGGCCATTGCCCCATTGGACCTCCTCAACAACATCGAGGCTGCTGTGGATGACAAACTGGTTCAGGTGGCGGGCCTGCTCGGCAAAGTGTGCTTGCCCATCGCCGCTCTGCTTGGAGGTGCCGAACTCGTACTCGAACAGCGGATTGTCCTGGGTGCCGACAATTGAAAAATAGTAGGACATCGCGGCGACAATAGGGCGATGTGCTGGGGACAGTGCGGGCAGCTTGCTCTCGGCGACGCTGTGCTGTCCAGTTATCTATTTGCCGTCAGGAGTGTCTGCTGCTCTGCCTCTGGCCCCTAACAGAGCTGGCTGCTGGTGGCGGCGATGATGAGCTTCGTGGTGTTTAGCGAATAGCGGGGGCTTTGACGAGGTCACGTGTACCGTCAACGCATCGTCTACCAGGCATCTCAAGGCTCATATCCCCTTTCTGATAGAATAGAAGCGCAGAATGCAAACTGGCTACAATGCAAACCTGCTGAGGCTTCAAGTCTATACACCAAGTAAAATTAGAATGTGTCGTCGATACTGACGTCCCCTTTGGGAGGCATTGAGTTGACGTCTTCATACGACGGTGGTTGACAACTGCAGACAGCTATGATTGGCTAGCCCATGCGAGCAGTTTGCCCCACTCTCTTTTCCGAGCCTGGCTCCAAAAAATTATGCAACGACCGCCATCGACATCAACTCGGGAGCATCAACGTCCGATAGGAACCGCATCCACGACACCCACACACGCCCATACACAGATCCAGACAGTCTTCTACAATGTTTGGTCTCGGCGCCTTCCGTTCTACCAGCCCGCTCAGCGGCGGCCTCCTTTGGTACGACTCACCCCGTCCCCGAACCGCCCGATCGCCCGACCGTCGATGACACACGATCTTGCATGCTCTTCCGGCCGCAACCCCTGCTAATATACATCTTCCTACAGGAAAGTCCCATGGCGGCTGTCACCGTTCCAGAAGTACCGCCAGCGCCAGCGCCTACGGGCTGTCGACTCCGTTGTTGACACACTCAGCACAGCCCTCGCCAAGCAGGGCATGGCCATGAAGTCGATCGAGCGCTGGAAGACGGAGATGCCGAGAGAGGAGGAGATGCTGCCGCGCGACAAGTACACCATGTTTGACCGGAAAGCCAAGCGCTACCGGAAGGGCATTCACAGTATGTCCTTTATGCCCGAGAAGGCGACCCAGAGACAAGAGACAGAGTGGCCGCTAACACAATCACAGAGCTGCCCAAGTGGACGAGAGTGTCGCAGAGAGTCAACCCGCCCGGTTACTAAACAGACCGAATCGAGCTGCACCGACATATGCGATCAATGTATACGTCTATACGGCCTCTCTTTTTACGATACGGTCACAGGCACACCAGGCCTGTTCAGGCTGGACACCGACAACGTCCGGCCCTTGTACGATATCCCCGAGTTTTGGTTTTATCATTATTATATTTTATCATTTGTGTACATAGAAGCGGGAAGAAAAACAGAAACGACGTTGGGTTTGCCTAGTTCTTGGGGATACGGGGTACGAAACACCAGCACCACATCAGCGTACGACGCCATACGATAACAAAGACAAATAAATTCAAAAAAGTGTAAAAGAAGACTTGAAAGTAGACCGACTTCTTTCCGTAGAGAACCAAACAACTAGCGGAAGATATTAAGAATGAAATGAAGATGAAAGTGTAAAAAAACTCCGAGATCCCATGTGGCTATGCCCGTTCACTCTCTCGAGCCCCCTCACCGGATGTCGTCATAGTCGTCGTTGCGGTAGTCGCGCTCGCGCTCGCGGTCACGGCCGCCCCCATTGCGGTTGCGCTCACGGTCACGGCGCTCACGCTCCCGTTCCAGCTCGCGCTCGCGCTCGCGCTCCATCTGGATCGCACGGCCCAGGCCGCCACGGCCCTCGTCGTAGTCGTCGCGGTACTCGTCGCGCACCTGGCCACCCGACTTGCCGCGGCCGTACTGCCGTCCCTCCTCGAAGCCTGGGTCCAGATCTGTGCGGATGATGCGCTCGTCCAGCTTGGTGCCGCCAACGTACTTCATGCAGTCGAGGGCGTCCTGGTGTGTGTAGTATTCGACAAAGCAGAAGCCGCAGGGTGTCTTGTTGAAGCGGTCGAGGCCCATGATGAGGCGCTTGATCTCGCCGCACTTTGAGAAGAGCTCATACACCTGTTCCTCTGTCGTATAAAAGGACCTGTAGGTAGACAATCAGAAAGATGAAATTAGAAACGATCAAGAACAGCGGGTGGGGAGCAGAGCAGAGGATCCAAGCCGGTACGTACAGGTTGCCAACATAGAGGGTGGCCGCGTCGGCAAGGGGGTCTTCGGCTGGCACTTCGGGCTCAGGCTCGCGCTGGCGATGGTCTCTCCGACGTCTCTGTGCAAGTCAGCATAATGTGATGGCAATGCGAGGCAGCATGCTCAAGCTTGAAGATGGCGATGCGATCGGGGACGGCAGCAACTCACCCGGCCGTCAAAGTAGGCACTGGGCCGATCCAGCCGGTCGACTGTGCTCCGTGGCTCAAATGCGGTCGCCATTATTGTGTCTGCTGTTTTTCTGTCGGCGGATGGTGGGAAAGGACAAGGGAGAAAGTGTCGTCGCAATCTCGCATCGGTCGCCGTCGTCTCAAATCAACAGCCAAAAGTCCGTCAGAGGTAGATTTTAGTGGTGACAAGGCAGATAAGTGGAGACTGCTGGCTGCGCTGGGATGCTGTGGCTAGTAGAGCTTGAGCCACAGCGCGCCTGCGAGCCTTGTTGGGACGAGACGCGACCACCCAAAACGTTAGTACGGTCCAGTCCCATCCAACGCCTATGAAAAAATAGGTGTAAAAGGTACCAACCAGCCCAGTGTCGTCTGAACAACGAACGGGCTTTTCACGATACTACCAAAGCGGCGGCCATCACCAGCCTCTCCAAACAAAGACACCGAACCCGACGACCCCTACCAACCCTGGGATTCAGCCAAGGATCTCTGAAGCTGCTCATATTCAGTTCTACATCCCATTTCTTGTCTCTCAGCAGCGCATCATTTGCTTGATCCCGTCGCAAAAGGGGACCTGTCTCGCGCCGTCTTGATTGTTATTGTTTCCCGTCCTTTCCGATCACCAACTCGTGCCGTGCCGATTTGCGCCCCCTGCCGCAATGCCAAAGATCCGGGCATTCACGCCGTCATGGCTGTCGACTGACTCGCCTGATGGCCGCGGCCTGTTCTCGGCGTCCTCTTCGAACACCAGAGGCGCATCCCTGGCTGCCACAGCGAACGCAAGCCCCAAGAAGCAGCAATACACCCCCGGCCCCAGAAGGACAATTGCACGACGGGGCACAGAGGTGTTTGTTGCAAACGGCCGTGAGATTCGGTGGGCAGACATCGTGTCCATGAAGGGCGCGTGGGACTCGGCACAGGACGGCTTCAGCCAGGACTCGGACAGCTCCTCGCCGCCCAAGCCGGCATACAGAGTGCGTCTCGTCCTCTGCAGCACACACGAGCTTTGCGTGCATAATGTCACGATGCTAACTCCAACTCGTTTCCTAGACTCTCAAACCGCCCGTTGCCAGCGACATTCGCCAGCTCGTCATGTCCCCCAACGCTAACTACATGGCCATCATGACGACACATACCGTGCACATCTGCGTCCTGCCCGACTCGTCACACCTCGTGGCCTCGGAAGATCCCGACGTGCCGCTCAAAACCCGCTACTTCACCCTTGGCCCGACGACACACGTCACCACACGCCAGCCCGTCGTCTCAGCCTTGTGGCACCCGCTAGGAATCAACGGCTCTGCCATTGTCACAATCACCCGGGACGCTGTTGTTCGCCTCTGGGAGATCTCGCCTGTCGACCGCTGGTCCTTTGACGCACCGTCTCTGTCTGTCGATATGAAGAAGCTGGCCGATGGCACCTGGCTCGACCAAGACTTTGGCGCCTCTGTCACCACAAACACCAGCTACTCCCCCGATCTATTCGACATGGAGGTCGCGGCAGCTTGCTTCGGCCCTCGCAGCTCTGGCGGCTGGTCGTCTATGACTCTCTATGTCGCCATGCTCGGAGGCGATGTGTATGCGCTGTGTCCTCTTCTGCCAAAACGCTTTGCGCCGCCCCCGGCTCTAGTCCCCTCGCTGTCAGTCGCTATCGTGTCGAACTTGGCTGCCATCGAAGACGACCCGGCGGCAACCACCAAAGCGAAGCAGCTGGCTCGCCAGCAGCTGGACTGGATGACACAGATCGACAACCAGGAGCCCACGCTTGTCGACACAGTCTCACCAACAGGCAACGAGCCACCCACAGAAATCTTCACACGCCCTGCCAACCCCAGCATTGTGCCAAGACTGCAAGGCCCATTAGAGGTCGACCTAGACGAAGGATCTGATGATGAGGATGAAACCGCCATGGGCCACCTGTGCGACATCTTTGTCATTGGCGAGAAGGTAGACACGGATTTCCTCGTTGCTGACGACGATGACGAGGAGGAGGTCAACTACCAAGATCTTGTGGACAGCGCAGACCAGGAGGGCCTGTCGCTGCCGGTGATCTGCTTGGTCACAACAACCGGCAAGCTGCACGTCTGTCTGGATCTCGTGGGCGTCGAAGCACAGTGGCTGCCACAGCGTGCTCACAAGAGCAATCTGAATGGCCGGTCGGCCAGCACCAGCGCTGCACTTCTTGACGATTCTATTCAGTCGTCGGCACGTCCTCTGTTGACCTTCCAGGTCATTGATGTTATGCGTGAAGCTGAGAAGCGGCCAGGCACTGGCTGGTGCACCTTCAGCCCCGATGTGACGTCTCGCTACTCTTTTTTCATCACCCACCCGGGCGGCATCACCAATGTTTCCCTGTCTTCTTGGGTGTACCGCTTGGAACAGGAGCTCCAAGAGACAACTGACACCGGTGCCGATTTCCGCATACGGCAGCTTGTAACCGGCGAAAACACCACCCGGCATCGCGTTTATACCCATGCCCGTGACGAGACGCTGGCAACCTCTACGGTTATGATGGATCCCGACCTAGGCTACTTTTTGCTCTCAGCAACTGAGCACTCACCAGTCGCCATCTGCTTCGAGTCCCCCGAGGGCGAAGACGGCGCTCTGGGATCCAGCTCTTTCCGGTCGACTCTCAACAACAATAACGGCGACGACACAACGTTCCAAGCATCAACGGCTGAAGGTGCGACGGGAGGACGCTCGACTTCGGAAGATGCCGAGGACAAGGCTGTGCTTGCTCTGGACTTTTGGAAGGCCCGCCCCGCGTTCGAGCTACCACCCGAGCTGCTCACCAAGTCAGAGATGTCCCAGGCCAAGAACATGCTGTTCTCGAGCCGTTACCAGATGCTGCAACACCAGGAAGTGCGCCTGTCTCCGGCAACACTGTCCATCTTCACCAATGCCCACAAGCTCGTGGGCAAGGAGACGGGCCGTCTCAACCACGCAGCTGCCCAGATGTTTACAAAGCTGGATGACTTGCCCATCCACCTGCGAGAGCAGGTCGAGTCAGCCTACTCTCTCAAGCACCGGATCGATATGATCGCCGGCGAAGATGATGTTGCCGATGACAGCGCCGACGGCACGCCATTGACAGATGATGCACGCCTCCGGCAGCGTCTACAGACAGCCCAGACCCGCCACAAGGAGCTGAGCGAGCGTATGGAGCGGCTGAGGCGGACATACAACCGTGCGTCGGCTCGTCCACTGAGCGACAAGGAACGTGTATGGTCGCATGAGGTCCAGGCCCTGGAGACCAGCCTCGACAAGGCCGCTGCTGCCGCTCCTTCTGGCGCAAATGCAAACAAGTCCATCGTGCTGTCGTCGGCCATGCCAGCCTCGCCTTCCAAATCCGCCAGCGATATTGGTCTTCGTGTCAAGCAGATTCACGGCCTCTGGGACAACCTGTCCAAGCAGGCTGAGACGCTGGTGGGGGCTTCCGGCAGCGCAGCCGAAGACATGAGGGCATCAACGGCATCGCTTGTATCAGTACCGAGCGGCGGTGACGCCAGCACACCCTCGCCCCCAGCATCGACAACAGGCTCCGAGTTTAGCGGTTCCGTCAAGGGATCTGTCGCAGGGTCATCATCGACGCCCCACCACCTGCTCAAGGTGCCAGCAGACGTGCGCAAGGCCAAGATGGCCCAGGTGACAAAGCTGCTCGAGCGTGAGACGGCCATGGTGGAGGCAGTCACCGAGCGGCTGGAGCGGCTTGGAGTTGGCCTGTAATTTTTGACACGGAGGCACGTGGAGGAATCTTTTCGACTGCATTGTACTTATAATGAGCCTAGTTTTCCTTTTGATTTTGTTGACTTCCATTGCGTGGCACGTTTTGATTTGAGGATTTTGAATTATGTAGAAATAAGAGCTTACAGTGCCTTGTTTATTCTTTACCAATAAGCACTGCTAGTGAATCTCCAGTTCGGTTGTGGAACAGACTGCTTGATGCCACACCTAAGGTAAAGACGGCAAAAAGCTCAACATTCCTTCTTGAAATTCGTGTTTATTCTAATAATAGTGTTGATTTCTTTGATATCATTTGTCATTTGACCGTCGTTTTATATGCAAAAAAAGGGGAAAGACGAAAACGAAAAATGCAGTGTACAATCCAAGAGTATACGTCGAGGATGGCAAACGACTGAAGGTAGACAGCCATAATGTATGCAGATAAACAAAAAAGTGATATCCAAGATACAAAAGGTCGATAAAGAAGAGGAACAAGATGAACAAAGGTGGAGGGGGTAAATCAGAAAACAAAATCTTTGCCAACTCGCTGAAGAACACAATGGCGGTTTCTTTTTATATAAGACCAGAAAACGGTCACGTAAAAACGAAAAAGGGCACAGAAATGCGGAAAGGCAGAAAAGAAAGCAGAAGTAGGAGTAGCAGCGCATGAAGAGAGAAGAGAAAGAGAGGAAGTGTCAGTAGATGCTATCAGTAGATGCCCTGGGTGCGGTACTGGAACGTGTCGTAGAGGCGTGTGTAGTAGCTGCCGAGCGACTTGCCGATGAGCTCCGTCTCGACAAACTGCTCCGCATCTTCGGCGCTCAGGTGTAGCTGGAAACGCTGGCGCAGGTTCGCCGTTGCCTGAGTCACGCCGGCAACGAAGCACGGCATCTTGGAGTCGCGGCCCATCATGCTGACAAGGTCGACCACGTTGTCTGCGGATTTACGAAGAGCTAGAGCGGAATCGTTAGCTGGTAAAGTCTTGAGATGGGCATAATAATAATAGCAAATGAAGACAACATACCCTGGAATGCCTGCTTGCACAGGCGCTTGTAGTCGTCAAAGTCAGGCGAGCCCACACCATTGAGCACTTCCACGTATTCATGCGTCAGCTTGAAGGGGGCTGCCTCGAATGCTACTGAGCCAGGCGAGTTCGACAGCATAAAGCCAAAGTCAATGTGGACAATGTGACCCTCGTTGTCGATCAGCACGTTGCCGTTGTGCCGGTCCTTGAGCTGCAGCACATAGGAGATGATGCTGTACGCCGCCAGCGACCGCTTGAATGCATCAATGCCCGCGCGGTGCGCCTCGCTCTCCGGCAGGCCAAAGGCCTTGACAAAGTAGTCTCTGAGCGTCGCAATGCGCCGGCGCGGGTTTTGACCCGATTCGATCGATGCCAACGTAAGACTGCGCTTGATCGAGTGCAGCGACACGCCATTGGTGATAGTCTCGATCAGGCCCGAGGACTCGCCCGTCACTAAAATGCGCATCTGCTTGACCCACACAGAGGTACCGGCGTCTTCCCAAATCTTGTCACACACAGCGATCAGCTGGCAAGCAAATGCCTCCTGTCTCAGGTCAGCACCGGTCTTGACAATCACGCTGACCAGATCCCAGTTCTTCATCCAGCCATAGGGTGACGAGCGCCGGATACGCTCCCGCTTAATGTCCCAGGCTTCGCCAAACACAGCAGCACTTGGGTCATCACGGTCTCCCTTGCGCTGCAAGCCACCTGTCTTGAAGTCGTTCTCCATACGCGCAATGCCTGCATGGCCATCGACAGCAGGGTCTGTAGACACGCTCGCTGCTGCCGCTGCTACTGCTGCCGCCGCTGCTGGATCCTCGTTATCGTCTCCACCGACACGAGGGCCGAGAGCCGTATCCGAGCTGTTCGAGCCAGACACATCCGCAAGCGCGGTCTCACCAGACAATGGTGCTGCCGGGGCAGAAGACGTGCTAGCCTTGGCCATGATTGTATCAAACGTGGGACCCTGGCCTTGGCCGTCGTCGAGGTCAAAGCTCTGCTCCTCGAGACTCTGCATGCTGGCGATGATCTTGGCACGAATAGCAGCAACCTCCTGGCGAGGACGCTTACCACTTGTGGCTTCGAGTTGGGCCAGCATCTGAGCAGCAGTGCGCATGTGCGTGGCAAGTGCAGTGAAGTCGGGCTGGTCCAGTGCGTTTGGTCCACGCATGATTGGGACTGTCATCTTACGCAGCAGAGGCCCCGGGCTGCTCGACCGAGATGTTGATGCAGCCGAGCTACGCGGCGTGCTTTCAGAAAAGTTTGCCGTGACTGCTGTATTTGTCGAAGACGCAGTGCCCGAGACAGACGGGGCTGATCCTGCGCCTCCAATGATATGTCTGTTTGCAAGAGAAGAGGATGATGAGTGCTTGTGGAGGATTTGGCCACGCTGCGGTAAGGTGGCGGCGGCGGGAGGTATTGCTATGACAGATCCAGAAGAAATCGTTCTGCGCGGCGTTCCTGGTGAGGAGAATGCGCCGCCGTTCTCATCGTCTGCAGGCTTCATCAATGGCGAATGGCCTAGATCACCCGACGTCGGTTCGAAAACACTATCGACGGGCAATTCTAGTGTAGCAGCGGTGCTAGAGGTGGAAGCAGCATCGGAAGTGCGGGTAGTTGGACGGCGTGCCGAATCCGAAAGGTCGAATATGCGTTTCCGGGAACCCTGGTCTGCGATGAGAGTGGCGAGAAGTCTCTGGTTGTCCGAAGAGTCGGGATCAAAAGTGAAATCTTCACGTAGAATCTCCACCATGAGTAGGTAAGGCACCTTCTCAGCACTGTTGAGTACCGTTGATTCTGCGGGGTTGAGGCGGACAATACGGTGATGCCGGCTGCGGCTCGGCACACCATTCACCAATGACGGTGGGCAGATGATTGGGATGTCGACCTCGGCTGGCAAGTCCTGGCCTATCAAGGCCAGCTCAGCACGCAAAGCACTCAGACGGGCGGGCTTTGGGACACTGACAAGGCGGTTGGAGATGTCCTCAAGAGCACGCAGGAACTGCGTCTCACACCGGAAGTAGTTCTGGCGCAAGAGCCGAGTTTTTTGCTCTGATGTCATATCGCCGACGCTCACAATACGCGGCTTGGTATGGTGTGAATGCCGGCGAGACAGAGCCGCGGGCGAATCCTGGATACCCAGGCCAGCCGATACCGGTGTGGCCGGCCGGGTAGCCATACGCGGCGACCGCATGTCAGGTAACGGCAACGAAGCCGAGCTCAGTCTAGCTTCGAGGGATATCAACTCGGCATGGGTGTGCACAATTGGAGGAATAGAACGGCGCGGCTGCTCTGGGGATCTCAGCGGCAGGGGCGAGGCAAGCTGGCTGGAAGACGACCCAGGCCGGGATGAGCTGGGCTGTTTTCGTTGCTTTGGCGAACGGGCCACAGATTCGAGCGGTGGTAGCGACCGAATAATTTCGGGCGCGTTGTGCAGCGCTGGGGTGGACATGGTCGCCACCGCAATGGATGCTGGGCCCGATCCCGATCTCGTTCCTATTCCGCTGCCAATAGACCCCCCTGTTGCATCTTTTAGTCGTCGAGATTTAGAGGAAGCCGCTGTGACGGTTTGGGCGCGCGTTGGCCGTCTTGGCGGGTCATTCTGCTCGGTGTCCGACAAGCCCCCGGCCGTGTTTGTTTCTCCAGGCGGTGCTGGCTTGCGAGCTTGTGCGATGGCCATCGGGCCCGCCAGTTTTGGCAGACCAGGTAGGCCAATGCTGGCGAGAACGAAACTGGCGAGGACGGTGACGGGCAGGGCATTTTCGGTGATCTTTTCGCGGCGGCTGGCATCGGGCAAGCCAAAGACGATATGCTGAACTTTGTTGTACACACGTCGACACGTCTGGAAGGCTTGGGTCTGGGGGTTGGATGAGAGGTCGTAGAGGTACGTTTGGAAGAGCCAGAAGGTCTGCGACATGGTTAGCAGCAGCTGAGAGACAGGCGCATCAAAACGACAGCCAATGGCGGTGAACGAGAGCTGGACATACAAGCAGTGCAGCAGTCACCGACTCCTCACACAGGTCGAGGAGGAACTCCTCCAGGGCCATGGAGTCATTGTCCACGCTGATTATAAGGTGGCATAGCTGCGGGAGAAAGAATTCAATGTCCTCGTAGGGGAACTGGCGAAGCTTGTTACAGAGCACATGGTGAATACCAATGTGGTCAGCGTAACGGCTATATGGGGCACGATTATTAGTTGTCTACATCCGAAATACGACCGGAGGAGCTGTCGGCTAGACCGCGGTTGCAGAGAGGCCTGTGGTGACTCACGAGAGGTACGAGACAGAGAGGAAAGGGTCGGAGTTGAAGACGTCGCTGTCGAGGAACCGCTGCAGCAGATCCCACGACATTTAGCGGCGAGAGGTGACGCAAGTCGGATATAGATATCAGGTGTCTTTGTTTAGGGGTGGAGGGGGGCGGAGAGCTGGACGAGTAAGCTGGACGAGTGGGAAAGGAGACGAGCGTTGTTGTCGAACAGCTATGCTTAACGCTGGCGCGCCGAGTACTCGTAGGATAATGGACCAAGGAAAGAAAGTCGGGACGACCGAGACATCTGCAAGCTGGCCGCCGTATGGAAATGCGAGATTGTGGCCGAGAGAAGGAGGTATGCCGCAGAGTGCAAAGAACAAGAGACTGGTGTTGCGTGTAGATTGCTCGGTAGCAAGCTCGCTATGTGGCCAAGGTCGGCACAGGTTGCGTCCTGGAGAGAGAGCTGTACGTGGTCAAGGTCGAGGCCGGTCGAGGCAGGGCGACACCGGATGTAGGAGCGGGCGGCAGGCGAGAAAATGCAGATGCAACAACAGCCCTGGCAGTGTGAGGGGGCATGCGAATATACCAGCAGGTCAGAGTAGCAGGATAAGTAACGGCTGGAGATAGATGTTGGCCCGATAGCTAAGTTGCGCGCGCTATGTAGTGGCGGAGGTTGAGCTGTGAAAAGGGGGGAAGGGGGAGGGTAGAGATGGAGAAGGGGATTGGAAATCGGACTGTTTAGGTAATACAGTATGACGGAGATCGTGGGCACGGAAGGAGCGGAACTCGGGGCCACGGCGACCACAACGCGGAGCTGTATCGGGGGCAAGTGTCATAAGAGGAAGGAGCGAAGAAGGCCGCCAATAGTCGAGGTGCCCAAGCAGGTAAATAAAGGACAAAGGGAAGGAGCAAAGGACAAAAGAATACATAAAGTGATTGTACAAATCGACAGAAGGGGAAAGAGCAGAGCAGATGCTGGATAAGTAAGTACGATGGGCCAGCCCGTACCGTCCCATAGGGGGGCCCCAAAGGGCAGGTACGGTGTGGTTTCGAACAGGTGGTTAGTTCAGAGGCATGGTTACATAATGCACTACGGAGTAAGAGGACACAGAGGCCTGCACGCCTGCTAGGAATAACGCTACTGTATGCTTACGGGCAGCTGGGTCAGTTTGGATGGTGGGGCTGGGACGGGTATTCGTGCCGTACGCCAATGGCATGACTAAAGTGACATGTGCATTGAAAGAAGGCCAAACCAGTGCTCTCAATACCACGCGCTGGACGCGATTGTGTCTTAGGATAGCTATGCGCGCATTGGAATGGGTAAGGGTCTGTGGCCGTTTGCTCTATGGCTGTTTAAGCAAGTTGGACCAATTGCAGCAATCAAATCAAAACAATGTTCAACGGGGATGCCGAGCGTGACGATCGAGGGCGAAGTCCTATGTGCAGGATATTTGGGATTGCCCTGACTGGTGATCTCTACAGTGGTAGAACACATTTAATGCATGTTCATGGCGTATGGAGTTGTGCGATTCTGTTTATCAGAGTGTGAAGCCCAGGTGTAGGACTGCCAGCGAATGACGAGCTTCGGAACGACAGCTGGGAGGAACGATTGGTCAAGATGTAGACAGATTACAGATGACGTCTGCAGTGTTCGATGGGCACAGGTCGCGGGTGAGCTGACTGATAGGCGCATCCGTTGTCGGATTGTAGACTTGGAAGCCCAAGCAAGACGAAAATGAGAAAAAATAATCCGAGTCACGAGCCGGCGAGCCATGAGTGTGTCAGAAGTGATATCACACCGGTGTGGTCAATTTGATTCGAGAACACAGGGGGGAAATAGACAACAAGAGAACGGGAGAAGATATTAAATACAAATAGAATGTTGGAACAAGAATAAAAGGCATTGCGCACGAGTGCCGCCCCAAACAAGAAAACAAAAAGGCCATGCCAACGCCATAAATAGATAAAAAGTAGAAAGTAAAATAACCCAGGCCCCTGGCCACCTCCTCCAACATCACATCGTCATAGTCGTAATCGCCAAACCTCCCCTCCTCACAGCTTCTTTTTCCGGCCGGGGCGGCCGCGCTTCTTGGGCTGCTCCTCGCCGCCACTATCGCTTTCGAGCTTGAGCCTTGTGCCGCCGCCGACGCCCCCTTCTGCCGAGCCACTGGCACCCCCTGTGCTGTTGCGTGGGCCGCGGCCGTGCTTCTCGTCCGGGTCGATCTTCTTGACAATGTCTCTCAGAAAGTCCCACTGGTCATCCGACTCAACCACCTGCTTGAGCATCTGCGCAGTCACCCGCTTGGAGTTCTTGGCCCGCGCAATTTCGGCACTCTTGGATACCAGGTTGACCATGAACAACTCCAGTGCTTTGCCGACCGCGATGGGCGTCTGCTGCGAAACCTTGCCAACTTCTTCATCAGCTTGCATGATTCGCTTGATCCGCGCAGTCGGGAACTTGGTCTTGACAGGCGACGACGCAATGATTGTTCTGGGGTCAACGGCAGGTGCTGCAGGGCTAGCTGATGCTGATGCTGCTGCGGCTGCCGCCGCCGCCGCCGCCGCCGCTGCTGCAGATCTCCTCGGAGGCATGTCGGCGGATGAGCCCAGTTCAGCCTCTTCCAATTTCAGCTCGGGCGAGGTAGGTAACGGTAGTTGCTGCTGGAGATGTTGTGCGCCGTGAGATTGGTTATATTGTTGGTGTGGGGGTTGCAGTGATGAAGACTGATATGGATCTGAGGGGAACGATGGTTCGTATCCCAGTTGTGATCCGTATTGCTGCTGGTCGGGCTGCTGGTACTGCGGAATGCCTCCGTAGCCCTGAAACGGCTGCGGGTGTTGGTGTTGTGGTAACGGCGGCTGGCCACCGTAGCGGGGTGCCTGTTGTTGGTGATGATGCTCGTGATGGTGCTGCTCTGGCTGTGGTGACTGACCGTAACCTTGACCTCCTCCGCCGGCAGAACCTGGTGCGTTGTAGTATGGCTGTTGCGCCGGTTGACCTTGGTGTTGGGGTTGCTGAAGCTGCTGCTGAGGCGGTGACTGCAGATATGAAAGTGAGTTGTGGGGCTGTTGTTGCTGCTGATGCTCTTGGTGCTGCTGCTGTGCCGCGGAGTAGTGTTGTGGTTGTGGTGGAGAAGGCTGGTAGAATCCCTGCTGTGGGAGGTGCTGCTGGTGTTGCTGGTGCTGCTGGTGTTGCTGGTGTTGCTGGTGCTGCTGGTGCTGCTGGTTCTGTGGTGGCGGCTGTAAATGTTGTTGATAAGCGTATTGCTGATAAGGCGGCACCTGCTGCTGTTGGGCTTGTGCCGGGGCTGAAAAGAACGAGGAGAGGTCCGGAGACTTGGGGGCGTAGCCTTCGCCAGACATGGCTGCTGATATGGCGGCTGTTCCCTCTTTATGTGCTATTTGCTCTCTTCCTTTTTCTTATTTTGCCCTTGGTTTCTTTTCTTGGCCTTTTTCCTCTTCAGAGGAGACCGTTTTCTCTGCGGTTGGTGGCACCCTGTGCGCGAAATTCCCGAGTCTAATTTGCCTGAAGACTGTTTTGCTCTTTTTTTTTCTTGTCTCCTCTCTCCAAGAAAAAGCAATAAGGGCGGCCGCACTTGTCTGCTTTCGGCTTGTTTGGTGGAGAAGTGTGGGAAGGCTGAGAGCACTGAATGGTGGTACTGTATGAAAACAGCGGTAGGCTTCGGGTTCGCGAACCACTAACTTGCCGTCTTTAGGCTTTGGAAGCAGATCAGGCCTGCCAGATGTTAGCGAAAGCGCCTAAGCAGTGGAAGCAAAGCCACAATCATGCAATGCAATACTCGGAAGAGTGTAGCATCTGATGGGGGTCGCTGAGCCTACACGACGAGGCGGGATGGATGCAGGTGCAGTGACAAGAGGAATCGATCATCAAGAAATCGAGAGACCTAGAGACCAAGAAACCAAGAAACCAAGAAACAAGACAGTCCAAGCAAGCACAGTGCCTGTCGTGCAGAAGCAGTGGCAGCAAGATCATGCTTATCCAGGCTGATGCCACCTCAGCTAGATAGTGCAGCTATGACAGCCAATTGTGGATGCTTCGGATCTGATATGGGGGCGGAAATATGGAAGGGAAATAAACAGAACGGTGCTGTGGAAGATTCGTACCTCGAGGGCGAGTTCAAAGGCTCGCACTGTTTGAATATGATATTTGATGATGACGTTGTTCTATTGCAAGATCGCAAAACGCAAAACGCAGAATCGCAGAATAATTGCTGATTAAGCTATATCTTCTCAGAATCGCAAGAGCAGCCCAGCAATTCTAGCCTGGTCTGGTTGATGAAATGACGATTATTAAGATATACAGCAAGAGCTTCGCCGAAGATTGCTGTGATTGGTGCAGGTAGAGGGGTATTAGTCTTGCGAGCTATGGGAGCTCCAGAGGGTGGTGGTGGTTGCGGTCGCTCCTTCTTTTTTATATGGCTGTGCTTTCCTTTTTCGCTCTCCTCTTTTTGGTCGCTTTCCCCCTCAGGCGAGCGGATTTTTCGTGGGACATTGCTGTCGTTTATATGCGCGACGCGGCGCCAGGCGCGACTTCCCAAACAAGGAGAGGGGCGGAGGGGGGTGTGGAATGGAAATCTCTTACTGGCTCAAAACTGGACTGGTACACGCCCCTTCCATCGCTCTTTCCCTTTCTTCTTGCCCCCCCCACTAAGGAAGGAGCCTGCTGGATCAGTACTGAGAAAAGGACGCCTATATCCTATGGCGTTTCCTTCTTTCTCCCAATGCCTTTTGTCATCTGATCATAAAGTGCATGTTTCTTTTCTTCTCTAGGGCTATGAAGCTATCGCTCTTGCGCATCACCTTCTCTCGTCTAGAGCTATGCTCTATCGCTCTCGCGCATCACCTTCGAAGCCTGCCTTAACACTTGTCGCGAACGCAATGATGAGAGGTGGATCAAAGCAGCAGGAGAGGAGAGAAGATGCATTCTTGGTTTGTCCGAGGTGGGCCGCCGTCAGAGGATCAGCGATACCCTGGGGCACCAGATCGCCTACTTTAGAGGCGCGCCTCAGGGCAAAACATACAAAACACGCCGACGATGGAACCGAATACTTCTCTCCTTTTCTCTTGCCTCTGGCAACTGCGGCTTCGACGCTTCCTATAGAGACGAGTCGGTGATAGCTCACCGACGACGAGGTCATGTTTGTTTCATGCCTCCACGGATATCCCTTGTCAATACCGCCCCCGGTGCATTCGGCCAGACGCAAAACCGCGAGACGGCACAACGACACGGCGAACTGCGGGAAATACGAGCCAGCAACCCGAGGCCACAACACTGCGAGACACTTGGCGTCCGGAAGAACAGCAGGCAACCGGGGTGGCGGGCCGTTGCAACACATGGCTTACAAGACAAGGGGGGATTGAGGAGGTCTGTCTCTGCCTCTGTTTGAGGGGCCTACCTCTGCTTGTCCGTGCCTGTGCATGTGCCAGTGCATGTGTCTGTGTCTGTGTCTGTGTCTGTATCTGGGTCTGTGTTTGTACTTCGGGACCCAGGTTATCATCACAACCATGATGTGTGCCAGAACACTGTACATTGTGTGACGCGGCACTACGCTTCGTGGATGCAATTTGTCACTGAACCGGAGACATATACAAAGCAAGGGCTGCACACCCGGGCACATGACTATTCGTTCATGTGGGACAGGATGCCGTGCTGTACTCTGCATGGCGTCTACCGCCACTTATCGGTATTGTTCTCGTGAGCACGAAACAATAGCATGCTTGCGTGTGCGAGTGGCCAGGAGAGAAGAGCTATGAGTATGAGGACAAGTGTCCAGCTCATGGTCTAGAAGCTCTGGAAGCGGCATCCCATGCAGCACTTGCATCGGCATACAATATTGGCCGCAGTGATGAAGAAAAGTAAGAGCTTTTTCACCAGAGACGCAATCAGTCCGTATGGAACAGATGAAGCCGAGTCTGCTCGCGTTATCCGCAAGGAATATGCTTTCAACTATGGTTTTGATGGTCAATACGGCGCGTTTGTGACGGTTTTAATTACTTGATCTAATCTGAGCGGCCACGGTCTTTGTCTTGAGATGCTCCTTGTACGCTCTTTGTTCTTGGGCGCTTACAAACAATACGAGGCATCAGTGTGCTCATCACGAGATATCAGAAACAAAGACTACTGTGTGCTTTGTCGTGACTCATTAACATTTACACCATCACAGTCCTTTCTATCCGTCCTTTGGTATCCGTGGCCTAGTTGACCTGGTTCTATGTTGCCTTTACATTGTCTTTGTCTGAACGGTGGCCACAAGTGTGAGCGACTGGCGGCGGCCCGGGCAACGGCCCGTAGCGGAGTCAGTCTCGAGAGCATCTTCAGCCTTGAGCTTTCATCCCACTTTGTATGGGAGTGGGTTGGCTCGTCTCAGTGCACGATTTACTCGCTGGCAATGCTAAAGTAGCTGTATAATTTTGTCCGTGACGTTTATAGTTCCTATTATTAGTTATGTTATTTAATAATTAAAACTTGTTTTATTTATTTTTCTTTGACAAAAACTGTAGTTTCTCGTTTCTTTTGCCTGGGATTTTGACGGATTCTTTTTATTTATTCTTACATATTCGGTTTATCTATCAATGTCATTTTATACTAATTATTAGAAACAAAAGGAGAACATGAGGCTTAGATCATAGAACAAAATATAGAATTTCATATTCACATAATGACTATTCTATAGTTTAAATTGATGGTGATATAACTCTAAACGATGTGCCACTCTACATTGCTCTATTTCTGTGCTTGACGCTTAGCCTGCTCTTCGTGCAGAATCGTCTGCTCCATCTGATCGAATGCACCCAGCACGGCACCGTACTGAGCAAACTCCTTTGCCTGGTAGCCCGGGTGCACCTTTTCGATTGCGCCCTCAGCCTTCCACCGCTTGCCAATGAGCTCATCGAAGGTTTCACCAGGTGACCGCTCCACAGCCCACACGGCCTTGTAGGCGCCGCCGAGCGCACATGCATTGCCGCCGACGTCCAGGCGGTACACGCCTTCAGCGCCGCCCAAGACCTCGCCGAGGACTTGCGCAATGGCCGGGTTGAGCGAGCCGCCACCCACAAGGTAGATACGGCGCGGCTGGGCTGGCAGGGTTGGCGCATCGGCAGTGGCACCAGGCAGCTCGTGGACCAAGGGCAGCGAGCGCAGCCGCATCGACAGCGCCTGCGACTCGACGATGGTGCGGGCGTCGAGAGATGCCGAGGGCGATGCGGCCTTGGAGGGTGTCAGACCACTGCCATCCGCAGCGCTGCACTCGTAGCGCCAGGTGCCGGCGGGGATATTGGGAACGATCTCGTTGAGGTAAAAGTAGAGGCCAAGCTTGGCCTTGTCGTCGGCTTCCGTGATGCCGAGGGCCGGCGTTTCGACAACCGCCTTGTTGAAGCTGGCCCATTGGTCGCCCTTGGCGGCATCTTTGGCTGCAGGCAGGCTGTCGCGCACCTTTTCGCGCGCCAAGCCACCGTTTTTGTAGCACAGCATGAACATGTACTGGCCCGGCGTGGTTGGGTGGTTGAAGAAGTGGTAGCTGGGGTCTGGCTTGTAGTGCGGCGTAACCATGAGGAACGTGGTGGAGGTGCCGAGGCTGACAATGGCATCGAGCGGGCGCAGAGGAAGGGCCAGGATGGTGGCCGGGTTATCGCCTGTAAAGGGCGCAATCTGGCACTCGGGTGACACGCCGTACTTCTGCACAAAGTAAGCAGAGATGGAGCCCATGCTGCCACCGCCGTCGATGCGGACCTCGCCCAGCTTCTCGCGGAGATCGCTTGTGCTGCCGGCGCTGCCGGCCGTGAGCTCAAGGAGAGGCTCCGACCATGCCTGCTTGGGAATGTCCCAGAGGTCCATGCCGCAGACGTCGCTAATGTCGATCGGTGCCAGGGCGCCGAGCAGGACCGATGCAACAAAGGATGAGACAAGCGAAATGTGTGCCGTCTTGGCATACACCTCGGGCCACTTACGGCGGATACGCATGATCTGAGTGCCGGTGAAGCGGTGGTGTGCGGCGCTGCCGGTGGTCTCGGCCAGTTTGCGGGGTCCATCTTCGGGTTTGCCGGCCGGGGCCAGCTTTGCATCAAACTGGTCGCACTCGGCCTGTGTGCTCTGGTCCTGCCAGTTGGGTGCCCATGTGTACGAGAAGGACTGGGACAGGATATCAGCCAGAGCCTGAGAGCTGGCGTCCTTGGTGGTCTTGAGGGCTGCCAGCTCATGGGCCGCCGCCTGGGACCAGTAGACGCTGCCGTGCTGCTGGCACGAGCCGCTGATAGCACGGATACGCGAGAGGACGTCGGGGCCATTATCCAGGGCCTTGAGGCGCGAGAAGACTAGGTCGAGGGCTTCGAGGAACATGGCGACAGGTGAGTGGACCTCACCCTCGGCCTCGTTGACGAGGACACCCTTGGTGAGGCCATACTTGGAGCCAAAGTCCGCGTCGAAGTCGACCTTGGCCTGGGCGACAATGCTGAGGTCGGAAGCAACAACAATGGCTGTGGTAGTGGTGGATGTCAGTTAGTCAGGGGCGGTGATGGGCATGGGTGACGTAGGTGGCGTAGCTCACCTTTCAGCTGCTGCGTCGACAGGTCGAAACCAAGGTACAGCGGCCCTTGCCCTTGAGAAGCCTCTGCTGGCATGGCTAATATGTGGGAGTGAGGAGGGAGATAGAGAACAGAGTTGTATATGTAGGTAGATGGGCAGTGTGGTCGTGCAGCTGCGTCGATGAGGAAGACAGAACAGCTAGAACCAGCGAGAGCTTCGTTCTCGACAATAGTTGGCAGTCAGCAAAACCAGGCAATGCAAGCAGTCTCGAGGCTGGAAACAAGACAACCTAGCAGTACTATGTTCAGGAAAAGAAGAAAATGGATGGAGGACAAACACGAGATGGGAGAAGAGAGGATGTGGACGAGACGGGAGGGGGTTGCTCTGCCTTTTACCCCAATCCGCTGTAATACCCCAAGCTGCTCTGATATCACAAAACTGGGGACAGTGCTAATCACAGTGCTGTACGGAATACGGTGAGGAATGCCCCCAAGGGGTGGCTCCGATCTTCGCAAACCTGTTATAGCTGCATGATTGCCGGATCTCCTGTGGCTCTAGCGACGCACTTCTCTGCCAGACACGCACCGCAAGAGAATTCACGACTGTGCTGGGGCTGGAAACTATTGCCGTTTCTTTCGGGGAGTGTCGCAGAGCTGATTAGACGGAGCACACACTTGGTGATATGCTGCCGTCTAAGTCTACACCAAAGGACAATATAGAGCAAAACTAGCTAGAAAGACCCCAGCGTAGCTTGCATTTAGGCTAAATGGCCGAGCGCACGCGCCGCTACAAGACCACTTGAGCTGTGTTGGACTTGGTCTCACACTTCGAAGCTTCTTCCCTTTGGCTTGGCTATGCATTGGCGAGGTCTGGCCGTTGCTATTACTATACTAGTTTTGGTCAGTAAAGATGACCTGACATGGCATGCGGCTCGAAGCGCGTCTGGACTCTTGTCGGATCGTGAACAGCCATCGTATATGACTAATGACCAATATGCCTGACATGTGTGGGCCTACGGTAGACGTCATCGGAGTGGAGGACGCGCAACCACGGACCAACAAGCACTGAAGAATTACAGAGCACAGTTTCTCTTTCGAAGCAGATATCTTTTTTGGGCTTTCCTAACGCCAACTTATATGGTACCCAAAACTAACTGCCACCGTGTGGTGCATCCGATAAATATGAAATGATAATCTGACAAAGTCCTGATTGCCCAAATGCCCATGCACATGTGCTAGATGCAAGCTACCGCTTTGAAGCCGCGCCCTCTAATGCTTGTGCTCCTTCTCGCCATGGCCATGGCTATGGTCGTGCTCCTCGGGCTCGGGGCTCTCCCGTGGGCTGACATCGCCCGAGATGAAATCGTCAAACTTCTCCACCGACTCATCCAGCTTCACAAAGCGCACGCGCACACGCCGCACGCCGCGGACCGTGTTGCCCACCTCCGAGCGCAGGGCCTCCTCAATGACACGCGTGCTCGCAACGGTCCAGTCGTTGGGCACCGCGATCTCAAGATCGACCAGGTAGTTCTGGCCCGACTTGACACCGGTCACATCCCGCAGCTCAGCCAGGTGCTGCTGGCCGTTGTCAAGCACAATGTCGTTGGCGAACGATTTGGCGACGTGCTTGCGCACCGACAGCTTCACGTCGTCGTCGATGCTGCGGTCGGCCAGCTCGTACAGTGCCGATGCGGTGTTCTCCCAGCCGGCGCGAATGACAAGCAGCGAAATGAACAGCCCACCGACAGGGTCCAGCCAAGATGCGTCGTGGATGAGGTTGGCACCGAGGATCGCAAACAACGTCACAATGCCCGTCAGACTGTCGATACGATGGTGCACAGCGTTGGAGGCTAGTACAGACGATTTCCGCTCACGCGCGACGGCCATAGCTGTGATATGTTAGTAAACGTCCGAGAGTGCCAATTGACGATCGACCGCAGTAAGGAAACCAAAAAAAAACCAAAAAAAGGGACAATAACTCACTTGCTCGGTATAGCCACTCCTTGATCAATACGGTACCGAGTGCCAACCACGCCGCGTGCAGACTGGGACCGCCGGCAGAGACACCATGGCTGTGGCCGTGGCTATGGCCATGGCCGTGTGCGAGCAATTCAGCGGCAGCTGCCGCATCCAGGAACAAGTGCGCATACAGGGATTGCATGCTGCTGATGCACATGAAAATACCACCACCAAGCAACATGCCCGAAACGCCAAGAGAACCGAGACTCTCCACCTTGCCAAATCCTGTGGGGAACTTGTCGGTAGGTGGCTTCAGACTCCACGACACGGTCGCAAGCGTTAGAAAATCGGAAGCCAGATCCGTCAGACTGTGCCACGCGTCGGCAATCATGGATTGTGAGTTGAAATAGTAGCCGCCCGCACCCTTGGCGATGGCCATGCCAAGATTGCAGTAGAGACCGATGCGCGTGATGCGAACACCGGCGTCGTTCTTGTTGTGGGAAGTAAGGTAGGTATTGTCGTGGTGATGGTGGTGGCCGCCGAAGAGACCGTGGGAGTGGTCATGGTCGTGAGCATGATCATGATCGTGATCGTGATCGTGACCGTTTGATTTCTTGTGCGAATCATCGCTATGCGACCGTGCCTGGGTAGCCATGACGGCTGGCAGCCAACGGGCAAGTTTACGGCGCTGTTTTCGCGAATAGGGGGCAAACAATGTTGCCAACGGATGCGCGGACGAGGATGCTGGCCGTGATGAAGATGATGTGCAAGGTCGCGTAGAGGTCGAAAAGGAGAGCGAACGGGGGTGTTGGGGGAGGTCGGACAGAGACAGGAGAGAACGGCAGCCTGACGTCGGGTTTATTATAAATGTTGATGTCGAGGGCAAGCTAAAAAAAGACGATTCGGTCGAGACTGAGGAGAAAGGGGAGGCCAATGAGGGCGATGAGGTTTGATACACGCGGCGCTGTGACGAATGGTCGTATTGTGGTTGAGGTGTCCTCAATGCCTTACTAAAATGGTGTTGGTGCTGGGACTGGAGCTGGGGGCTGCCGCGTTGGTGGTAATGAAAAGAGGATCGGCTGGCGCGTCTGGTAGTGCCACTCTGGCTGACGCTGTAGCTTCGTATTGAAATGGCCGCGTTATTGAGGCTGATGTGGCGGAGGGGGCGCATGTGGCTCGACGGAGCTTGGACAATGCGTACCCCCGGACAGCGCCAGCGGATGGCGGACGACATGAGGATAGGCTGGCAGACGCAGAGACCAATCCCAGAGAGACGGTTGTTTCTGTCACTGTAGGATAGGCCGGAAAAGAGACGTGAGGTATCCGCGCGAGGAGGGGAGAAGTAGTGAAATTGGAGCAGTGAATTGGCAGAGGTCAAGGACGAGATCGTGCTCGGAGATGAAGTAGGAGGTAAGAGACGGGATGATGTAATCGCACCGGCAAACGAAGACCCTGGGTCCGGGGAACAGAGGTCGAATACAAAAGAGGAAGGAGGGAAGATGCACTCGTACACAGAAAAGGAAGGAAGCAAGAACGAAGAAGAGGGAAAGAGCGACGCGCCAGACGACAGGCGACAATCGGCGAAGCTAGCGGATAGCGAAATAGTGCAAACGAGGGAAAATGAATATGTATGACAATAAATGCCCAAGAGATAACGACAGTCGACGCGGAGCCCGAGCAAAGCCAACCATGGATGTCGAAGAGCAAGCTTCTTATTTTTTGCCGCGGTGCAGCACAGTCGACGAGCGCAGAAGCGAGTGACCGGGCAAGTCCGCGCCCTCTTCCGTAGCGTGGCGGTCTGTAGCGTGAGAGACAAAGACACGGACAGGTCGAGGCTCAACTAGGAAAAGGTGGTGAGCAGATGCTTGGGCGATCGCTCCTGCCGTGTTGCTTGGATGGATGTTATTTCCTGTTCGGGACGCAGCGGCAAACAAGGAAAGAGCAAATGCACATCCGCGAGAAGGTGAGGAAGGAACAGAAGCAGAGAGTCCAGGAAAGGTCAGAATTGGTCAGAGTTCACAGGAGAATATAAGAGAGCCACAAAGCCAAGACAGAGCCTAGAAAGCAGCAGAGGCTACGAAAGGGGGAAGGGGCGGCCGCCAGGTCCGATACAGGATACAGGGCGGGAAGCGCCAATCCGCATGGTTCGATTCTCGCGAACTCAGCAAATTTCGGATTCCGTGCTTGGTCCCCCGCACTAAGACGGTTTACGGAGATAAACAGAGTGCCCTGAGCAGGGCTCGGGCGGGCGACCTATCACAGAATACGCCATCTTCGACGCAGAAGCATATAAGCTGAGCCTTGTCGTCGGTGTGCTGCTCGTTCATCTCGCGGATGTTCTTCTTGAGCTAGCCACCATGATTAGATAACACAGCACCTTCCGTTTCTGCGATTTGGGGTTCTGGTTTCTGTCTTCCTGATCGTTCCTTCCTCCAGATCAGATAATAACATAAGATTATTACTCCTCATACTCGTACACAACAGCCCATATATGCCCCACTTTGATCGGTCCATAGGCGAGATGGGCGAATCGACGGCTCTCGCTGGTGCTTACATACCGTACTTGTTGTTCGTCTCCGCCAGGATGGATTCGCTAGATCGAGGCCGCTGTCGGTCGTCATAATCCTGCGCTGTTCTGCCCAGTTTCTCGCCTCACACAGCGAGAAGATAAGATACTTCCAGCCGACGTTACGAGCGATCCCACGATACATACTAAGATACCTTTGCTGTTCCTCCACTGTTCTACCAAAACAATTAATACGCCGGTATTGTACTGCCTGCTGTTGGAAGTCGACCGGCCAAAACAGGGCGACCTGATGAGTCCACATCTTGGGCCTGAGCCAGTGTCGTCATATCGCCGAGCTCATTTTCTACTCTGCGAGGTGTCAGCGGGAATTTCGGGCCAATCCGCGAACACAGCAATATCCCCCGGACCCCGAGCAGTCGACTTGCAGTCTACCTTGGCCAGGCCTTGCACGAGCTCGACAACCCCCCAAAGTGCCCGTGTGCGTGTGGGCGAGTGACCAGGGTGCGCCTACAACGTCATGGCTGCTGCTGTTGTTCGCAAGCCGCTTATGCGCATTCCCTACACCGAACCGTTTGCAGCTCCCCGCATCATCCCGCGCCATGCAACCACACCCTCAGCTGCTATTGCCGCCCTCGGTAACTTCCTGACGGCCCCGCCTCCTTCGGGCTTGCCGTCATCCACCGTTGTTCTAACCGGCGCCGGCCTTTCGGTGGCGAGTGGCCTTGCGGACTACCGTGGCGACAATGGCACATACCGCATCAATAAGACATATCGCCCAATCTATTTTCACGAGTTTGTCGCAAGTCACGAAGCACGCAAGCGGTATTGGGCACGCAGTTTTGTGGGTTGGACTACTCTGCACAAGGCCAAGCCAAACGCGAGCCATTATGCTCTGCGCGACCTGGGCCGTCTAGGCTATGTACAGTCGATCATCACACAGAATGTCGACTCTTTCCACCGCATTGCCCACCCCGACCACACGTCAACTGTCGAACTCCACGGCTATCTTCGATCTGCCGTGTGCACAACTTGCCACGGCGAAGTGCCGCGCGACGATTTTCAGGCAGAGCTCGCGCGCCTCAACCCAATCTGGGCCGAGTTCCTGTACGAAGCCATGGAAGCCGGCGCGTACGAGTCAGAGAACCCTACTACAGGCGCGCCTGGCACGTTGTCTAATGCGCCGCCCAGCCTGAAATTTGTCCGCGGCATCAAATCCAACCCGGACGGCGACGTCGACCTTCCCGACGCCCCGTATAGCACATTCCGCTACCCGCCATGCCCACACTGCCTTGCAAATCCACTCAAGGCAGAGGACGGCACCCAGCTCCATGTTGAAGTCGATTCGGATGGTGCATGGAAAATGCCCAGCCATACCAGTAGCACAGATAGTGCCGCCAAGACTAAGCATCCAGGCATTCTGAAGCCGGCTGTCGTTATGTTCGGCGAGAGTATCTCGCCGGCCGTCAAGCATGCCGCAGAGGATGCTATCGACCAGGCAGGGCGCCTTCTCGTGCTGGCCACGTCTCTTGCCACATACTCAGCATGGCGACTGGCGACTCGAGCCAAAGACCGGGGCATGCCCATAGGTATTGTCAATATGGGCGGCGTACGTGGCGAGGATGTCTTTTTTGCCGGCATCGATCCGGATGAATCGGACGGTAAGGCGGTCCGCGTTGAGATGGCGACAGATGCAGTCTTGCCGCCGCTTGTGGAGGAACTGCAAAAACAAAGTTCTAGCGTATCTCATGGAGGGGACAGAACACTGAGCGCTGGTCGTGTCAACCCGGCACTGTTCAAAGATATGTTGTCGTGACGGGCCATCAACAAGAACAACTAAACAAGCATATAAATCCCAGGAAGGGGCAGGAAGGGGTCGGAACATATATAGAGCCATATAATGCCTAATAGAAGCTAGTAATAGACGCAACTTTGCCGGTCGAGGAGCTGTCTGGGGTAGTAGGTGTGGTGGGTGCAGACTTGTCGCTGGCCGGGGCAGTGGCCGCAGCTGCTGTCTTTTCTTGGCGCTTCGAGGCCCGCGAGGTCTCGTCACGCTGGATCTCCCTCAGGACTGCATGTGTTAGTAGATCTTCTTCAATGGCTGTGCTTGTGTCTAGTGATTAACATACCAGCCTCCCACTCCGCCTCCTGGCGCGGGTCGCCGGTGCCCAGAGTGCGCTCGACGTCGACAGTCTCGCCCTTTTGGATGCGCTCAACGACCTCCTTCAGAAGACCAATCTTGACTTCGGACTGGCGCATGAACGTGTTGAAGTCCTTCTTGAGGGTGATCATCTGGATCGCCATGGACCCGACGAACAGGAAGAAGAAGATGTAGAACGTTGCGGGGTTCCATTCCTTGGCCGTGCGAACATTGGCCGCGGCCTTGACCACGGGCAATGTGCCATCGTCGCCTCTGCGGAGAGGCTTGGGGATGAGCGACTTCCAGAACGACGACTGCGCAATCGTGGGCAGCGAGCCGAGCAACCGAAACTGCTGCTGCTGGCGCTGGTGCTGGTACTGGTTCTGGTTCTGGTGCTGCATGTTGAGCAGGCCGACGGCCAGCCGTCTCGACTGGAGCGTCATTGTCGGCACCTGCCGCAGGGCTCTTTGCGCACTGGCTGCAGTACGCAGTCCCATCCGTGTCTGCGTGCTCATATTCCCGGTCGTAGAAGCCGTGTCGCTGGTAGGTGAGGTCTTGACGTGATCTTCCCGGAACGCAGTGGTGGTCGCACACGGAAAACGACCTATGAAGCTAAACTTTTTGACATCCTGAAATTGCCGACCCTATCCGCCTATCAAATTGTGGGGAGTGCTGAGGTAAGGCGGCATCTGCCGTGGTTGCTGTGCCAACCGCATTCGTCAGGCCAAGAACAGCAATAGCTCGTGAAAAGCTTCCTTCCCTTGCAGACTAGCGGATTTTCGCCCATGTTCCCGTGACGTGCCATTCGGTGTAGTCAGGTACACTGTTTAGTTATTGCCATTCTAGGGCCATGCTTGTATTTTCTGCCTGCCCTCCGAGCCTGACCTCATCCGACCTCACACCCCGGCAGAGCATCTTCACGATACGCCGTTGAGACGCGTTTCTTGTCCAGTTTGTCTATCTTCGCGTTTCTGTATGGCGGTATAATATCTGGACTCTTCATTTGCTAGAAAATGCTATGATTAAGGACCAGGACGATTGATGCCGTTTGTTTTCCTCCCAATATACCCTTCTGTTTTGTTTTCTTCTTCGTTTCTTTCGCCATCTCCTTCGCTATCAGCCAACATCCTACGCGACCTTCCTCACTCATGGCGACCTTGCAGCTTCACGTCGAGGCGGTGCGCAATGCCGTCGCGTCAACCGCCACCTGCACACCGGCCACTGTCGTGTCACTCAAGTCTCTCCTCCGTGATGCCGAGTCCAGCCCGTCTCCGCCATCTGCGACAACAGCCAAGCCGTCACGAGCCGCGTCGTCCTCACGGCCCGCCACAGCTGCCTCTTCACGACCAGGCACCGCGACGGCGAAGCGACGGCCAGCCGCAACGCGTGATGATGCCCGCCACGACCCCGAACCGACCCTGTCCGACAAGGAAAAAGCACAGCTCGCTACGCATGTCATCAATGCAGCACTCAAGGCCCTCACCGACGCAGCAAAGCCGACACCCACACCGCCAGCAGCGCCAGCGGAAGTCCCACCTACTCCGAAGACGCCAGCGCGCGCCAGCGATGATATGCCGCCCAAGTCGACAATACGGGGAGGTTTGCGGCGCTCAATGTCTGCACCGATGAGCCCCCTACAACCCCGCACACTCAACCGCGTCGCGACATCTCCGATAAAGCCTGCCAGCAAGTCGACCGCGGCTGGCTCCGGCGTACAGACCTCGCAGTGCCTCGCAGCCGTGGAGTGCGCACGCGTGGCCTTTACAACACTTCGGACACTACAGGACAGCAAGGCTTTGGCTCTACCGGAACTGCAGCTGGAAGCTGGCATGTCGTCATTTGTGGCCAAACTGCTCGCGCTCAACATGCTGGACCAGGCAACGCGGGAGCTGCGCATCTTGAAGAAGCGCCTCCAGGGACCGACAGCGGCTTCAATACCGACCGACGATGCAGCCGCAGCCACAAACGTTCCGCCGAAGACTTCAAAGACTGGCAGAATTCCGAAGACGACAACAACAGCAGCGAGGGGAACAACTAAGCCCACAGCACAAACAGCACAAACAGCACAGGCAGCTGAATCAACAGCCTCCTTTGCGGCCGATATTCTCGACTACGGCGACGTCTCTGATACCCCGATCTCCTTTACGAAACTTATCGTTGCCTCCCAGCTCCAGGCCCTCCGTATCTTGGCAGCCCCCAGGAAGCCTTCCTACATTGAGACTGCGCTGCCCTTTCTTCGCCGCACCTACAAATCCTCTCCGGGATACCTAATTTCTCACTGTGTCAAAGCTGCCTCGGCAAATCCAACAGAGCAGCAAAAGTTCCTTCGCCAGATGGAATCTCTTTCCCAGCTTCTACTTTCTTTGGCGCCCAGCATTGCAAGCAAAGAGGACTCGAATGCCACAGAGCCGAAGCTGAGCATATCCCCACTCGCTGCTCTCGAGCTGCAGACTCTTAGTCTCGAGACGAGGCTGCGCTGCTGGGCAATGATGCCTTCTCAAAAGTCATGCGATGCCGACAAGGATGTTCTGGGCCCGTTCTCTCGGTGTTTGTCAACATACGCTCGCCGTAGCCGATCGTCAGGCAAGGCGACTGTCTACTCCTCATGCCGTGGGTTCTTCGACGTCATCGATCAGCTTATCAAGCACGGCCAGTTTTCCATTTCTCGGTCTTCAAAGTCGCCGCTAGCACTGACTTACCAAAGTCTCAGTGCGATGGCACGGGAGAATGCCCATCTGGAGGACGCCATCCACTGGTCTTCTGAGGTGCTTGGCCTGATGAGCAAGACCGAAGACTCGGCGGCAAAGTGCTGCTCCATGTCGGCCCAGCTTCTCTCTTTACAGCTGAAAACCCCGACCAAGAAATATCCCAAGGACATCATCTCGCTCCTCTCCGATGTCCTAGAGGCCATCAAGGGCTCCCTCAAGGGTGATACGGCTGAGCTTGAGGAGCTTTTGGCCAACGTGTGCCTCGTGCGCAAGTCTGCCGTGAATGTACTAATGTCACAAGCCCAGTCCAAAACGAATACCAGTACAAGCAATGTCGCCATACCACAGCAAACAAAGTTTCTACTCGAGGCTTTCGTCTACCAGTGCCCGCGATTTTGTCTTCGATGGCTGGGCAAGCCACCTGCCGCCAAGAGCAGCACGAAGGACTTTCTTCGGTACGAGCAAAGGCGTCAGCTGCTCACACAGTCCATTCGCCATACTCTCGACTCGGCGTTTATCGTTACCAAGTCGATGATTGAGGAGGGCCGTATGGTTTGGGAACAGCTGGACTCAGTTCTCAGCGACTCGCTAACGGTACTGGAGTACCTCGGTGATCTCAAAGGCACTGATGCTTCGGCCTCCTACTTTGTCAAAATTTCTCACTTCTACTACCTGGGGTACAACTTTCTGCGGCGGAAGAATGCCGATAATTCCGACAAGGAAGCTCTGAAAGCACTTCGCCGTGCAATTGACTGCATCAAGCACCGGCCGGGTCCGGAAAGAGAAAAGGCCCAGCTTATTCTCAAGCTGGAGCGCTTGGCAGACCTCGCAAAGTCCAGCGGTCAGATTGGCGAAGCTCTAGGTGCATTGCAGTCGATTCGGAGCTGCCTTGTTGATGGCGGCGCTTTGGCTCAGGTCACGACATCGTTATCCAGCATGCCTCCAGGTCTGGCCTGGGCTACTGGCGACCAGGTTGAGTCATTATCACGTACTTTGATCTCCATCCACCGACTCGAGGAAGTTCACATGGACTGGGCATCTGGAATGGACGACCTTGAATATGCTGCTGTTCTCGAGCACCGTCTTCATTCTATCCATGGCAAGGACAAGCTAGACTTGGCACATCCTTGTGTTGAGGCACTTCTTCGCATCTATTATCCTACCAAATTCCCAATTCGACGACTACGAACTCTTCTTCGACTCTTCTCAGCCAACCTCGACACGGCAGATGCCCTAGCCGATATCATTCCTCAGACAAAGGCCGCGCTGGGGCTCATGGAGAGCCAAGGGCTCGCAGATGACGCCTCTCTTGCCGCCTACGTACCACACTACAAAACTCTTGCTACCTCGTTGACAGGATTCTCTGAAGGCTACCCAGACCTTGACGTTTTCCAGGGCTGCATGCTAGCCTGGACCGCTCTTATGGCCGACAATCCCACACTCGCGGAGCTCGAGCAGGCTATTGACAATATTTCCGAATTCCAGATGCATCTTCACTCCATCTCCGAGTTCCTGCGGGCGATGGGACGCGACTCTGCTATTACCGGAGTCTTGGAGCTGTCCCAGACTCTCTCAAACATCGTCAATGGTTCCTGCGATGGCCGTGCTCTTACCATGCCACTTGTACACGAGTCAGCATTTGCGCTATCTTCTCACTACCTGCGCACCGGCGACTCTGCGGCAGCAGAGAAAATCCTTGGCGAGATCCGTGCCTTTATGGAAAGCAACTCGGCGATCCACATGGGTGCGACGATAAGATTCCACCTCACCTACGCCGAGTACTTGATCACAGTTGGGCAATTTGACGAGGCTAGTAAACACCTGCTCCAGGCTAAGCCCGAGACGCAGAGCGAATCTACCCAGTCACAGAAGCTTGGTAGAATGAGTGGCGTCCAAAAGCGGTTGCTCGGCGCGCACGCCTGCTTTCTTCAGTCGCTTGTGGCCCTGGAAAAGGGTGACTATTCGACAGCTCTTCAAAACGGCAGAAGTGGCGTGCGTATGCTCTTCCAAGACTGGTCCCGAATGGAGAAGTCAATGAGCCGGAATCTTTTCCTGGCCGACGCCTCCCTCCATACCGAGGGCGACGACAGCAGTGCAGATGTTTCGGCATCTGCGTCTATGTCTGAGGCTTCAAGCCATGCCTCGTCGTCTCCTGCAGACGACCCGGATACATCAGCCGCCTCGACGACCATCGCTACCATATCCTCAGCATCACCTGAATTCTGGGCTCTTTTCCATCCGCTATTCGACAGCATGCTTCGCCTGTCGTCTATTTACGCCCATCTTGGTCTCTTCCAGGAGACAATGTACTATGCAGAGCAGGCTCAAAAAGTTGCGGCCGTGACAAACGCCTCCTTGTCCTTGTCCCAAGCCGAGGCTTGGTTAGCTACTGTCCATCTGAAGGCTGGCGATCTAGAGAAAGCTGCCGTGTTTGTCGCACAAGCCCGGTCAAGGATGGTAAATATTGACCAGACTGGCCGTAAAGCTACGCTGGCCTGCGATCTTGCAAACCTGTACCGAGAGATCGGTGACGACGACAACGAAAACGAGATGATGCAGCAAGCCGAACACATTGTCCAGCATGTATCTCGCCTCTCGAATACAGATGCTCCTAAGCAAGAAGACGACCAGGAAGCGCCGACCAAGCCTGCCACGGTACGCAGGACCAAGGCCGCTGCTGCTACCAAGCCAGCAAAGACAACAACCTCGAAAGCACCCGCGAGAGCTAGCGCCCGGAAAGCGGCAACGACGACGACGACGACAACGACTGTCACAAGGACAACAAGAAAAACCGCTGTGGCTACTGTGGTTGCCGTAGCGTCAGACACTGTTCTTCCATCTCCTGCCAACGCCCTGACAACTGAGAACCAAACAATGCTTGGCCTGCATGCCATCCTCATGGCACAAAAGGCAATGTCACTCCTGAGCAAAAAGGATTGGGCTACAGCACTCTCGATTCTTCGTGGCACGGTGAACGACTCTCAGAGTGTTGTGCCCAAGGGGCAAGCCGAGATCCTAGCTGGCCACATTGCGCTTGCTGCGTGCTTGCTGGGCCACAGCACCGAGCAGATGGCTCGGGATGCTGTCTTTTCTGTAATCCAGGATTCCACCCTTTCATTCCCTGCGGTGACTAGTGGCTTTGCGCTGGCTGGCGGCGACGGCACGGACAGACTCTCTCTGAGCAAGTCGCCAGCTGTGAGTAAGACGCGGGCGATTGTCTGCACCCCAATCAAGTCTGGCAAAACAGCTTCCAACTTTATCGAGATGCTTCAGGAAGCACAAGACTGTCTCATTGAGGCACAGGCCATTGCAGCTGTATCAGGCGACTCGGTGACGCTGAACCGCATTTCCAGCATGCTGCAGAGTGCTGTTATTGTTCTCTCGGCCACCTCCTGGAGCAAGCCGCGTGCTCTCGGCCACCCCAGCTACGCCAGCTGCTCTGTTGAGCTGGCACGTAATATGACGTGGAAGAGAGAGCGCCGGGCGGTTCTTGTAGAAAAGGCCATGATGACAAAGCAAGACATTGCGGGCGACATCTCCTGGTGGCCAGCAACCTCACCAGCATCGTCGTCATCGAACAGCATGATGGCCTCGGCCAGACGCCAAAGCTTTGTGGGTGCTGGGTCCTCCAACGCTGCCGATATTAGCATCAACCGGTTCCAGCGCGACTATGTTGACATTATCCCCCGAGATTGGAGTGTTATTTCCATGGCATTGAGTGAGAACAAGCACGACCTGTGCATTACAAAGTTGCAGGCCGGCCAGAGTCCATTCGTGATCCGCCTCCCTCTGGAGCGTGCCATTTCACGCGATGCCGACAACGAGGTCTTTAATTTCCAGCAAGGCCGTGCTGAGCTGTTAGAAATCGTCAAGGCCATCAATGACAGCTGCCACGGAGCCCGCGATATGTCGGTGAAAGGCGCCAAGTCAGACTGGTGGAGTGAGCGCGAGGAGCTCGATGCGCGGCTCAAAGAGCTCTTGGACAATGTCGAGCAGATCTGGCTTGGTGGCTTCCGCGGCATCTTTTCGCAACACGTGCGGCGGCCGACTATCTTTGCCCGATTCCAGAAGACGTTTGAAAGCATTCTCGACAAGCACCTGCCTTCGCGGCGCTCGCCCGCGCGCGGAAAGAAGCGGGGAGGAAAGGCGTCTGCTACGTCGGCAGCATCAGCCCGGGTGGCCCTCGACCCCCGCGTCCTGGACCTGTTTATTGGGCTCGGAGATGCGAGTGTTGATGGATGCGACTTTGATGATGCTTTGGACGATTTGCTCTACTTTGTCGTCGACATTCTGCAGTTCCACGGCGAGCGCAACGCATACGACGAGATTGAGTTTGACGCCATGGTCGTGGAGACGTTTGATGCGCTGTACGCTTACCACACTGCTGTTCGTGAGACCAAGTCCCGTCAAAGCTCTTCTGCAGCAGCTCTGGACGACCATCTCCACAGCATCCTCGTGCTCGACAAGGCTCTTCACGTATTTCCATGGGAGTCCCTCCCGTGCATGCAGGAGTTGGCGGTATCCCGTGTGCCATCACTGGCATGTCTGCGGCGCCTGATTATGGATCAGAAGCAGCAGCAGCAGCTCCAGCAGCAGTTTAGTCCCGACGACGCGGACGAGCTTAGAGAGCCTGAACACTCATCTGTCAACAAGGACAACCATCGGCCGAGCGGATTTCACGCCTCTCTCTCCAGCGGCGCGTACATGCTCAATCCCTCTGGCGACTTGCCATCCACGGAAACGACCTTTGATGGCCCTCTGACGTCGAGCCTGCGCGGCCCATCATGGACCCGTATTGTCGGGCGCGAACCAACGGAGGATGAGTTTGAGAAGATTCTGTGCGAGAAGGACGTCATGCTCTACTTTGGCCACGGCAGCGGTGCCCAGTTCATACGCGGCCGGACGGTGCGCAAGCTGGACAAGTGCCGTGCTGCAGCGCTGCTGATGGGATGCAGCTCGGCGGGTCTCAACTACAACGGCGAATTCGAGCTGCACGGCACGGTGTGGGATTACATGCTGGCAGGATGCCCGGCTGTGGTGGGCACGCTGTGGGATGTCACGGACAAAGACATTGATCGGTATGCCAGCCAGGCCTTTGAGCAATGGGGTCTGGTGCCCGAGGGGGCCTTTGACGAAAAGGCCAGCAAGAAGTCATCTTCTTCCTCCACGTCATCTAAGCGGTCGGGGTCGGCGACACGGTCGTCGGCTGGCAAGTCGTCCTTGGTCGAAGCTCTTGTGCGTGCGCGCGATGCACCCCGTTTCCGGTACCTCACTGCCGCAGCAGTCTGTGTCTACGGCATCCCGGTGTACCTCAGCTAAGCCACGGTGCATGGCAGGGGAGCTGGAGGATGTAGAAATCTGGCCATATAGAGATTGAGATTGAGGTTGAGTTGTGGAGGAGGAGAATGCATGCATTGGCGTATTGGGTCTGTTCTCTTGCTGTTTTACCATTTTGTTTTTGGGCGATTTTATCCGTCATTGTTCTTCATTCTTGAGCCGTCTTTTTGGGTATAGATTAGATTTGGTTTCCGTTATAATTCCCCATACCGATGCCGCATTACAGTTGGTTTAATTTATTGGCTTTCCTCTTTACTCGTCGCTTCATCGTGAGGTCTTTTCATGACGCGGCGGTGGTTTCTTCTTTTCTTCTTCTTCTTTTTTTTTGTTTTTCTTTCCCCCCTTCTCTAAGCTCTTATGAGATGAGATGAGGGATAGCATGATGGACTGCTTCGACACGATTATATAAAAAAAAGATAAAAGGATAGAGCGCATCACAAAAAATGAGGTGTACCATCGCGCCATAGTTGACAACTACTTTCAGTAAGCCCATGCATAGTCCGGGTGTGCCTCACGTAAGGAGTGCCTCACATGAGGGCCTATGATCTTGGCGACCTAGTAAACTGTTTCAATCTGTACTTCAGGTGGCCTATCCAGGACGGTGCTACACGGCGACCGGGTTTTCCGGCTTTGATCCAGCTCATCACAACGCGTCCTGGCCTCGAACCCACGACCTCACAACTCCTGCACTGCTGGTCTGGCCAGTCGACCAGCGGGGCCCATAGCTGCCCAAAACTTTACGTGGTAGCACGGATGAATATTTAGGGTTTATTTGGGACTATATCCCCAGACGGTTCATTTGTTATCCGATAAGATAGTAGATAAAGAGTAGATACGATAGTAGAATAAACGGCTGCCTCCTTATTAGTAGGGAGACTGTTACGATCTGCTCTGCTCCATATGAGATCCAGTCTTGCAAATGTAAATAGACTAAAGTCAAACGAGACAAAACTCCGATGTGCAATGCACGAAAGCTTAGCACAGCGTTCCCACGATGAAATGGAATATGTACCGGCGTAGAAAGAGAGGGCAACTCCCGCCCGAGCTGATCCCTGTCGATGGTATCTACGGGGCACAGAGTGGGCGGCGACAGTGACGTTCAAACGAGAGGTCTCCGCGGAATGTGGGACTCGCGGACACGGCGATATTGAGATCGTCGCCAGAAGCCGAGACCGTGAACGGAAGACATGACCCAATGGTGAGAGCAGGACGGTGATACGACCTGATGGTGAGGGCAGGACGGTGATACGACCTGATGGTGAGGGCAGGACGGCGATGGGCTCGAGGCGTAACAATGTGATCTGCGATTCGTGATTTCACAGCGAGACGAGAGAAGCATTTTGGAACGAGTGTAGAACAAAGATAGAGCGCACATACTCGTAGAGGATCAGATGGACGGGTTCTAAATAGAACAAAGCTGGCTCGACAGGGGCCGTGACAGATTCCAGCCATTTCCCATACACCCACACTGGAGCAACCTCGGAGTAATTATTGCGAATGGATTGCGGGCTCGGAAGGAGAATTGACGTGTTTAATTGCTGCAGTCTGTCTAGAAAGTAGATTGGAGACAAAGGGTCGTCGTGTCTTTGCCCTGGGAAAATGAAGCAGATGTTTGGACTACCATGTGCCAGTCTGAAGTTTCGTTCGCTTCGGCTTTGCACAGCACACAGCATGAGCAAGCGGCAAGGTGATGGAACGACACGAGAATCTACTGTACTAGGTGCCTTTGTTATAAATCTATATGCAGATGATTGTCCGCGTGGCGTTTGCGTCTCTACTCCGTACGAGCATGCTTCAACGACGACGATCTCTGCATCTTACATGAAACAAGACGAAGATGGGTCTGGATAAAAGAATACACTATGGAGACGAGACCGGCGACAGTTCGAGTGGAAGCTTCATGAATCACGCCCCTTGGGTGGGAGTCGGTATCCGCATTGGGACAACTGTAAAAAGTCGACGTTGCGATCCTGCGACTGCGATCCAAAGCAGCACCGGCCCGGGACGGCTGCAAGACACCAAGGACTAGCAGAGACCAGACGTCGCCTGTACCTGTTGACACAAGTTCGGTACATACTTGGAGGTGCATCATCCTTCGCTTGACTGCCGCGTGATCTTTGACAGCGGCCGGAGAGGATGCCGGGCTATCTCTGCCCGTTATCAGAGAGGTTGTTGTCCCTTGCCGTCCCTCCCGTTTTAGACTCTCGCGCTTATTAAGCTTATTATCTTTGTATTATATCCTACATTCTGTAAGCTTAAATTGCGCGCTGGAGGAGTATATTCCAGTGGACGGAGTTCTGTGCATGCTTTTATTAGGCATGTGAAAGCAAACTGAAGCTGCGCGGACGGTTTTTCTTTTTCTCTTCAACGATTTATTATTCTCCGACAAGTTTTTGGATTGCGTAGATACAGTATATGCGTTGACTTGTGTGAGTATAGTTCCAGGTTAACTTGCATGGATAATATAGTTCTATGCGTCGACTTGCAAGTGATAATGAGACTGGTTTAGAAACAGCATGATACAGTGCTATACAGTGTTGACACTGTATCATGCACCTTGGTCGGTTGAATCTCGGGGTTGCTAATTGCTGCGGGAAGCTATCCCATACTCCGTACTCGCGTCGACGCCGTCGAACGCGACCGTGCGCATATGCGTGTTTGTCAGCACAATCATATGTGGACGTCTTGGCTTCCCATGTGATATGATAAGATGTCTTCCACGTCCGACTTGCAGGGTAGGCCCGGCATGGACTGGAGCAGAGCGTGCTACGGCAGGCAAGACACCAGGCAAGACATCTAGGGCGAGACATACATGCATGCACAGAGTCGACAACGCCAACGTTCGACGACGGCCGCATTGCAGCCGCAGCGATGCACGTCACCGCTGAGATCGAAAGCGCTCTGCCTCTCGTGCTCGTAGACGCTGCTTTGCACGGTGAGCGTGTGTCCATATACGGCGTAGCGCACTGTGGAGAAGCGGCCAAAACATGGGGTAATGAGTCGTAATATTGATCCTGATCCAAGCCCAGGTCCACTGATCCGTCTCCGTCTTATTCGAGCTTATGCTTATTCCCTGGGGCGTTGTAATGGATTGCAGCGTGTGCTATTGGGCTTCTAGGAGGGCTGTCTTTAATTGCACTGTTCCCGTTGCGTCTACCTTGCTCTCTGCTTCCTCGGCCTTTCAGCTGCCACCAAACCCGTCCAGATGCCACAGCCTATGCTGTCCTCCCCTCCCGTCTGCGCCCCCAGCCGGGTGTGTTCATGCTTGTTCGCCGCCTTGCTTTTGAAACTGACTGACTGCATTCTCTGCTCTTCTCCAACGGCGATCCTCTGGCTGTTCTCTGTCGTCTGCGGCTCATCCCTCATGCGGCCTGCAGGATCGACTGCACGTTGTTTGCGTGTGCTTCGCCGCATGTCTGTACTTTTCCGCATTGTATAACGGCTGAGCCGTTGGCACTGGTGCCTCTTCTTCCCTACACTCGTAGTACTTTCTGTCTTCTCCGTCATACTCGCCCCCGTGTATTTCGCTTCTTTCGCTTCTTTCGCGTTGGCCGAACGGACCTGGTCTGTACGGATGTTAGGCAATGCTCGTCTCTGCGACTACGCCGAGCGTCGCTCGTTGTAGCTCATCTTCCGATGTACTTGTATATGCAATGCAAGCTGCATCGCGAACTGTACTTGTATATACAATGCGAGCTGCATCGTGAACTGTATACCGCGATCTCTCAGTTGCCAGCTCCACGAGGCCCGCGCCTTCCCTTGTATGCATACTGTAGACCATCGTGCCTGCCGTGTGATGCCCTCTTCTTTCCCGTTGTGTCTGCTCCTGCCCCAACTACAGTCTTATCATCAATGCCGTTGTTCGTTCCTGCCCCTAGCTACAGTCTTATCATCAAAGTTGTTGTTCGCTCCTGCCGCATCACCTCCTCACATGTAACCCCCGTCCCCTTGCCTGCCTCCATCCCCGGCCCCCATTTCTCCATTTCGCTTTTGCCTCATCTTTGACTTCTCCTCTCCGCTTCTCCCCTCTGCACCTCCAACAATCCGCCCCCCTCTGCCTTTTGGTGGCTGCCACCCTGTCTCCAATTACGCTGGGCGTGTTCTCTCTTGCGCAGGCTTGATTTGGTTGGCCTCTGCGTCGTCCCGTTCTCTGCGTTCCCGCACACCCTCCCTAGGTTCTTCTCTGCCTTGTCGTCTCCTTGCAGCCGTTCGCCTCGGCCGTCTTCACCTCCAGTCTCCGCCTCCCCAGAGATCGACTATCGACAGTGCCTGCTCGCCTAGTCTACGAAGCTGCATCCCCTCCTCCGTCTTGCTCCGTCGCCGCCCTCCTCTCCCGTCCAACGCCTGGCCAGACTCCCGCCTGTGTCGCGGCTATCGCTCGTCCCCCATCGTCTGTCCTCGTCTACTCTCGAACGGCCCACAACCGAAAGACATCTCTCTTCTTTCCGCCTACCTTCCGCCTCCCGTTTCCCGCACACCTACTCAAACGAGCTCCCTCTCCCGTCCTCCCGACCACAAGCATATCACCACTGCACGCTTCTCCTTAGGCTGCCTCGCCGTTCCGCTCCTGTGCTTGTGCTCTGTGCTGTGCGCTGTGCTCGGCCACTGTCAGTCCGACCTTCCATCGTCTTATTCTCTCCACACTCTTAGGCTGTCGCTGGCTCCTCTTCAATACTCCTCATCCTATTGGCATAGGCTCCGCCGGGTGTGCGTGCGTGCGTGCTAGGCCTAGGCTCGGTACCCACCATCCCCAGTTTTGACGATCTGAGAGCCCCACACCCTTTCTACATTTGGGTCTCTTAGGCCGTTTGGGTCTCTGGCCTGGCTCTCTTTTGTCCTTCTTTCTTTTTCCTCTCTCCTCCACTCGCCTCTCCCCCAATCCCAGCCTGTCTTTCTGTCGGTTGTCGCAAGGGTCACTCTGCCTCGCATAATTACTCCGACCATTCAATTGAGCTGCTCGTCATCCCCCGTGCAAGTTTTCTCTCCTCTTCTTTGTCGCCTCATCCTGCGCTTGACTCGCTCGCAACCTCTCTGCACATCGTGCGCGAGCTCTCACATCCCACCGCCTGCCAGATCCCACCAGTCTTTTGCGCCGCATCTCATTCCCACGTCATTGTCCCTTCTCTTCTACTCCGCCTCCAGCCTCCTCTTCTTTCCGCCGCTGTGCGCCTCTCTTTGCACCACCAACGTTGCAGCGGCGCCTCTCTCCTCTGGCCTCGTTCTCGACGACGACGCCCTCGAGCAAGGAGACCCGCCGTCGTCTCAGAACATTGCTAAGCGGCCTCGAACCTCCACCCGCTTGCCAACCAAAAGAGCCGACTACACCGACACACGAGCGGAAACGAAACATACGTACGGCACGACACCTCTTGGATATTACGACTGAACCGCTCCCTAATCTTGTACTACCACTGTTTTGTTCATATCATTTTCCCTCTTGCTGCATACCATCGCCCGCTTTCTACGTCTTTGCTGAATCATTTCACTGCTTCAACTCGACTCGTCTTCGTGGCTTCGCCTTTTCTCAAACCCATCGACGGCGGCTCCACACGGCCCTTTTCTACTGTCCACTTGCTCAGCTACCACCAGCAACAAACACGAAAACTGCACAGGAACCCGATTCGGCGCAATGGTCCGTTTTGCCGTCGCACACTCGAAGCCCTAGACAAAAACATCATCCTTTCCGAAGAAGCGTCGGCGGGCTCAAGAGCTGATCAGGCTGATCGCACCTCTTTGCCAGCCAAGCCTTGCAACTTCAACCTCAAGACCGATTGCAAAGTACGATACATAAATACATACATTGCCGTCATACCCTGGTCTTCGAAAGAACCTCTCGTCTACGTTGCCACCAGGCTAACAACAAAGAAGTATTTGTATCTGTTCTCCAGGACTTCGAAACCTCGCCGCCAGATATTGTTTCGGATGCTGAGACCGTTTGCGTGCTGCTGTAAGACAACAGTAGCAGCGTCGGGACGGCCATGGAGAACCAGGTACCAGCAGGTGGCGATGCCGGTGGCGCCCACGATTCCCTCGACGAAGGGCTGGATATGACTGGAATGACCCCGGCAGACTTTCCTAACTACCAATTCGCCTCATATGACGACTTTGCCGACCATGATACAAACAACACAAATACCGACACTCTGCCCATGGGACTAGGCGGCGCATTTGACCCGGCATCAGCGACACCTCCAACATCTGCACCACATTCGATAGCAGATGCCACAGCAAGTGTTGATGGATTCATAACTTCAGCGTCCGAGCAGCCGACACACTGTAAATCCGAGGCCCAAGGGCCAACGCCCGCTGAAGACACACCGACTACAGATAATGCGGTACCAAATACAAACAGCGCAGTCCCGCAAGAAAGTCACGAAAACGCAATATCAGACGACGGCAGCCAAGATGATACCAACGAACTCGGCCGAGGTACTTTGCTACTGGATGATCCGTTATCTGACGAATTCGGCCTTGCGACAAGTGACCCTGTTGCTGCAATCGAGGTGCGCGGGTCTGGTGGTGCGAATGGCGGTGGAGGCCATCGTCCATCCTTTCTCGGCAAGGATGAAAAGGCTGGTTTGGATTCCACACCCGCCTGGAGCGAACTCAAGACCAAGGCCGGAAAGGAGCGCAAACGGCTTCCCCTTGCGTGCATCGCATGCCGTAGGAAGAAAATCAGATGCTCGGGCGAGAAGCCTGCATGCAAGCACTGCCTTAAGTCACGCACACCTTGTGTCTACAAGGCTACCACTCGCAAGGCGTCACCACGAACAGACTACATGGCTATGTTGGACAAACGCATCAAGCGCATGGAAGATCGCATCATCAAGATTGTGCCCAAGTCAGAGCAGGATCCTGCGGTCACTACATCTGTGACTCGGGCTGTCGTGAAGGCTGCCATCCCCGGAACCACAGGCGGCCCTGGCGGAACTGGGGCTCCGGGCTCGAGTGCCGGAAAAAGCGCGGCAGCCAAGAAACGTGCGGCCGAAGAAGCATTTGGCCCCGAGCTCGACCACTGGGCGCGCACTGGCCCCAAAAACCGGCCGGGCAGCATAGCACATCCCCACACTACCCTTCTGCAGCAAGAGACTGAAGACAATGAGCTGCTCCAGGAGGGCGCTGAAGCTCTTCCGTCCAAAGAGTTGCAGGTTCATCTTTCTGATGTCTTTTTCGAGAACATCTACGGCCAAGCCTACCATCTTCTCCACCGGCCGAGCTACATGCGCAAACTGAGAGCCGGGACGTTGCCGCCTGTCCTAATCCTATCCGTGTGCGCAGTGTCTGCAAGATTCTCCACCGACCCGAGTTTTGGCAACACCCCAAATTTTCTGCGAGGCGAAGAATGGGCATCCCAAGCCCGCGAAATTGTCACCCGTCGTTACGAATGGCCCAACATTACCATCCTGACCTGCCTCTTGATTCTCGGCCTGCATGAGTTTGGCACCTGCCACGGCGGCCGTAGCTGGGCCCTGGGTGGTCAAGCCATTCGCATGGCGTTTGCTCTGCAGCTGCACAAAGATCTCGACCGCGACCCTCTGCCGTCCCCTGATGGGGTACCCTTGAGTTTCATCGACCAAGAAATCCGACGCCGTACCATGTGGGCCTGTTTCTTGATGGATCGCTTCAACTCGTCTGGAACGGACCGCCCGACATTCATCAAGGAAGAGTCTATCAAGATCCAGCTGCCCATCAAAGAAAGTCTGTTTCAGCTAGACTCGGCAGGATCAACAGAGAAGCTCAGCGGCGAGCTGGATGCCTATGATAGCTCTGCAGATGCCGATGGCGCCAACGGTGATGTGCTATCGCCAAGCTCCAACAAAAATATGGGTGTAGCCGCCTACATGGTCCGAGCTATCGCTGTCTGGGGCCGAGTGATCAACTATCTGAACCAAGGCGGCAAGGAGCTCGACCCGCGTCCGATGTGGCACCCGGAGTCTGGGTATGCCATCCTGTCCAAGCAGGTCGATGAAATGCTGTCGACGCTTCCAGCAAGCCTCGTGTTCACACCCGACAACTGGACATCCCACCAGACAGAGGGCACAGCAAACCAGTTCTTGTTCTTGCACATTGCGATTCAGCAGAACATTCTCTTCATGAATCGGTTTGCTGTCTCGTCGCCCAACGAGAATACTCCTCAAGGGTCTGCAGTACCCAAGGGGTTTGTCACAAAGGCCGGCGCCAAGGCATTTGCGGCCGCCAACCGGATCTCGAGTCTGCTCAAGGACTCTGACTCGATGATCATCTCCGCGCCGTTTGTTGGATACTGTGCGTTCCTGTCAAGTACGGTGCATATTTTCGGTATCTTCTCCGGCAACCCGGCAATGGCGGCGATGGCCAAGCAGAACTTGGGCATCAATGTACGGTTTCTTGCCAAGATGAAGCGCTATTGGGGCATGCTGCACTTCATGTCTGAAAATCTCCGTGTGCAGTACCGCTCCTGTGCCGACGCCGCCCGACACGGCACGCCTTCAAGTGAAAATGCGTCGGCATCGTCGCCCATCTTTCAGTACGGCGACTGGTTTGACCGGTACCCGCACGGCGTCTCGGACTCGGACTTTGGCGACCCTGCGTCCTACAAGAAGAAGGAGAAGGGGGATGATGCTGTGCTGGAACAGAAGCCAGAACTCAAAACCGTCGGAGAGTTCTTTGTTGCTGTGGCGCCGCAAAATCCAGGGGATGCCCCATCGGCCACTGCGAATACCGGCAGCGCTGCCGGCAACAGTGCGAGCCGGGACGGAGGGTCTAGGGCGGCCCCGAGTTCTAGGAGAAAGTCCATCGCCAGGAAATCGCAGGGTGGAGGAAGTGTCAACTCGTCTCGCGGCACTGAGCATCTACCCATCGAGCCGCTGAGTACTGATCTTTCTGGCCCTCAAAGTGTGGCTGCTCTGCATGCCCAGCAGCAGCAGCTCCAGCTCCAGCAGCAACAACAGCAACAGCAGCAGCTTCAGCAACAACAGCAGCAGCAGCAGCAGCAGCAGCTACAGCAGCGCACACAGCCACATCAACAACCACCACCGCAGCCGATACAACACCAGCAGCAGCAGTCGCAGCTCAGCCAACCCCACGACCACCACCATCGCCACTACTCAATGAGCGGCGAAACTAGCGGGCCGCACAACTTCAACTCCATGTCTGTGCCTCATTCGCAAGTGACAGCTTCTGCAGTAGCGGCGGCTTCCTTTGAAGCCTCCATGACCCCAATCAGCCCGGTGAATGTCGGCTCATACAATCCCCTACACCATCAGCAGCAGCAGCACCAACAGCAGCAACAACACCAGCAGCATCACCAGCACCAGCAACACCAGCAACACCAGCAGCATCAGCAGCACCAGCATCAGCAGCAACACCAGCAACAGCCTACGCCGTTCTTCCAGTCGGATATGGTATCTTTGTCCCTGCCACAGCAAAGTGCCATACTGCCACAGCTTGACCGCCAGCTCGTTTTCGGGGCGTATGGCGGCAGCATCGATGGTGCTAGTGCGGCAGGCGGCGTGAATGGTGACCATACGTCACTCGATGGGGCCATGGCCTGGGATGCGCCATCTCAACGGGGAAGTGGTGGACAAGGTGCGCCGGTGTCAGGCGCCAATACCGCCATTGACCACCGCGCCGGGGTAGCTGCGGCCGCCGAGGCCATGCATGCATATGCCCAGGAGCAATCGTCGGCCTGGTTTATGCCGTTCAATATGGACCCGCCAGAGATCGGGCAGGATCTGTCTTCTGTGAACAGTCTTGACCAGTTTGCCAACATCTTTGGAAACAATTCCGGACTTGCGCCCGGCCAAGGTGGTGGCGGCCTAGGGAACATGCACTGAAGCAGCTGATGCCGCGTCTTGGATCCGCTGCTACTTCGAACTACCCATCACCATCCATCATCTCCTCTGATGTTACAAAATCAATACCTTTTATCATGTTAGCGAAATCGCGTCTTTGTTTTACGGCTGGGGCGACGGCGGTCATAGGTTTATCTCTGCTTTTGGGTTTCTTTTGCACGATATCACTTGTGAGTCGGGGTTTTGCCTACTCTTCGCCTGCATGTCTCTGCTCTTGGTTCCTTGTGTTTGGTTATCTTTACTACGCAAATTATTCAGTATTAACTCTGATAAATAAAAGCTTTGTGCTTAGCCTCTGCAACGTATACTTTATGACTTGAACAAAACTCATATATCACCGTCGTGCAGCTATCAAGAGAGATCAGGCGGTTCGATTAGCACCTTGACTGATAGTCTATATTGTAGATTGATGAAAATGAATAGAAAAAAGGAATCGACAATGCAAACAGATAGAACCAACCAACTTTTTTTTCATGATTTTGCCAAACCAAGCCGATGTACGCCTCCCGGGTTATAGAATAATATGACAAGACGAACGCGGAACACTACTAACGCAAACGGGCAACAGAAACAGAAAAAGACGCAAGCATGCATAAACAAGAAGGATATAAACCCGCTTTGGAACGGGATACGACTCTTACTCCGCCTTCTCGGCTTCCTTGGCCTTGCCGCTGGACCGGCCGGACCGCTTGCGCTTCTTCTTGCCGGAGCCCTCGGCCGAAGCGTCGGGTTTGCCCTTCTCCTTCTCCTTGCCCTTGCTCTTGCTCTTGCTGGAAGATGGCGCAGCCTCCTCGCCACCGGCAAACCGCTCGAAGCCGTACGTCGGACCAGTCTCGGCGTAGTCGGCACCAAAGGTGTCGCGGCGCCATTGCCGGAGACGCGCCTTCTTGCCCAGCTTCTTGCGGTCCTTGCGCTTGCGCTCCTCGTCACGGAATGTCGCCAGCTTCTTCAGGCCCGCAAACTCGTTGAGGGCAGTGTCTGATGGTGCCAGCAGAATGTCGCGGGCTGTGAGGCCAAAAGCCTGAGGGCTCGTCTCGCGGTAGCGGAAGCCCGAGACACCCTCGAGGTTGACACCGGTTGAGGGGCCGGCCGGTGCAGAGATAGTAGGGTCGTCCAGGGCCATCTGGCGGTCGACGAGGGCCTCGATGCGGGCACGCTCGCGGCGCGCATCGCGCTTGGCTTCTGCGCGGTCCTTCTTGTGGTCCTTGCCCGTCTTGCGACGCTTGGCCGGCCGGTCGTCGCCCTCCTCCTCCTCCTCCTCTTCCTCATCGCCGCTAGCCTCGGAGCCAGACAGGGCAGCTTTTGGCGCAGCGTCATCCTCAAAGTCGGGAATGATGTCCTTGATGTCGATATCGTCGTCCCATTTTGGCTTCTTAGGAAGCTTCTTCTTCTTGTCACCCTTCTTCTTGCTGCTGCTCTTGTCCTCTTCCTCCTCTTCCTCTTCATCCTCCTCCTCCTCCTCCTCCTCGTTAGCGCTGTCATTGCCAGCCAGCTTGCCACCCATCTCGGCATCCTTCTCGGCATAGTATTCCTCGCCGAACTGCTTCTTCATCTGGTTCTCCCAGGCGTCATTGTCCCAGGCATCGTCGAGCATAGACATCCACTCCTCGTCAGTCAGCTTGCGACCGGCAATGCCGGCAGCCTTCTTGATCTTGGCGAGCTTGTCGTGTGCCTCGTCGACCTTGATCTTGCGCAGGCGTTGCCGCTCCTCGCGCCGGGCCTGCTTCTCGGCCTCATGACGCTCGCGCTCCTGGTCGCGCTGGCGCTGGCGCCCAGACTTTTCGCTGCGACGCACGGAGCGGTCGGCCACCACGGTACGGGAATAGGACTTGAGAACCTCGTTGCTCTTGGTGGGGTCCTCGAAGCGCATGTTGTAGGCAGACTCGAACTCCTCGGCGCGCTCAACAACATTCTCTTCATCCTCCTCCGAATCAAAAGCCTCCCAGCCGGGGCCGTTATTGCCACCCTCGGGGACCCAGGCGCGCGAGGCCATAAAGTTGGACAGGAATAGCTCGGGGTTGTTGTCGGCGGACTCGACGTCGTTCTTGCTGATCTGGATGCGGGTGGCCCGCGAAGGGTGGATGCCAGTGGAGGCCGCGACGGCCTTGCTCGCCTTGGACGAGGCCTTGGGCTTGATGAAAGCGTCGTCGTCCGAGTCGGAGTCGGAGCCGTCCTTGCTGGCATCATCGGCGGCATTCATCTCGTCGATCAAGGCCTGCTTCAGATCATCCTGCTCCTCCTGGTAGGTCTTTGGCTGAAGAGAGGCACCGCCATCGTCGCTCTCGTCGTCGTCGTCGTCGTCGGCGCCAATGTCGCCGCGCAGCAGGCGTTCACGGTGGTAATCGCGGAGGTAGACGGGCTTCTCCTTTGTGTCCTTGGAGGCGGCCTTTGCGGCAACTGCTGCCTTCTCGGCCTCGGCGGCGTCGAAGAACGTGGCATCGGTCTTGTACACGCGGGGGTCTTTGCTCTTGATGGCCTGGAGGGCTTCGGACATGCGCGCATCGAGGTCTTCGGTGAGGAGGTAGCCGTCTTCGTCTTCGGTGCCGTCGTCGGAGGACGACTCGGAGTCGGAGTCATTGCCGTACTTTTCGTCCACTAGGGCAGTTAGTAAAGAGTGATGAGAGAAGTGTATCCAAACCATCACTTACGCTTCTGCTTCTCCTCGCGCTTCTTGTTGTGCTCGTAGCGCTCGGCAAACTCCTTGTTGATTCCGAACGAGGACTCCTTGCCGACTGAGGCGGCAGGGACACCCGTTGACTCGTCGTCAGAGCTGGCGACCTCCTCGTCCGCAAAGAGCCGCTTCTTGGAGTTCTTGCTGGGCGCATCGACGTCCATGGCGCCGGCTGTCTGAGAAGCTGCCTCGGGCTCCGTCTTCCGCGAGAACGCACCCAAAACCTTGCCGATGAATCCAGACATGAAAAGACAAACGGCGCGATGTTGCCGGTGACAGACGTGAATTGATTATGAGGAAAGGTGCAAAGTGGCTCTCCTCGGTCGTGGCAGGATCGGTTGCTGTCTTGGGAGTTGGGAGTGGCCGTCGCTTGTTGATTTTTTTGGTTGTCGTCCACTGGGGATGGCAGTGATGAAAGTTCGCGGGAAACTTTTTTTAGTGGGGACGAACTTTTTTCAGGTCTGTAGAGCGATAAGAGATAAGAGGACGACCGATACCGATACCAATAGAGCCACTCTTAATCTCCACCGCTTTCGTCGCCCATTCACTACCGAGACGCTGCCACCTTTCACCACCTGACCACCTTCTCGCCTGAGCCAGATCCGGGATCGGCAGTACCTAAGTCCGGCCCAAGGCTACCAATCTGGGAGGAGCTGGGCGACGCTAGGCTCTAAGCAAACTGGCTTCCACACCTCCCGATTACGTTGTCTGGCTTGTGAGCAGCCCGCCGCCACCAGTAATCAACAGGCTGCCTTCAATCGCGAGCTTTTCCTCATCTCCGTCCCCCCGGCCTGACCACCTCATCGATCCCACCACCCGACGTATCTCCCCTCTCCCTTTGCTGCCGCCCATCTTGCCCTAGAAGCATATTGTTCTTTTTTTTTTAATATCACCCCCGCCGACCAACACCAACAGTTCTTTGAGCGGAAGAGGCCGGCCTCATTCTTGCGCATCTCTCCGATAATCCGCTCGCGCCCGACGCCCTGCTATCTATCACATCTACAACGAACTTATCCGGAGCCTCGTCTTCTTAAGCCTTCTCTATCTGTACACCCCGCCATCGTCAACGCCACCCCGACAACCGACAATATGGTTGATAACGCAGGCGCACCGAAGCCGAGCAGCAGTGTCAAGCTGGTTCTGCTCGGCGAGGCCGCCGTCGGAAAGGTGAGCCTTGTTCGCACCCTCTCGTTTTGGGCTTTTTGAGGAGCCCGATAGCGAAGCTGCCCATACGCAGACAGCAACTAACAGCCATGTCTAGTCGTCCCTCGTCCTTCGCTTCGTCAACAACGATTTCCAGGAAAACAAGGAGCCGACTATCGGAGGTACGTCATCGTCATGGACTCTGTGTGCTCGTCATGAGTCTTGATCGGCATCGCTAACACTGCCTGCAGCTGCTTTCCTGACGCAGAAGTGCAGTCTGCCCACACGGACAATCAAATTCGAGATCTGGGATACCGCCGGCCAAGAACGCTTCGCCTCGCTCGCTCCCATGTACTACCGCAACGCCCAGGCTGCACTCGTTGTGTACGACCTCACCAAGCCGACGTCGCTGGTCAAGGCCAAGCACTGGGTAGCTGAGCTCCAGCGCCAGGCCTCGCCCGGCATTGTGATTGCTCTCGTCGGCAACAAGCTCGATCTGACTAGCGATGCCGGTGCTTCTGCCAGCGACAGCAACGACGCCGACGATGCCGATTCGTCCGATGCCCGCAAGGTCACGACGGAGGAGGCCAAGACCTACGCCGACGAGGAGAGCCTGCTGTTCTTCGAGACCAGTGCCAAGACGGGCACCAACGTCAACGAGGTGTTCAACGCGATTGCCAATGCTATTCCAGAGACGTCGCTCAAGACAACACGGGGAGGCGCCGCCGGTGCAGGTGGCGCGTCTGGTGCGGGCGGCCGTGCAGGTGCGGGCGGCGACGGCAACCGGGTGAACCTGCAGGCGCGCGACCAGGCCGCAAAGGACGGCTGCGCATGCTAAGCAGCAGGGGCTGGAGGAAGCAAGCTAATAATAACGAGCCGCTGTCGCCGGCTCGCTCTATCTGATTTTCGTTCGCAAGGGCCTGTTCGACAGAGATGGCCGCCACGCAAGCCGCAAGCCACGTCTTCAACCGCAGTGCAGTCCCTTGCTGCCATGGTCCATTTTCTCTACGCTTATATCTGCCTTTTGTCGTTTTACCGTGTTTGGTTTCCGCACTATGTTCCCTGCTTCCTTTGTCTTTATCATTTCCCCCCCTGGCGCCTTTCTCTTTACTACTCCATCATCCGTCGAGTTACTGCAATTCTATTTTCATTATCGCTAGCTACAACATGTTTACAACCTATTCATACCGTACGAAATGCGCCCAAGCGCTATCTATCTTGTTTCGACTATTGCCTGTATTGATTCCTGGCTCCGTACTTGAAACCGCTACTCTAGGGCAGAAGATCCTTGATGATGACATAGCCCTGCACTTTGGCGCATGTGCGACAGTGATACAGTGGTGTACACAGCCACGTGATTGTGATCCCATCGAAAACAAGCATACAGCAGACCCTGGCGGTGAATCTTATACTTGCTACGATAAGTCCATATCCCATTATCATTCCAATTTCCAGTTGGGCGGATGAATCGGAAAGGCGTGTGTTGCTCACTGCGACGCAGCAGTGCAGAGCGTATTGGGCTGGAGACTGGTAAGATTGATGTAGAGATACATATAATACAGGCTAATATAGCTACAAAGCTAGGTATCGGTACGGATGACGCATTTTCTTATCAAGGCACCCGACAAGCTGCAACCAGAATGGGAGGAGCGATACAGTAGCCTCCGCACCTTCCCTCTGCGATCACTTTCTGGGGCCAGACTTCCCTTGCACCTTCCTGACCAAATCTTATTGTTGTTTGTTTTGTCATCGTCATTTTGTCATCGTCAGTGACATCTTGACAGTGTCTCTCTTGTCCTCCCTCCCGCGCCTCTCTCCCTTCTACTTGCGATTTGCGACCGGCGATCAAGAGCTAATCGCCAACACTGCCCCTTGCAGCGACCATAAGTACACATTGACGCACAGTCACGCATTTTGCGACCGGCCGCCCTCCGCTTTCGACCAGCATCTGGAACCTGACTAAGGACTCGCGCCCGCCTATCTTTTCGCCCTCGCTCTGCGACTCTGCGACACACGGCCTCTCAATCCATTCCATCGCCCAGCCTGCCTTTGAAAAGCGCAGCTTCGTCCACCCTTGAGCACTCTTGCTCTTTTACTCTTTTCCCTCCCCATCCCACATCTCCGACTGCCTACACACACCACCCACAATGAAGACAGGAGGCGTCGTCGTTCTCGTCATCGTCATCTTGCTGTTGGCGGCCGGCGCAGGCTGGATTCTCTTTGCCCGCTTCCGCGCACAACGTTTGGGGGTATGTAGTCGATCCCCGCCAGCTTTCGATTTGTCTGCTCATCGCAATTGCTAACATCTGGCAGCTTCCGCCCCCAGCATGGTCGTCCTTTATCCCGTTCCGCGACTCCTCGCGCTCGACGTTCGGTGTCCAGCCGGCCCCCAGCGGCATCAGCGCCTGGTTCAGCGACCGCATCCAGGGCTTTAAAGCCCGCAACAACCGCACAGCTGCTGGCGCTTACGAGGGCGCAGGTGCTACTGGTCGTGGCGCACGCCGGGGCTTCGGACCTCTGGACCCGGACGAGGCGTGGGACTCGCGCGTCGGTGCCGAGGCGGATGCGTTTTACTACAACGAGGAGCAGGAGCTCGGCCTGCACCCTGGCCAGAACGCTGGCCAGAATCAACAGACCAGCAGCCGCCTCAACGTCTCCAACACCAATACGTCCTATCTTGGCAGCGGCGCTTACGGTGGCTCGTCTTACGACATGAACGTGCCGGCCGATGCCAGCACCCACGACGAACCGCGCGGTCGCTCGCGTGACCGGAGCCCCAACACCAACACGGCCGGCGGCCTGAATCCGTTTGACGATGATGCCACCCCGAGCAATATGAGCCTGCGTGGTGTCAGCCCACGGCCTATCACCGACGCTGGACCGTCTGCACACGACGCCAGCAAGCCCGACAGCCCGACAGAACGCAAATCCATGTTTCGCGAAAACGTATAGCAGCTTTCCTAAGCATGGCGATGTCTAGTTGGCAGATGGGATGGCAGCTTTGATGGCGGTCTCGAGGGCAGCTTTGACAGCTGGCTTGTTTTCGGTGGTTTGATTCGTTGCGTGTGAAGACGCAGCCGACCAAATTGAAAGACCACGGCAGTGAGAGGGGCGATATTGGTACAGCACTCTGCCACTCTGCTTTCTTCTTTTCTTCTTATTCGATACACGTTTGGATGTCTTGACGAGGGCTTGGTGCTGTTGCGCGATTGGCCACTATCGCTTCACTTGCCATCTCTCCGCTCCTCTCATCGTTGCCCTGCTTTTCCTGCTCGGCATGGCTCTTCGACTCTTTTGGCTTGTATTATGTTTGTTTCTGGCGTGGCGCGACACGTTTGGCTTGAGGAGGGCGGGCGTTAGGCGCATAAAACGAGGCGCATGGCAACATATTTTTGTATTCTTTTCTGGATTCTTTTTGCGTTTGTTTTTCCATTCTATTACTTTTTGTTCTGCCTGGTTTTGCTTCCAGTTCATCTTCATGGATGGACTCTGTACACGATTATTTTTGACCTATTAAAGCATTATAAAACCCACAATGGACTATCTAACCGGCCAAGACCCCCAATGTCCCAGCCTGCTGGTTCTCGAATCTCGATACATGGAGTGACGACAGCGTGCCGAGCCTGTGACATCACCCGTCAAAGCCTCATAGCTTGGCGTATGGCCATAGTCGACCCTTGTTTTAGCGACCCCTCCCCCGCGAACCCCACTAAAACGAAGCACACATACGGAGTACTGGGATGAACTGGAGCTGCCCCAACGCAGCCGCCCTGCAGCCACAATACTGTTCTTCTACAGGCTTGCATCCCAGCTTCAAGCTTGTTCGAGTTACATTACATCGGCAAATCCGCCCGTATTCTTCCAAATACCTACCATGTCTGATATCGACCTGCAAGGTGTGCATGACACACTCATTGCGGTGGCCTTTGAGGCGGGCCGTATGATTCTAGCGGCGGATCCCAACAACATCCCCAAGGGCACCAAGAAGAACTGTACGTGCAGCCGTCACTAGGAATCCTTGGTCCTTTGTGTGTTTTAGCATAGTGTGGTACTGACATACCAGCCGTCGACCTTGTCACCGAAGCAGACCAGGCCGTCGAGAAGATGGTCAACACGCGCCTGCGCGAGGCCTACCCGGCGTGCGCGTTTGTCGGCGAGGAGACATATGTCGCGGGCGAGACCAAGGTCACCGATGCGCCGACATTTATTGTCGACCCCATTGACGGCACCACCAACTTCGTGCACGGCTTCCCGCACGCCTGCATCAGCCTGGGTTTCGCCATTGGCCGCCGTCCGGCTGTCGGTGTCGTCTACAACCCGTTCCTGGATACGCTGTACACCGCTATCAAGGGACAGGGCGCCTACATGGAGCGGAATGCCGTTCTCAACAAGGGCACCGCCAACAGCAACAAGCTGAAGCTGCCGCTGGCAGGCCGTGGCGACGTGCAGGAGGCGCCGGCACTGCGCGGGCTCGGCACGTCGCTCGTCGGCATCGAGTGGGGCGCTGACCGCGACGGCGGCAACTACGATCTCAAGGTCGGCGTGTTCCAGCGGCTCGCCGCAGCCAAGGCAGAGGCCGCAGCGGCTTCGTCGCCGCCCAACGCGATGGTGCACAGTCTGCGCTCGCTGGGATCGGCGGCGCTGAACCTGTGTGCCGTGGCGGCCGGCCAGCTGGACTGCTACTGGGAGGGCGGCTGCTATGCGTGGGACGTGTGTGCCGGCTGGTGCATCCTGTCCGAGGCGGGCGGCTTTGTGGCGAGCGGCAACCCCGGCGACTGGGACCCAGAACTAGACAGCCGGGTGTACCTGGCCGTGCGCGGTGCACCATCGGGCGCGCGCGAGCTCGTGGAGGAGTTCTGGTCCGTGATTGGCGACAAGGGCATCTTGGAGTACAAGCATTAGTCATGTAGTGGTGTTTGAGCAAGGGCCCATATAAAAGCAGACGACTGCATCTTGCAGAAGCTCAAGTTGTCTTATTTCTAGTAGCAGTAATAGCTGCAATGACTGCGGCTCGTGACATCGTGAAGCGAGTCGGCACACGGGCCTGCAGCTCGATTATGGAGTAGACCTGCGTCATACACGGGCCAACACTCATCGCCGAGCCATGAAGACACAAGCCCGCAGCAAGAGGTACCCCGATGGGGGCCGGGTTCCAGGGCGTGAGCTGAAGCGGCACGATAGGTCTCTACCATATTCATACCAATGTCAACGAGGATTATGTAATCACTTCATCACTTCATTGGAGGTCTCTAGAGGGCCCAGACATGGGTCGTCGCCCTGGGGAGTACAGGCACGAGGCAGACAAAAAAGAAAAGAAACAGTTAAAGGCATATATAAAAGCATTGCCGATATGTCACGTGCATCCACAACAAAATACTCTACGAGTACAATAAAAATAAGGGGCCACGTAACTTTCAAGCCTTCTCCGTCGCGGAGCAGCTTCTGCACGCCACCACTCGGTTCAACGACGATTCATTCTCTTACTTGGAAATGGCCTGGCCTATCCCTGAAAATCCAACCTTTGGGAACATCTTGGGCATGGGCGGTTCCTGTTTCGTTTCGTATGTCGATAGTAAGACCGTTCACAAGAGCCACCAGATCTGGGTCAATGGTCGACAACAGTCCTGCCGCTCGCAGCCGGTCGAGGACGAGATTAAGCGGGAAGCAGAAGTGTTTCGGCAGCTAGGATCGCACCCATGCATTATCGCGTTTTACGGCGTCGACGAGATCGCGCCCGGTGTACATGCACTTCGCCTGGAACGCGCGCCGCTTGGCTCTCTCCGGGGCTATATCCAAACACACGCTGGCACGCCGCCTCATGAGAGCATACGTTTACGCATGAGTATGGATGTGGCACGAGGCCTTGCTTATGCTCACGCGCGCGGCGTGCGTCATTGTGACGTGAGCTGCCGCAATATACTGCTCCTGGACGAGAAGGGCATGCGCGTTAAAATCTGCGACTGGGCCGGGTCTATCATCGAGGGCCATGAGCTGTATCACAAGTGCGGGACCTATGAGGAGATGCAGTACGAGCTGCCGTGCCGGGGCCGCCAGCTAGGAAAGACGCCTATACTAGCGCGCGAGATTTTTGCGCTTGGGTCGGCCATTTACGAGATCATGGCCTGGGCGCGACCATTTCAGGGACTGTCAGATGAAGAGGTTGAGACGAGATACGCGCGCGAGGAATTTGCTTCTTTGGACGGTATTGTAGTTGCCAAGATTATTGCAAAATGTTGGCACGAGCAGTATGGTAGTGTACGAGAGGTTGCCGAAGAATTGAGCATGTATATTCACGAGTAAATAATATGATTCAAAGACGAAGAACAAATACGGTGGCATAAAGTTGACAGTAGTTTTAACTTTCGTTAAGTGGCTCGTCATAAAATTTTCTGAACGGCTTTAGTGTCTCCCCATTCTGCATAAAGGAAACAGTGTATTAAGCTTTAAATATTGATAGAGAAGCAACGCATCTTGCACGAGGGCTAAGTTCACTTAAAAGAAGGGGAGGTTAACGGCAGTACACTGCCTTAAACTTATCGTGGATAAAGTAAAGGTGTATTATAAAATAGAGTGATGATAATACTTTCTTTCTTTTACAAACCGAACTATCGCGATATTCAGTAATGTCTTTGTGTAAGGGAAGTGGCGGTGCACCTTTTTGGCGGGTAGTCGTGCTGTTACTTTTGGTGTATAACACTAGCAGAGAGGGCATGGATCGTCACGGGCTGACACCGAGCCTAATATGATGCTGGAATCGACCCACGCATTTGGGCAGAACTCGCCGCTCATCGAATCGTCGCATCTTTCGATAATTTCTCGCTTAGTGACGGTGTGCCTTGGATCTTTCGTGCAGTGACGGTACACCTTGGTGAAAGAAGCAAACCTACACATATTGTGTTTCGTTGTCTACCGCTGTTAGCCAGAAGCGTCCAGGTATGTCTCAGGATCTCTATATTTATTAACCCGACCAAGAGGATCCAGCCACAAACCTCTGTTTGACCAAGAAAAACAAAAGTTGTTTGATATGAGCTGCAGATGCGACGAGAGTTGCAACGCAGGTCGGATAAGAAAGCTGAACAAACTTCTTGGCTGGGTAGAAACATCGGCATAAGTACGTTCATGGGTTGTAGAGGATATAAATATGAAGAGGGAGATGAGGAGCTGCCAACTATTTATCCTTTATGCTGTTAAGGGAGGTTCCATTACGATACGGCTGCAGGCGAAGTGAGATGTATGGCGACAAGAATGAAACTTGCTGTAGCAATGGAACAAGGCACATCCGTTAGGGCGAAAGGCAACATGAGAACCGCGCGGGATGGCTATGGTAGACGAAGCTGCTTCTTCCAATGTAATCGTATCTTGGCCGACAACGAGAAATACCCAACTCATTTGACCTTTACCAATATGATACATGCCATCGTCGAGGATAGATAAGACAAGGCATTCCAGCATCTATCGCCGTACGTAGAAGATGCAGAGCAATGATGCCATTATGTTCCGCGGATGGCGATGGGCAGCGAGAGACGCAAAGAGAGATTGCATGATGGCAGCAGCACAGCACACCGCGGAGCCGTGATCCTGTCGTGATCGGGCCTTTATCTGCAATCTGTGGGCCTGAGCTGTCTGCGAGTCTGTGAGGTTAGAAGGTTAGGAGGTTGGGAGTTGAGACGTCCATCGTGACAACGCATCGCCCAGCAAGCCGCCTGCTACCCCTCCATGCCTTGCTGTATTACCCTATATCCTGTTTTAGGTTCCAGCTGTAGCGACTGCATACGGATGTAAATATACTCCTGCATGCCATCCTATTCTGCGAGCCGCGAGACGAGCGCATGTCGATGTACATCGCAGGATGCGATGCGGGCACGCCATATCTGCAATGCAAACCCTATTTGGAGCTCTATGGATTTATCTATATGTGTATTTATTGATGTGCGCAAGTACGATAGGATGTGAGCTGGTCTTTCGACCTGACTGGTGCACGGCCCGACGGCAGAGTGGCACCGATACAAGTACCAGCGCCAATATATAAAAACAAGTATTAACCGAATAAACAAATAAGAACGCAGCTGCAAGATAACGACACAGCTCCATCAGGGTCGCATGCAGACATATGCAATAGGAGAGCTGCACGCTGCACGCTGCACGCTGCACCATGCACCAGCTGCATATGAGCAGTGGATGCAGATAAGATAGGAAAGACCGAGCCAGGAGACAGTCTCACCTGAGATACAGGGAACGAGCCAATGCGGTCGAGCGACGAGCGGCAATGACAAAGAGAAACTGTCGATATCACTGACTGAGGCGGATGCGAAGTACAGTGTAGTAATCACGGCGTTTTATTTGTAATTTGATGATCGTCTGTTCCCGTAATGCGTACCTTATATCATGCTTCATCTGCGTTGATGCGTATGTACACTCTACGGCGAGCACGGAATTTCTACTTCCCCATGGGGCCATGCTGGGTTATTCCACCGATGAATGTTGCAGCACGCCGTCGAAGGTCAAAGCTTGCTGTGAGGAAGAAGACGGTAAATACGATGTAAGCTTACGGAGTACAAAACGGACAACAGGATAAAAGACAAAGGATAAAAGACAAAAGACAAGCAAATACGCCAATCGCTCTCAAACTGTTGCCCTCCGTTCTCGGCAGTACCCTCGTAGCGTCGACCGGTAGCCGTTGATAATGGGTTAATGAGTTGGTCAAATATGTTTACGTGTTTACTATTGCTGCTGCAGGAAAGGCCATTCGTGTATTGGTCTAGCCAGTGTCTAGTCCTGTCACAGCTGCAAGAACATGCGGTGCCGTGCCCATCTAGGCCTAGGGAGGTCGACGTTATTATGGAGTCCGGACTGCAACTCGGGCAGACTGGGTCTGCGGCTGTGGCGAATGGAAAAAGAGAGAAATGAGGGAAACAGGAGAACGGGAATACTCGTATGTATATTAGTGTAGAGAGTAGACAGTAGAGACGAAGGAGGATGCAGCGAGCGACTCTGCGCACGGTGTGCATGGACGCGGCTGGAGAAACTACGAGAAACAGCCGAGCCAAGGTGGACGGCATGGCGCACAAGCAAAAGACGACGCTCTGCCGGTGTTTATTTACGAGTACTGCTAGTCGGCAGTGACAGGAGCATGGCATTTCTGTTACGAAACTGCTGTTCGCCGATAGTTTCTGTGACGTAAACTCAACTTATTATAGCAAGCCTCGGTCTTTAGTGCTTCCTGTCAAGAGCAATCTCGTTGGCTCTTTTCCTCTGGCAACAGACGGCGTCTGATGGAGGCGACGCTCCGATGCTCCGCGGCCAGGCTCAGCTCAGGCCAGGCCAGGCTCTCAAGCGCACAGGGACTGCGAGGAAACCGGGCGAAGACGGCGTTTGGCGTGCCGGCCTGGCCACAGACCCTCGGCCATCGACAATCGAGACCGTCGTAGATTCATAGATTCGTATTTTGATTTCTCTTGCAGTTTGTGACCAGCCCAATCATACGTTCCCTTGACTCAGAGTATCGTCGCCCTCTCGGCGTAGCCAGTGCTGTCTGTACCCAACCCAGCTGTCCAGGTGCCAGGCTGTCCCGTTCCTATGTCGAGTCAAACTTTTCTCTTCATTCTCCATGCTCCGCAGCTCGACCACAGCGCAGCGCCCGATCCTCAGCGTTTTGATCTCGAGCTTGGGCCACCTGTTTCTTTCCTTTTCTTCTCTCGTTTTACCTATTTTTTCGTCTCTTATTATTCTTGATTTAATCCCTATTTCCCTCTTGTCTCTTGACCTCTTTCATTTCTCGTGTATTCTGTCACGTCCACCGTCGTTTGAAATTTGCCCTCTTGCGGCTTTTGTTACCATTCCGAGTAGCAGTCTTTTTGCTCACATTTCTAGGGGCTTTTCTCTTACCTCGTTCATCTATTCTCTTTCCCGTTCTTCTTTTCTGAGATCCTCTTCAGTCCTCTTTGTGCTGTCATTCCTTTTCTATTCATGAGTAAGAACCTGTCAATCACGAAAATCACACGTCGATCGTAGATAGGAAAAGAAGAAAAGAAAAGAAAAGAAAAAAAGACGGCAAGTTGAAACAAAGGCAGATAAAACATACCAACAAGTACCCCGTACATGCAGAGATAACATCATGACAATCGCACTGATAACCCTGCAGATAGATGCTGCGTGCATGCTTGTCGCAAGACTTGCATGGCTGTCTCTACAAAGCAAGGTCCGCTCTTTTTTTAATCTTTTTTAATTTATATCTTTTCTTTTTTCTTTTTCTTTCTCTTATCACGCATCCACCATATCTGCAACACCAGCACTAACTCTTGATCATCAAATATACTAGGCAGTTAAATACATCAAATATGAACTAGCCAGTCGCATTACACCAAGATAACAGTCAACGAATAAGTCGCTACTGCAAATAGTGTCAATAAGCCGAGCTACTAACTTGCACCGGATGTGGTTCCTGGTCCCGCTCTCTGGTTCTTTCTTGGTCCCTCCCGTCCCTCGTCGTTCCTGAGCATCCACCTCCGATTCGGCGGTCTCTTGCGTCTAGCCTTTCTGTGTCTTACCTGCGCTCGCTGTTCACTGTTTTTATCCTGCTTCTGCCGTCCCGTAATCGTCCCGTAGTCCATTTCCGTAGCCTGCTGTTTCCGCAATAGTACTCTGTGCATGAACACTGTCCGAACTCAGCTTGCCCTTGTAAGACAGACTAGGAAACAAGATAAACGAGAGAAAAGAGAGAAAAGAAGAGAAGAAATAAGAAAGAGGAAAAAGAAAGAGAAAAAATAAAAATAAAAAATAAAACAAACTCGGTACCTGTCTGTCTATCGTCCGCACCCTCCTTGTCTTTTTCGTCCTCCGTCTGGCCGTCACTGTTTATTCTCTATTCTTTTTATCTATTATACTATTATATCTACCATACCTACTATATCTACCATCTACCGAATACTACATCTATTATCTATTTTACGTTCTTCTGGCTTGTGCTGGCGGCAAATATCTCCGACGTCTAATTATTTATATCCCACATCTCTTCTCGACCTCGTCTCTTGTTTACTTCTCTGCTGCTTCCCCCCTCTCACTCTTCTTTCTATTACTCCTTCTCTCTGTGCGTGTGTGCTCTGTATCTGTGAACGTGCATCTTAGTAGACCGTGACATCGATTCCTCGTCCATCCTGAACTCCTCTTGCCCTATCCTTTAACTACTCCTTCTCTCCCCCTTCTCCCCTACACGACATGGGCTCTGCCGTGCAGAAATGTCGCGATCCGGATGCCTTTCCGGCTTTTCAGCTGTTCTTCTTAGGTAAGATGAGAAAACCGCGAGGAAGAAAGAAAAAGAGGAAGAAAGAAAAACTATCAAAATGAGCAGCAAAGGAGCTGCCTCGACCGTAGCACACAGCTAACATCGCAGCCATCGTTCGTCTGGCTGAGCCCATTGCCCTCACCTCCATCTTCCCCTACGCATGGGCCCTCGTCAAGCACTTCCAGTTCGGCCAGGCGAGCGATGCCTCCTTCTATGCCGGCATCCTCATCTCCGCCTTCTCCCTCGCAGAGGCTGTCATGGGCATGTACTGGGGCGGCCTCTCGGACCGCATCGGCCGCAAGCCCGTCCTCCTCGTGGGCTGCATCGGCACCATGCTGAGCATGCTTGTCGTTGGCCTGGCCCCCAACATCTACGTCGCCCTCGCCGGCCGCGTCTGTGGCGGTCTGCTGAACGGGAACATTGGCGTCATCCAGACCATGGTCGGCGAGCTCGTCAAGAACCCAGACCACGAGCGTAAGTTTTTTTTTCTCTTTTTCTTTCTTCTCTTACGAACAACACTAATTGTTAGCCCGCGCCTATGCCATCATGCCCTTCGTCTGGAGCATCGGCACCATCATTGGCCCGGCCATTGGCGGCACCTTTGCCGACCCGCGCTCCTCGTTCCCCGACATCTTCCCCGCCGGCGGCCTCTTTGACCGCTACCCGTATCTGCTGCCGAACATGCTGTGTGCTCTGCTGCTGCTCGTCAGCATCGTTCTCGGCTACTTCTTGCTCGACGAGACGCACCCCGACCTGCAGCCCCCGACTGCCTGCAGCGTCTCCGAGGGCAGCCCCTACGTGTCCGACGAGACGCCGCTCCTCGAGACCTCCGATGCGCTCAAGCGTCCTGCCGTCGACCTGCGCGCCGAGACCTACGGCACCTTTGGCCGCGCCCGCTCCGGCACCCTGACGTCCGTCGTCGACCACACCGAGGCGTCGGATGCAGCCCTGGCTGCGTCGCTAGCCTTTGCGCAGCCCGAAAAGCCAAAGCAGAAGAGCTACGCCGCATCCGCGTCGTCTGCTTCGGAGGTCAACATCTTCGCGCCGCGCATCTTGTCCGTCGTGCTGGCCCTCGCCATCTTCTCGTACCACAGCATGGTCTACGACTCCACGCTGCCCATCTTCTTCGAAGACGACCGCGTCGTGCCCTACCCCGACTCCCTCCTCGGCTCCAGCTACAACCCGTTCTACTCGCCCGGCGGCCTCGGCCTGTCGCTGCGTGCTGTCGGCATCATCATGGCCATCAACGGCGCCATTGCCCTCTTTGTCCAGGCCGTCATCTTCCCCATCGCGGCCTCCTGCATCGGCGTCTACCGGCTGTTCCTGGTCGTCACCCTGCTGCACCCGCTTGCCTACGTCGAGCTTCCCGTGCTGCTCTATGTGCCCGCCGGCATGCTGCACCCCGCCATCTACGCATGCCTGTCGCTGCGCAACCTGTTTGCCATCCTCGTCTACCCGCTGCTGCTCATCCTCATCAAGGAGGCCACGCCGTCGCCCTCGGTGCTGGGCAAGGTCAACGGCATGGCTGCCAGTGCCGGTGCTGCCTGCCGCATGGTCGCGCCGCCCATTGCCGGCTACCTCTACACCCTCGGCAGCCGCATCGACTGTACCGCCCTTGCCTGGTACGGCGGCGCCTTTGTGGCCCTCATCGGTGCCGTCCAGTGCTTCTCCGTCGAGCGTCCCAAAGTCTCAGCCGAGGAGGATACTGTTTAGTATATGATTTTCTGTCCTTCCTTTCTGTTCTTAGTTTCTTCTTCTCTTCTTCTTCTCTTCTTCTTCTCTTCTTCTTCTCTTCTTCTTCTCTTCTTCTCCATCATTTCTTCAATGGGCATTTACAGTGAGCGTGTTCAGCGCTGGCTTGGCGTTTTTTATGGTTCAGGGTTGTTAACTGTGGCTGATGCATTCTGGTTTGGTTGTCTTCCTTTGGCTTTGCTTTGCTTCTGCTTTTCTAGGCGCTTCTCGTGCCCCTGGTTTTATTTGGTTTATTTGGTTTCTATGGCTTCCTGGCTGGTTTCTTAGGTCTGGTCCTTTGGCGTGGACAGTCGTTCGCCGCCTGAGTCATCGGTTGGTCCCGGCGTCGTGTGCTTCTTATATTTGATATTTACTACTTAAAAAGCTGGAAAATGGTTACAGGAGTTCAACATACATATATAGATGGTTATTAATAAGACCCAACACATAATTCAAATTTGAATGCAAGTTGTACAATGGTTGTTCGCGATAAGGCTGAGCGCACCTAACGTCTACACCGCTTAGTCATCCGCCTGTGAGGTCATAGTGGGCTAGTAAAAAAATCCCACTATCAAAAAATCTAGAACACGGCCGAAGATCGTCGAAACGCCGGCATATTCATATAACAGCTAACAATTTCATCCCATTCGTCCAGAACAAATTTAATCTCGAATCTGTTCAAGCGGGAAAAAATATAGCGAAATGGTCCAGCTACAAGAAATCTCTGACGAGGTCGCGGCGAAGCTTAACTTGGGCAGCAAGGGAGGTGATGATGGCAAGACACAGACGGCGACCCCCGCAACCCCAGCACCAGCACCAACACCAGTACCAGCAACAGCACAGACACAAACACCGCCAAAACCAAATCCAGCACCACCAGCCTCGGGTCCTGCAGCACCCACGGCCACAGGCCCGGAGCTGCCCCCGGCCTTGGCCGCGACCAGCGGCAAGACGGTCGAGGACATCTTGGCCGAGCTCAACAAGTCGCCCCTGTTCATGACCGACCTCGAAGAGAACGACGATGTGGCTGCTCTCCAGGCCTTGGCCTACGAGGGATCTCCCCTTGAGAATGCGAGCGATTTCAAAGATCGAGGCAACGAGTGCTTCCGCGAGCGCGGCTGGGCCGATGCCCGCGAGTTCTACGGCAAGGGCGTCACCATTCTTGTCGCCGAAGACCGCCGCCGTGCCCGCGGTGAAGCCCCCAAGATCGAAACCGACATCGACGGTAATCCCCAGCCCGACCCGGACAGCCCCGAACAGATCAAGCTTGCAAACGCCGTCCTTGCATCGCTCTACGCCAACCGCGCCGCGTGCCAGCTCGAGCTGCGCAATTACCGCTCCTGCACACTCGACTGCGGCGCATCGCTGCGCATCAACGCCGCTAACGCCAAGGCGTGGTTCCGCAGCGCAAAGGCCCTGCTGGCGCTCGACAAAACGGACGAGGCCGCCGAGGCCTGCAAGGGCGGTCTCGCCGTCGATCCAAAGAACGGGCCCCTCATAAAACTGGCCCATGACGTCGCGAAGCGTGCCGAGACCGTCGCCGCCCTCAAGCGCCGCGAGCAGGACCGGCTGGACCGGGAGAAGCGCAAGGGACAGCGGCTGCGGGCGGTCCTGCACGCACGTGGTGTGCGTTCACGCACGACTGAGCAGCCACCCGAGATGGAGGATGCGGCGATTCGGCTAGAGCCCGAGGACGACGGCTCATGGAACCTGGACGTGTCCAAGAGCACGCTGAACTTCCCGACCGTGTTCCTGTATCCGCTACACCTGCAGTCGGACTTTATCAAGGCGTTCAACGAGGCGGACAGCATTGGCGACCACCTGGGCTACATCCTGCCGGTGCCGTGGGACAAGACGGGCAAGGACTATGCGAGCACGGCGGTGGTGGAGTGCTACATGGAGACGATCCCCGGCGGCCTCGTCAAGGTGGGCAAGAAAATGGTACTGGGCAAGATTCTGGCACAGGCCAACGTCGAGGTCGTGGACGAGGTTGTGCGCATCTTTGTGGTGCCCAAGGACCAGGCCGAGGCCTGGGTCAAGGAGTTCAAGGAAAAGAAGGCCGCCGAGAAGGGAAAATAGTTGGCCATTCTCGAATGAAAGCACAATTGCAAGACATGTTTCGGTAATGAATAATTTATTCTATTGCAAACGCAGCGATACAGCAAAACACAAAACACAACAGCCAAGATAACAGCAATGATGACAACAAAGATGAAAACAAACGCAACAAACATAACAACAACAGCAGTTGATGAAAGAACCCAGATTCCTATCGCGAAATATCCCAGCACCCTGTTTATTCTTTCCAATGCAGTCCAATCCATCTAATTCCATCCCATATACCTGGTATCCCCACCCCTTGTCGTGCCCCAAAGCAAAATCAAACACCCCGGCGCTTCTTGCGAGGCGTGGTGTCGTCACACAGGAGCGATGATATGCTTGCTGCAAACCGCTGGCCCGTCGATTTCCGGGTCTGGGTCTGAACATGGAGCTGGGGCCTAGGCGAATAGCTCGTCTTGACGTTGATGCTGTCCCGGATGCGCTCTTCGTAGTCACCCTGGCGCGGGCTGTTGTCACCGAGTTGGATCAGCAGCTCAGCTGCACTGGCGTCTTTGGCATTCCATGGCGTGGAGCTATTCCCACTCTTCAAAGACTTGCGTCTCCCACTCGTGCTTGCCTTGTGTTGATGTTGCTGTTGATGGTGGTGCTTGCGCCGCTGTGGCGGCAGAGAAGACGTCGACACCGACTTGCGATGGCCCATATTTTCCCCGGCTCTGTCGACCTCTCCGCTGTCGGCATACCGCGAGGCATGATGCGGCGGTCTCTTCCACAACGACCCGGATTCGTAGGGCACGAGTGGAGGCAGACGTGGGGGTGATGGGTAGCAAGATGACGACACAAAGCGACCGTCATGGCCTTGATCCTCCACCATGGCATCACCACGGTATCCGGCTGTAGCAGCAGCGTCATCAACAGGGCGGCTGTCTTCATGCTCCACCCAAAGATAAGGCCGCTCGGGGTAGTCTGTGGGCGGAGACCCGAGCGACTCGCCTGACATCCAGCCCGTTTGCTTTGCGTGGCCCGAGGCTTCAGCGGCGTTTGCCCGATGGTGGACGCCACTTCCATGGTCTCGTGTGTAGTCCTCGTACATGTTTACATCTGTGGTGAGACACCTCGTGTCCTCTCTGCGCTGGGTCTCCGGGTACGATGCCTCGACCCGTGACTCCATGGTCGGGGCATAGTTATGGGTGTTGTAGTACCCGGAGTGCTGGTAGTAGTGGCGGTGGTCATCGCGGATAATCAGCGGCGGCAGAGTGGTCGAGCTTCTCTCTGGATGGTGAGACGACGTAAGCGACGCAATGTGGGAAAACGACGGCAGCCTTTCGTGCTCAATGGGCGACGGCAGCAGTGTCCCGCGGTGCAATGAAAAGTACTTGATGGGCGCCAGCTCCGGGCCGCACTCGTACTCGTCATTGAGCGGCTCGCTGCGGGCATGGGCGTGGTAGCTCGACTGCGTGGCAGGCGGAGGCAACTGGTTGCCCAGGTCGTAGGCCTCATGGTACCGCGTTTCCACGGCCCGGTGAGTTCTATGGGATCTCTGAGCATGGACGCCACGATAATCACGATGATCATAGTAATCAAGTGGATCGAGGCTCTGGCGGCGATGGAACGGCAGCGGCTTGATGCCCGCAGACGTGGATTCCCTTAGTGCGATCTGACGCATCAGCTCGGTATCTCTGGTGGCCTCCTGCACGAGGGCCTTTGGTATGACCATGCGGCCATACTCTGGCGACTGCGGCGGCAGGCACTCGGAGGGGAAGTCGGGGCCGAAAATGGGTATCAGGGCCCCGGCAATGTGACAGCAGAACGTGGCACACACGGCCTTCGCGCACGAGTATGGCATCCAGTAGCCTAGACCGTTAGTTACTGGAAATAGACAAACGGCAGATGGACTACATACCTTGGGCCATGATGGAGCCACCGGTGATGCTGTGAGTGATGTCCCGGAGGCCGGGGTTGAGACCGAGCATCTTGGCCGGCGTTGTCTGTTCGTTAGCCGGCTGCTATTCTTCTTTGCCTGTATCAAAAGAGACTCACCTTGCTGTACTTGCAGCACTTGAAGAAGGGAGTCATGCGGACAAGGCCGACATTGTAGTCCCACATGACATGGTACTCCTTGTCGTCTCCGGGCACCTTGAAAACGTACTGAAAGACTGGCCTTGTTAGCATGGGGCAAGTTTGTGCTGAAAACCTTATAGCGTACCTTCAAAACTCTCCCGGCCCGTCTTGTCGTAGAAATCCTTCTTGCTACTGGCATAGGGGATGTGCCTGCAGTACTCTTCAATGTCTCCAAACGGATATACTTGAAATTCGTCAATGGCGGCCATGGCTGCCTCGTCGAGGTCATCTTCAAATGGCCGGAATCTGACGGCCCCCTTGGCATGGGCGCGGACAAACTCGATCGGTGTGTTGTGAGCGTTGTGGCTGCTTGCTTGCTCACGTCCAGGGACCGGCGCGGAGGACGGTTGGTAGAGGAGGCGGTCGCTGTACACCGTCACGGGGGATGCTTCCATGGCTGCGGCCGGGGTAGAAGCAACAGACGGTGGCGAAGACGAAGAATGGGTGGATGGGGAACTTGAGTGATGAACGAGATGGTGTTTCAGGGAAGGGGAAGTGGTCAAGGAGCCTTGTAGCGATGGTCCCTCGGGGTAGAGATGGGTGGCGGACTGGGACATAGTATCGAGTTTCGTTTGAGCTGACGGAGGGGGGCAAGCAAGCTATACAAAGAAGGGAAGGAGAAGAGAAGGAGAGAAACAGAAAAATAGAACAAAAGAGGAAGAGAGGAATATCGATGACAACACTGGATCAAAGACTAGGATAGGGATGGGCATACATGCAGAACACAAATCGATGCAAGTAGTGAGTTGGATGCTGTCTACAGAAGTGAACAGGAGGCCGTTACAAGGCCACCGGGGTAGCGTAGTGGTCTTGTAAGACGTACTATGAAATCAATGTGTTGTAGAGAGGGAGGTAGAGGGCAGAGGATAGGACAGGACAGGAGAAGGGACAGAGTGGGAGCCAGCCCGGGTCATATATGAGTAATGTGGTATGTGATAAAGTGCGATGGACAGTGACAGAGCTGTCTTTTCTTTTGTTTCGGTTTCTTGTAGCTAGAACCGCCTCTCGGGCAGACTGGTGTTTGTGTAAGAAGAATATGATTGTATAGAGGGAAATATAACAGAAGAGAGAATACAAGATGAAAGACTGAGAGGGGAAAGAAGACGGAGAGGACAGGGGGAGGACAGGGTTGAAAAGAGAGGAGATTAGAAGATAGAATGGGAAACAAAACCGCATAGGAAGAGGGGAGAGCATCTTATATGGTCACACATATGGCATGAGAAGGGAGTCAAAGAAAGCAAAGACCTGGATGAGAGGTCAGGGCGGGAATGGTTCGTGGCAGATGGCATACATGGAAGCATGGTCTACATGGGATATGGTGAGCTCGTACCAGGCGGGCAGCGGACAGCAACGGACTTGCCGTATCGAACGGTGTGTAGCTGCTCTCTCGTCTCTCTAGCCCATTTCTCTTGCTTTCCTTTTTCTTTGGATCTTTGATTTCTGCTTGCCGCCCTCTTCTTCTTCTCGCTGTAGTATATCTCCCCATTCTCTGGGCTCACCTTGCACACCCCCTCGCCATCAAGGGGTGCTTATAGTGCATACGTCTGTGCCCAGATGGCCCACCTTGAGCTACATCTTCTTGACTTATTTTATGATTATATGGTATTATTCTTTTATATTCCCGTGCTGTCCGATTTCCTCCTGCTCTCTCCATTTGCCGCGTTGCTCGCTTCACCTTGCTCACCTTCGCCCAACCCCGTTCTGTACCTGTCCTCTACTCATCTACCCTATGCGCATGGCATCGTCTCGCCCGGCAGTCTGTCGGTGTGCAGAGCCCACAACTTCCTGCCGTCCTGCGGCCTCTCTTGTCTACGACGAAAATGTATGGACAGCCAGGTCAGAGAGCTTGGGCAGCCGGTGGAGTCAACCATGTAGATGCCGCCGCTCTCTCGCTTCTTTGTTGACGGTGTCTCATGCCATCCAGGCGCCAGCCCTCGCTTTCTAGAAACTTGGAAACAAAAAGGGTAGACTTGATCAGTGTCTTTGTGGCTTGTTGTTCCTGCTCTCTACAAGACGGTCACCGCCGAAATTGTCGGAGGCAGAACATACAGTAGCTCGAGTGACGGAGCAGCCACAATATGACAGATAACTAGTAGATACCTGACAAGCTTGCGTAGACGAAATGAACAAGCTGCTGGAGGCTGGCGGAAGGATAATGAAGCGAGGTCATCTCTTTCTGTCAGTTCTCAGAGCGGTATGCGGAGGGAAAGACGAGAATCTGACGGCAAAGAATGGCATGAGAGACGGGTATCCAAGAGACGCCGAGAATGAGAGACCTATCAAGGTCGACAACAAGAACGGTTGGGGGTAGAAGCTGTTCAGGCAGAGACATGGCAGGGTCGAAAAGGCGGAACGGCTATCAAGAGGGCCACGATACAAGCCTGGTTTCCCGCCATCTTTCCTGTCTTCAAGACCAACAAACGGTGACCAGAACTGACTATGTATAATATATTGTACATGTTGTATCGATTGTACATAAAATATATTGGCCTCTTGATATGTAGGCGGCCGAATACAAGCAGGAATACAGAGAGCGAAGCAAGAAGCTCGCTGCCCTCCAGAAGCTATATTTTCAAGCCCATGCATGTCGTCGGTGGCAACAGCACAGGAGGCGGTGATCATGGGACGGGTTCTGGCAAGCCAAGTCACCTGTCTATAGCGGCGCAAAGAGACTAGCAAGAGACTAGCAAGAGTCGGAGTGTCCGTGAAACCAGCCAGCAGAGGCGGCGAAAGAGCAGGTTTGAAAATGTGACAAGCTACATGTGAGATGTGTAAAGGCCGTGGTCCTGTCGCCTTCTATGCTGGTCAGTTTTTGGGCGACGGCGTCGGGCTCTCCTTTTAGATTATCCCCCTCTTCGTAAAGACAGGCCTTGCTGCGGCCTAACCGAGCGTTCTCGGATGATAATATAAATTTTGAGAGACAGGCTAGACGCAATGTAGAGAAGATGGAGAGCAGTCGACAGAAGACAGATGTTCTGGCACACCCATCGAGGAGAGGGCACAGGTATCTCCCAACAAACAAGGTCAATGCAGTGTTCCTTGGGGGCATAGGGTACCCTCGCCAGTCGTTCGCCAGTCGTGTCTGTCTTTTTTCTTGAGCTTGATTCTGTCTCCCTCGTTCTCTCTGTATCTGCCTGGAAGCAGACAAAACCAGGCGGAAGCTTGCAGCACCGACGCATCATGAACCGGTGGCTAGCCGCGATCTAATATTTGCATGTCTCAGTCTGTTCTGTTCTGAATTTATCGACGTGACTGTACCGATAGAACCCATCCGTAATATATTCTGTGCTCGCCTACCTCGCCAGAGTTCCTCTCCCACACCCGCCGTGCCGCCTATCCGTGAGCCAACAGACTGTGTAGAACAAAGAGCGAGTCTGCCAGTCTTTGCCGTAGTTGCCCGTGTCGACCAGACAGATGCATATACAAGCAGCATAGTAACAAAAACGCCTGCTCGCTTGACTCGACACACGTGGCATCTGTAGCCACTCGTTAATCAGACGGCTGCATCAAAGACGAAGAGAGACACTCCCAAACACCGCTACATTAGAGTGCTTCTGGAGCCGAAGTGGCCAGGACTCCCTCTGAGAAGTCGGTGTGCACGCGGCCGTCATGAATAATGTCATATTCTACGCTATGCAGAGTATATTGTGATGGTTTAGGGATATACAGAAGCAGAAAACAGATTCTTTTCAACAAAAACACACAAGTTGTAAACTTGTTGGAATACCATGAGGTCTCAACTGAAGTAGTATCATACGGTGATCTGAGATGTTCTTTACCGAAACGCTTGTTACGAACAAAAAGAAAGGATGGCAAATAGAACTGAAGACTATAAAGAACAAGAGACACCCGTTTTGCAGATCCCCTCGTCTTCATCCTATGTACAACGGCGGAAGGACGGGGGTAGTAACAATATGAACAGTGAAGCCGCTCGCCTTTGCGCCTAAAATATGACATGTAGAATTGTGGTCATGTCTGCTGTGGCCCGTTGGCGGTTGGCGATACATGTCCTCTACATGTCCTCAACAAGACAGTGCTGCTCAAGTGGTTGGTTTGATTGCTCTGTGCGTGTCTACAAGATATTTTGTTATGTTCTGGCCCTACATACCATCCGTCAGCCATGTATTAGCCTGTCTTGTCCATGATGAAAATATAAGCCCAAATAACGCCCATCACACTCTCAACAGCCTCTGTGGCACTGCATGGCACCAAGACCGGAGAATAAACTAGCTTAAACGCAAATTATAGACACCGCTGTCACTACCTGGGCATGTTTGAGATGTTCTGTGTGTAGATATGTTGCAACTGAGTCAAGATACACAGAACACAGGTCATTAGAGGCGCCATTGCAATCCGTCAGCAAGTGTTCTGGTTACCTGGTCCTAGAATTGTGTCCATCTTGTTCGTTTCAAACTTGGGGCTGCATTTTTACGAGGCGTCTGTTTCAGTTGAAATTTTCATGGCCGTTGGTGTAATACAGAGACCTACAACGTCGTTGTCTGTAATCTATCCACGATAGAGAGGGTCGTCCCATCATCCAGGGCGCATGGGCATCTTGTTGAGTAGCACAGAGGTCAAAGAGTGGTAGACGAAACGATCAGACTGGCGTGACACAGACGACTCTGGCTGAACTGGCTGAACTGGCTAAACTGACTAGACCGACTAGACTGGCTAGACTGACAACGTTCGTAAGATTTAAACCAAAGTCTAGTCTGTGACTATGGCCAGAGTTGATGCTGGCTCTCGGTATGGATTACACAAAGACGCAAATGCTCTACTTGCCAGGCGAAATGGCACCAGAAGGAAACGTTGCCTTTGTTTCGTATAATCTGATAAGTCAATAAGTCAAAGGAAACGTTTACCTAACTCTGAATTTCAAAGAGCACCCTTATACAAACGAAAGCATAAGATACTAACGTGCAGAGAGAATAATCACATGAGATTCAAACGGATATGTTCTTGAGATCACCAGCACATAGCAAGGGAAGGCATTGACAAGCCGTTTGGAGACAGCTATCGATGAGAACCCGGTCGTGTTTTATTATGTTAAAAGACTCTGGGAGCTGGTCGTTGAAGAAATGGGACCTGCTAGGCAAGATGCGAGAGTCTGCCGGATCTATCAAGTCTGCATCACGCATCCTGCCGTGCCTCCGTACAACCACTCGCCTTCTCTTCACGGTGAGTGAGCCACTCATGCGCCTGTCAAGGCAGTCCACGGCGAAAATGTTCAGGAGACAGTATACGCCATAGAGTCTTCATCACCTATAACACAATTGGTCCCTATATTAGCGTTTGGTCTACTCCCGGTCCTTAGGAATAGCCTTTCTGCTTGGCATACCTCGTCATAAGAGACTGTATACTGTGTACAGTAAAGGGTCAGACAAGAAAGCAGGCGGCCCAAATATTAAATCAATGACAAAATCAAAAGCCGCGGAAGGAATCAAGGGAGAGTGCAACAGCTGCTGTCCTCCGACTACGGGATGATGTGGCAATGCCAGTGGGTGGTACTGTCTGTACAACACTCGATAAGCGAATAACTAGGGGGCACAAGCAGCTACATGGTCATAGATGGACAGAACTGCTCATCCAAGGCCGCCTATGGATAAATACGCGGTACTTGACGATTCCATGGTGACGAGGCACAGAGCCAGACGTAGGGGCGATGTTCAGTAGGCAAGCGAGCAAGTGGCAAATGCCAGCCTCCGTCTGTTAGCAATATAATTAGTCCAGATAGTATGATTGTTTTTGTGTCATTGTTTATTTTACAATTATGTTTTCTAACTCACAATTTTATTAAAATAAAATAAAAACAGTCAAGTTTCATAACTTCTACAACCACCCTCACAATTACCTGTTCACACACTGCCGAAATACATGCAGCACTGAATGAGCGGAAGCAAATTAGGAGACGGGCCAGGACCCTTTAAACTACTCGTCTACCTATTGTGTTTGGTGGGCAATGAGGATCACACCCGGCACCTCAGAAACTCAGAAAGATGCTTGTGCTTGTGACTGTACTCATGCTGTGCGAGGAGAGAGGTTGCCCGTCTGTATTGTACCCCGACTGTGTGCCGCTGCCCTATCCACTCTCTTCCTCTCGTCGATTGCCATCTGGGAGCATGCCACGGCTCTCTCCCCGTTGGGCGTCGTTGACGATGTTGACGTTGGCGTCTTAGTCCGGCTTAGCTCCATCTTCAAGGGGCTGGTCTCACGTAAACAAACATGATTATATAAGCTACAAAAACGTACAAGACTACATGCCAGTCAGCGTGACCCCGCACGTGCCAGTCTTTCCGGCTTACTAAGGCCTATCTGCGACGCGTCACGCGTTTGGCCGGGGCCTCGAGAGTCGAGACGATAGGGGTCCGGAGGCTGCTACAGGGATTTCCCGTCTTGTTTACATTGCAGTCGTTCCTTCCTAATCCGGCATCAAAACAAAAACACCGCAACAGGGCCGAGCACTTGCCTGACTCGCCTATTACCTTTGGGCCCCTCTTTTATTTCATTTTGATGCCCAACAATCTTATCTCGACGTTTCGTCAACGACGACAACCTTCTCGACAGTGACCATCGACCACGATCTCGACAACCACGACAACCCCCAACACACCGACAACGGCAGCGCATACCCGATTCAAAGGACTGGATCCTTGACCGCTGCAGGTGTCAGTTCCTACTCGTTCCATCTTCGTCACGTCGGCCGTCAACATTCCGCTCTTTCGCTTCACTCGCGCCCTCATCTCCCCTCCCTCTTCAGCACTCCTTAGCTCGGTGTTGTTCGCTTCCGGCATCTCTGCTTCTACAATATCGCGATCCGGGTTGAGAGCATCTCCCCTTGCTCTTCCGCATCGCTTCCAGCAAGCGTCTCCTCTTTTCTTTCCAAGACACACCCCCCGTCTTTCGTATCCCAAGATGGACATCGACCTGAGTGACTCGGCGTTCGAGATGGACAACGACTCCGAGGGCTACGAGCCGGCGCCTGTAAGTTGCAACCTCGATACTGAGCGAATACCACCCCACAAGCGGGGATGCGCGCAAGGACAACAGCTAACTCGTGTTTCTACCCATAGAAAATAAAGGCAAAGGCCGCACCCAAGAAGGCGGCTCCCAAGGCGGCGCCCAAGAAGAAGCTCGTCCAGACAAAAATCACTGCAAAGCCTGCTGCGGGCAAGAAACGCGCAAAGCCCGCATCCGACGACGAGGACAACGCCAACGACGACGACCTCGACGGCGGCAGCATTGGTGGGCTGTCTGCTACTCCTCCCAGCGCAAAGAAGCAGAAGAAGCCCCCGGTCAAGAAGGCCAAGGCGGGCAAGCCCCTCGCAGAAATCTCAAACGACAGCGTCGCCCAGTTCGACGGCGTTGGCTCCGACAATGACGAACCGTCAGCATCACAGGCCAAGTCTGGCAAAACCGCCTCCGAGATGTACCAGAAACTTACACAGCTTGAGCACATCATCAAGCGTCCCGACACATACATTGGCTCCGTCGAGCACCTTGAGCAGGCCATGTGGGTCTACAGCAAGGCCTCTGCCCAGATGGAAAAGCGCACTGTCTCCTTCGTGCCTGGTCTGTACAAGATCTTTGACGAGATTCTTGTCAACGCCGCCGACAACAAGCAGCGCGATGCCAGCATGTCTGCACTTAAGGTCACCATCGACCGCGAGTCCGGTGAGATCAGTGTCGAGAACAACGGCAAGGGTATTGCCATTGAAATGCACCAGGTATGTTTGATTCCGCGATGTGAGGTTTGAATCGGCCGGCTTGTCCCTTGTCCCTGAGAGCATCCCATCTAACACATCCCTACCAACAGAAAGAAGGAGTGTATATCCCTGAACTGCTGTTTGGCCATCTCCTCACGGGTTCCAACTACGACGATAACGAGAAGAAGACCGTCGGTGGTAGAAACGGTTATGGTGCAAAGCTGTGTAACGTTTTCTCCACAGAGTTCACTGTAGAGTGCCAGGACTCCACAAACGGCAAGCGCTACAAGCAGTCATGGCACAAGAACATGTCCATCATGGATAAGGCCAAAATCACATCCAACAAGTCGGCAGACTTTGTGCGCGTCACGTTCATCCCCGACTACAAGCGCTTCAACATGCCTGATGGCATTGATGACGATCTCGAGGCTCTCATGCTGCGCCGTATCTATGATATGGCCGGTGTTGTGGATGGTGTCAAGGTCTACCTGAACGGCGAGCTGCTCAAGGTTGGCTTCAAGAAGTACTGCGATCTCTACGCCAAGGCTATTGCCAAGGAGCGCGACGAGGAGGTCACGGGTGAGGAACTCCCCGCGACTGCCACCGTTCAGTTTGAAGATCCCAAGGCACACCGTCGCTGGCAGGTCGGCTTCACCGTCTCTGACGGTTCCTTCCAGCAGGTGTCTTTTGTCAATTCCATTGCCACTACCTCGGGTGGTACCCACGTCAACTACATTGCCGACCAGATCTGCAACTCCCTGTTGACAGACCTCAACAAGAAGAAGAAGGGCCATTCGCTGAAACTAAACCACATCCGGAACCACATCTTCATCTTTGTCAACTGCTTCATCGACAACCCGGCCTTCACGTCGCAGACCAAGGAGCAGATGACAACCAAGGTCAGCGCTTTTGGTAGCAAGTGTGTCCTCACAGACGCCTTCCTCAAAAAGATTAAGAACACGGATGCCATCAACAACATCATTCACTTTGCCGAGAGGAAGGCCGACAAGATGATGTCCAAAAGTGACGGCAACAAGCGCTCCCGTATCAGCAACGACAAGCTGGTCGATGCTAATTTGGCTGGAACAAGACACGGCCACGAGTGCACTCTGATTCTCACAGAGGGTGACTCTGCTCGTGCTTTGGCTATTGCAGGTCGTGCCATCCTTGACCCAGACCGCATCGGCGTCTTTCCACTACGTGGTAAGATGCTGAACGTGCGTGATGCTTCAATCGACCAGATCACCAAAAACAAGGAAATTCAGAACATCAAGCAGTTCCTTGGCTTGAAGCACAAGCAGGTCTACACTGACACCAAGGGCCTCCGCTATGGTCACTTGATGATCATGGCCGATCAGGATCACGACGGTAGTCATATCAAGGGTCTTCTCATCAACTTTTTGCAGGTCCAGTTCCCCTCTCTGCTTCTGATCCCCGAGTTTTTCCAGGAGTTCATCACGCCCGTGGTGAAGATCTGGCAGGGCTCCAACCCAAAGAAGCCGACCAAGACCAAAGCTTTCTACACCATCCCAGAATACGACGAGTGGAGAGAAGAGCATCAATCCGAGGTCCGGAAATGGGACTACAAGTATCTCAAGGGTCTGGGTTCGTCGTCCAACGAAGATGCCCAGGTCTACTTCACGAACCTCGACGCCCATCTGAAGGAGTTTGAGACCATGGAGGCCAACGAAGCACAACTGTTTGATCTTGCCTTCTCCAAGAAGAAGGCTGACGCCCGCAAGGAGTGGCTCGGCAACTTTGTGCCGGGTACCTTCCTGGACCAGTCTACTAAGAGCATCACCTACTCGGACTTTGTCAACAAGGAGCTGATTCTTTTCAGCATGGCCGACAACATGCGTTCCATTCCCTCTGTGCTGGACGGCCTCAAGCCCGGTCAGCGCAAAGTCATTTATACATGCCTCAAGCACAACTACGTCAAAGACCAGAAGGTATTTGAGCTTGCTGGTACTGTGTCCAAGACAGCCTCGTACCATCACGGTGATGCCTCGCTGCACCAGACCATTGTCGGCCTGGCACAGAACTTTGTCGGTTCCAACAACGTCAACTGTCTCGAGCCCAGCGGTAATTTCGGTTCTCGTCTATCCGGTGGTTCAGATGCTGCTAGCGCTCGTTACATTTTCACGCGCCTTTCCCCCTTTGCCCGCCGTGTTTTCAACCCTCTCGATGAGCCTGTCCTTAAGAGCAACGAGGAAGAAGGCAAGGTGATTGAGCCCGTCAACTACGCCCCCGTTGTGCCCATGGTTTTGATCAACGGCGCGGATGGTATCGGTACCGGTTGGAGCACACAGATTCCCAACTACAACCCTGTGGACATTGTCAACAACATTAAGCGTCGCATGGGCCGCGTTGGCGACGGTGTGCAGGAAGAGATGCCGTTTGAGCCCATGATCCCGTGGTTCCGTGGCTGGAAGGGCACCCCTGAGCCCGAGCCCAACCAGCCTGGAAAGTACCGCTTCAACGGTATTGTCTACCAGGACGACAAGAAGCCAAACGAAGCCATTGTTACAGAGCTTCCCGTACGTGTGTGGACAGACGATTTCAAGTCTCGCCTTGAGGAAGTCATCCGTGCCGAAAAGTCGCCGTCTTGGATCAAGGACTACAAGGAATTCAACGATCACAGAAATGTGCACTTCCAGATCCAGATGGACGAGAAGCACATGAAGACTGCTCTGGATGAGGGCCTGATTGAGCGCTTCAAGCTGTCCAAGACCATTGGCACAACCAACTTGGTGGCGTTTGACGCCAACGGCCAGATTCGCAGATACGAAAAGGTCGAGGACATCCTGGAGGACTTTTACCTGTACCGCTTTGGAGTGTACACCATGCGCAAGGCGCACTGGCTAGGCCTCTACGACTTGGAGTACCGCAAGCTCAAGTGCATGTACCGGTTCGTTCTGGAGATCATGGAAGGCAAGCTCGTTGTCTCGAAGAAGAAGAAGGCTATCGTGGTCAAGGAACTTCGTGAGCGCAGATACGAGCCATTCCCCAGGGAGACGAACGATTCCAAGAGAAAGAACAACAAGGAGGACGAGATCGATGAAGAGGAGGATGAGGATGAGGGCGGATCCGACCGTGATTACGACTACCTTCTTTCGATGCCCATCTGGTCCTTCACGCAGGAGCGCCTTGACCGGCTGAAGAAGCAGATTGAGGCCAAGAAGGACCAGTACGACGAGCTCGATTCCAAGAGCGAGAAGGACCTGTGGTGCGCGGATCTTGATGAGTTTTCCAAGGAGTGGGAGAACCAGCTCTTGATGGATGCGGACATTCAGACATCGATTCGCCGCTTGGGCCGCCGCACGTCGAAGAAGATTGGTGCTGGCCGAGCACGTAAGGTCAAGGAGGAGGACGAATACACGGAGAAGAAGCCAGCCCGTGCCCCCAAGATTTCCGCCGCCATGAAGGCGGCTGCTGCGGCCAAGCCGGTAGAGAAGACGTCAGAGAGATTCGCCGAGATGTTCTCCGCCAAACCAAAGGCGAAGGCTGCTGCCCCAAAGGTGGCAGCTGCCGTCGATGGTGGCATGGATGACTTTTCGGATGACGACTACGCAGCGCTGGCTAAGCCGAAGAAGGGCAAGGCTTCAGCAGCTCCGGCTGAAGAAAGGATTGTGGAGCTCAGTGAAGAGGAGTTTGAAGAGCCCGTGGAAACCATCTCAAGCCAAGTTGCAGGAGGACGTACGAAGCGTGCTGCAGCCACCAAGGCCAAGAAGTGGACCATCGACTCTGATTCTGAAATGGAGGAGGACGACGAGGAGATGCTTGGTGATGTCGGAGCCATGGTGAAGGGCATCGGTGCAGAGCCCAAGGAAACGGGCACGTCATCCAACGGCCGCCTGAGTCTGTTTTCAATGTCGCGTCCTGAGACAAGCAACGGCGACAGCAGTGGAAATAGCTCTACGCTGCCGAGAATGCCCAAGGCGAAAGCAGTGAGCAAGACGTTTGACTTTGACAGCCACGACGACACCAACTACGAAGCACTCGCGTTCTCATCGCCGCGGAAGTCGACAAAGGGAGACGACGACGAAGATGCACTGTCTGACGAGGACGATGATTCTAGACCGTCGGTAAACAAGTCGACGTCTCTGAGTGCTGGATCGACCTTGGCTAAGAAGGGCCGTGGCCGTCCCGTTGTGGCCAAGGCCAAGGCAGCAGACAAGCCGGCGGCATCACAGCCTTCCCCTGTTGCAAAGGCATTGTCAGATGCAAAGAAGGCCAAGGCCAGAGCCGCCCTCTTTGATAGTGACGATGACGATGAGGAGGACGCTGCAGTGGCTCGGAAACCGGCGGCCAAGGTCACCAAGGCACTTGCAAAGCCTGGCGCAAAGCCGGCCGCAAAACCCGCTGCCAAGGCTGCCCCCAAACGTGCTGCCCGCGCGACTGCGACCAAGAAGAAGTCGTATGTCATCGACGATGACGATGACGATGAGCTGAAGGAGGAGAGCGACGAGTTTGGCATGGACTTTGACTAGTGCAGTCAGTTTGCCTGTATATTTCCTGTTTTGTACTTTCTGTTTTATATGTTGTCATTCTTCTGCGATACGGGTGTTTAGTGTCTTGTTCACATTTAACTGGTACGGATGGAGAACCGGTCTGGGTGGGAGAATAATCTGTACGGTATAACTGCTTTTATCTGCCATGTTTAGTTTGCAAATTGATTTATGCTACAGCTGTTCATGAATAGTTTTTGCTCGTTATTCTACGGCACTGCTACGACACTGCCTGGTGTTTGGCCATGAAAAATTACCGGCGTTTGTAGTTTCTTGTTTCTCGCCTCTGCTTTGTGTGTTGCCTCCTGGACGGCATGCATTGCTGACCACAGCTTTGGACACGCCTGCTGATCTTGGAGCCAGGTGTACATCGAAAGAGAATACGAGTTGAACCTCTGGTGACACCGTAATAGCCGAGTCCAATCCCAACAGCGTTTGATCCCATGCAAGCCTGCCACGACGCTGCTGTTGGTGATGCCCTGCCTCATGCGCCGAGCGGCTGCCTGTCTGCTGGCACCACATGCTGTGCGTCATGGCCGAGTCGTACACGTTTCAAGATATCACACAACAAGGAATACGGCATGCAGTAGAAGGACGGAAGAAAACAAATACGAAGCGCAAGGGTATCCGCCGGTGCGATGGAAGGCCGATGGAAGCCAATATCAGCAGGGGTCGTCTGTGCGTCATCTGTTTCTGCAGCGGCTCTGTGCATGGGGTGAACACACTATGCGGATCCTATATATCGTACGTCTGCCATGGGGGTGTAAACATACTATATGCACGAGCAAACGCCAGATACGAGAATAAACATGGACTTGCGTGGTTCCGAAATGCATGTCCCGGGCCTTTATTTATTTATTTTGCTTTTTGTATGTTACGGCTAGTTTGTTGTGGTATGTGACGACCAGACCGCTCTTTGGAATACAGTGCATCGGCTGTTTCCTGAACGTGATGCCATCGCGAGAGCTTGTTTTCGATGTTTGGATGTTTGGATCGTCCGCGCAGCTTCTTCACGCTAGCTTATAACCGAGTCTGCCGGCTCGTGGCTTCAACAACAGCAGCGCATAGCAGCATCATCGGTCTTATAGTCTAGCGGTTAGGACACTGGATTCTGATTCCAGTAGCCCCGGTTCGATTCCGGGTAAGACCTTTTTTATTGTTGCTATTTTCTGTGCCTCGCACCACGCTCTAGCCCGGGTCTCTCTTTTTTATTTGTAATTTAATTAATAAACGAGTTTTGTTCGCAGCCTTGTTGGACGGCCACTAGTGTAATGGAGACAGACTGCCCTGCCCAAATGACGGATCCTACACGACTCCTCGTAGATGTTAAGGTGACGGATTAGCGATGAAGAAGACTGCTAGTGGAAAGGAAGAGATGCCCTGTGAAGTTCTTCTCTTCCCCGTTTCCTCTTTGTCTGTATGCTTACATAGTGCTAAAGAAATAGTAGATCATGATTAGGAAAAGGTCACGGGGCTACCCTTTTTTACTGCGGAATTATCGAATGATTTTAATTAAGGATATCATCGAAAGGTGAAGATACATGCGGTCACGTGCTACACTCTCTTATACGATGAAACATATCTATTCGGGACTAGTCAGCCTACGCCCCATTCTCTTCAGGTCAAATACACACCCCAACCCATATGCACTCTATGACGAAAAACATCACCAACTTCGACGCACCGCAGCGCACCCATTTGAAGTCGAAATGAGCTCCAAAAAGGAGAGGCTGTTGGAGGAAGCCTTGTTTGTCATCCAGGAAAATCCTGACGCCAAAGTCGCGACCGTCGCCCGAGAATTTGGCGTCAGCCGGCATACGTTGAAAAGACGCCTCGACGGAGGACGGCCAGCAAAAGGCAAAAAAGCAACGCACCGGCTATTTTCAGACGCCGAAGAAGATGCTATTTGCAATCACATCATCAAGCTCGATATTTTGAATCTATCCATGCAAAAGGCGCAGGTCGTGGAGGCTGCCAATTTGATTTTACAACGACGGGCTGGGGAGACGGCAGATGCGCAACGCGTTGTTGGACGACACTGGGCTGCAAGGTTCTTTGCCCGCCATAATCTTCGGATTAAATCTATCAAAAGCATGGATTTAGATCGGACGAAGGCAGAGAACGGGGAAGCACCCGCGTAGCGATCGAAACCAGCTGGCGTTGCTGTGTTCTCAGAGGCTTCTGAGGGATCAAAGGTGACTGAAAAAATGCGGCTCTTGCTTCTGTTCAGCTCATCGATGCCATCCCTTGTCCAGGCAGTTCTCCACAGCTAGCTTGTGTATTTCGAGAGCATCATGGTTTGCACTCCTGTTTCGTGGCAGTGAAGGACTTGAGGCCGGATATTGGCGCGACTTTCGCTGTGCAAACCGGGCAAAGTATGCCCAATGGAAGGATGTATCGTCGTTGTTTAGCAGTGCTCTTCACGAGTTGGCCTTGCCGCGGCGTCTTCAAGTCTCTTGGCCAGTTTATTTCTCCGCCACGCCGCACGAATGGTAGGGCTGGATAGTTGAATGTTGATGATGGCACAGCTCCCATGCTGCTCGGTGGCGAGATCACCAGCTCGAGGCTGGTCTTCACCACCAGGCGCCGGCTCTGGGCCGGCCGGCGTTTCGGAGAGGAGCTGCTCGCTAAGAAGCAGGCCATGAGCTGACGGTAGCTCTTCTCCCGTGTTTGTTCTGCTGGCTGTCGGAAGCGATTTGCTCTGCAGCAGCAGCAATCCCTGTGGCAACGCGTCCTAGAAGCTGAAGATGGTTCTCAGAGCTTCCTCCATATCCGACAGCTCAGGATCCATGTTCCACAGAGCGGCCGCCGCCGGGGGCTCTAGGAGAGGTGCCACGATACGCCGGGCGAGGACGAAGAGCTCTATTCTGTTCATTTTGAGACCTGTAGTGATAAAAAAAGTTCTGTAAGCATAACAAACCTCGAGGGTCTGTAATGTGAGGAGAAGGATGCATTAGAGCGCAAGAAACTACCGGATGGATGCCAACGAGGAAAATAGAGTCTGAGCTTGCAGTCGTGATAGTCGAGACTGAGAGACGAGAGACGTTGGAGTCGAGTTCATGATGAAGAAGTATAGTAAGATACTTTGGCAGGAGGCCGTGGAAGCAGGAGCGCGTGGAAGTGGCTGCTTAGGATGGCGCACGAAACTATGAAACGTAAACAAAGAACATCACCCTCGCGGGAGTTGATAAATAAAAATGAATTGGATGACTTTTTTATTCCCTCTGGACAGTGACATTGCTTCACTTCTCTACTGATATTTGGACGGTGGAGGCAGTGAGGGACAGTGGTGGTAGAAAGAGTTGGGATTTTCTGTATTGTTTACATAATCGAGCTGTGCGGCCATCAACACCATCTCCGTTGCTAAAACTGCGGTGATGTGCACACAAGAGCCTCAGCAGTTGCATCTTGGCTTGACTAAACTAGTGCTGTGCGTATGGAATAGTAGAGTGTGACTTATATTCATGCTGGGCTGCAACGGGCCTGCCCACATACGCCTTTGCTTGCTGCACGTCCTGACTAGCTTGCCGCTCTTCTCTGATTCCTCTTGTGCCGTCCACGAGCCTTCTGCACAACAATGGCAGATAAGGCACCTGGAGCCTGAAAGTGCAAATGTCACCCGATCACACCCCTTCCAGTTGTAATAAGAGATATTTAGATTTCTGTCTTGGGATTCCGTTTCCTAAGACCCAAACATACATGTTCCACGTCATAGCCCTCAGAGCCATCATCATGACCATCCATCGGAACGGCCGCGCAATCCAGGCGAGGCCTGTTCCATCCATGCTTCCACCGACTTGTCCGTCCAGATCCGACATGTAGAATAGGCAGTAATAAAACCAAGAAAGGGAAAAGGGAAAAAGGGAGAATAAATGTTGGGAACAAAAACAGCGGCGACATAAGAGATGGACAGATCAAAAGGGGTGAATAAAGAAACAGTAACTAAAGCCAAGCAGACAAAGATTAAAAGCTAAAGACCAAAGAACAAGTGAACCAAAAACCAAGAGACCAGAGACAGAAATAACAAACAAGTAATGAAACCATAATAAATGAACCCCAACACAGAAACCAACATTCGGGTATTTCAGCATCTTCCATGCTATGACACAAAACCATATCTTGCCCAATCCTCCAGTATCCCTCAGATCCCTCTCCCGAGCTTCTAACCACCCAAGCATCCAAGCGTAGCAATTTTTGTGAGCCGCAATCATATCCTTTTTTTTTTGTCGTGCTTTTCCTTTTTGTTGTATTTCAAGGTAAATGTAAATGTTTTCGCCGGGGGTCCGTGCAGATTCAGCTGCCAAAATAATCCAAACATGCCATGAACATAAAGAGATATAAATGATAATAGATCACTTCAAAAATGTCCTAAACAGTATCTGTCGCCATCGCGTTGTGAGAAAGAAAGCATGTCGCGACAGGGAATGTAGACGCGAGACGTCCATGTCACTTTTCTTCACCCAAGCTGCATCACGACATGCCGATACCGTGAGTTGGTCCTGCCATGGAGGGATAGTATCCAGAGGAGGTTGACTTGCCCTCATAGCGGCCACAACGTCCCGAGGAGAGAAAGCTATTCCCTGGATAGTATGGCGGGGGAGGAAGGCTATCCTCGTGCTTTGCCCGAGCTGGCACCGGAGGCTCATTGTAGCTGTTCACTTGAGGAAGCTCGCGTTGGCTTGGATGCGAGAACATGTCCACAGGCTGGCGCGGATCCTGAGAGCTGTCGCATATGGGTGTTGGGAAGTACTGGTAGTCCTTCGTCTCGTGAATAGCCTTGACTTCGTCAGTAGTCATTGCCGGATGCTCGATGATCTCATGAGGCTGATGTGAGTGAGTCTGCTGGTGATGCCGAGATGCACCGCCATAGTGGCTTGTAGACCGAGGATCGTAGCCGCCTCCGTACGCGGCAGGAAGGAGTGTCGACCCGGGGCCAAAGTCAGGACCAAGGCCAGAGCCTCCATAGCCGAGGCTGCCTGACGAGCCACCGGGGCCACTGCTCGTGCTGCCGCGCCGTTCTGACTGGTAATGGCCAGGCGACCGCCCACGAACAATCATCTTTGCAGACTTGCGATGGGCGACCTTGACATAGTGTTCACCGCCGTTGGTGGAGATATTGGCCCAAAGCTCGACGAGGAGATGGTAGTACTGCTGAGCAGCCCGTCGTTTCCCATTGTTTGCCGTTGCCTGTTTGAACTGGATGCGCTCAAAGGTGTGCTCACTGGGGTACCCAGGCTGCGGGGGGCCATAGTTGTGGTCATACCGACCTCCGACAGTCATCCCACCATCACCATAGAGTCCCATGCTATGGTGTGGGGACTGAGGCGGCTTAGCAACGAGCCGCACCTTCTCGGGGCGAGCTGTCGGGCCCTTGTCACGCTTGGGGGTGTGCTGAACAAGCTCAATGACGTGGCTGTCGCTGTCCGACACGACGGCCGAGATAGACATGGCAAAGCCATTGACAATGGAGTTTCGTGTGCCGTTGCTCTGCACAAGCGAAATCCCAGCTGTTGGAGAGTGCGGTGTCAAGGTGAATGAGCAGATGCACGAGAAGTAGTTCCGTCTGTAGCACGTCCACTCTTTATCGGCAAGGAAGAAGCCTTTGTCGATTGTCCCATTGATGTCGAGCTTGATGGTCTGTCCAATGCTGGGGCCATCTGCATACTGAAGTGACCCAAATGATGTCGTTTCCAGCAACGGTGGGATCTGGGGTTTACCCCCGAATGCGGAGTCCATCTTGTACGTTGGAGCGTAGGTCTGGTTGGGGCTGGGTGTGGGTGACAGTGGATGATGGCGGATTCCCGGGAAAGATGGGGAGCGAGTAGGATGCTCAGATGGTCTCCGAAACGACGGTGTGGCAGTCGAGTAATAGTCTCGCGTGGAGACTGAACCAGATGGATGTGGCAATGGTGCTCGGTGGGCATGGGCCATACCAGTGGGCGAGGGGTTACTCCTGGTAAAACAAGATGTCAGTAAAGTTTTCCTCGCGAGCACAAGAATCACAGACACATGTGAAGCAGCAGTGCTGACGATAAAGAAAAAGAAGAAAAGAAAAGAAAAGAGAACGTACGTCGTGCCCAATCTAGACCGGACTTCCACGTTGGGGAAGATATGTGACGATGCCGATGGGGGATAAAATGAGTTGCCGTTATCAGGATGGTATGTTCCTTGGTGATTGAAGACGGATGTCTGCGAAGGATATAGATTAATGACAGACGATGATGAGGTTGACGTCTCGAGGTTCAAAGGCGACGTGTTGGACTCCTGGTTGTATCTAGTAGAGTAATGGCTGTCAGTAAGAAACCGTAACAATACAGTACTCGACACGAAAACGAAATGCAAAGAAAAGTGTTGGCCACATGCTGATGTAGCGTCGCCAACTCTGTATCACCGTCGTTCATCAGACAATGAACTGTAAAACGCAAGAGAGAGTATGTCAAGTGCAACCAAGTTTCTTGCCAAACAGACAACGGCACAGTCGTGGCACCCAGCCGGTGGACGTAGTGCATTGAATGAGCCGCTGCTTTCACAGGCTGCCGGTGCACAGCAGAAAACTCGCAGGGAACTCGCAGGAAACTCGCCGATGCACAATGTACTCAAGTAGTACATGCCCAACAAGAAGAAAACAGATGTAACCCCAGTAGGAGAGCCTTCTGACCTCTCCTAAAAAGAGTACAGCTGTGCAACATATAAACAAACAAACAAAGGATAAACAACACGCGCTTTGCAGAGATCAGAACCGTAGAAAGAGAACGTGCAGGTAGAGATTCATGAATCTGAAAACGTCAAAGGCACGGACCACTAGGAATAGCAGATACACTGTATCTCTGAATGTGCCTACTGAGTCGCCTCGAAGACACTTGTGCTTCCTTTGCCTGTCTTTGTTTTAGAACATCTTGTGACGCGCTTTTGAACTTGTGAAGCAGTGAGGCGGAAGTGTGTAATGGCGACACACCTGTATAAATTAGCCGGCAGATGGAAAATCAAGCCTTGCGTTATACAAACACAAATATGAGATGCAAGATGTGGCTGGGGAAGAAAAGCAAGTACGCCCATAGACAGAAACAGATTGATGAAAATCAGATTGAAGATGCAAGCATCTATAACATACCGGAGATCATTGGGTGCTGGAATGCCGATGTATTCCAGCTCGGCGCAAGATGGTGATGACTGGTCAAAGTCTTGCTATAGTATTGGTTAGTACAAAGCCTTGGACTATAGCTTTGCGTTGAACTTGGGGATATATATGAGTAGCCGTTAGAAGCAACTGCCGGGATAGTGATAATGTAGTGACGACGGTGAGGGCAAGTATAGATGATATGAAGGCTTCAGACGTGTCTGTTCTCCGTCGGAACGAAAGCAAAAGAGGGGAGGAGGGGGGGGAACAGAGCACAATATTATGAATGAGGGACAATTGTACGGCTTGTTTCCGAGGTTTCCTGCCAGAAATGTGCTTCCGTGGGATGGTGTTATGTTGACATCGTTGTCGAGAGAGTAGGCAACACTGTAGATATGATAGGGCTGTTGTATGATCTGTAAGAAGAGAGCGCCGTTAGAATTTGAGTAGAAGTAAGGACCAAAAACAGCTCTACTGGGGGAGTGGGAGAGAGTATTCTTATACAAAAGAACGAGAAAGACAGCGAGAATAAACATCAAAATGCAAAGCTTAAACATAAAATCATAAAAAAGAAAAAAAGAAAAAAGAATAACATGGACAATAAAAGAGCAAACAAAGAATGAGCAACAGAAAACGACAAGGAAAACGACAATAAGAAAAAACAACATAAACAAAGTAGAAACACTGCTCTGGTGCCGTTAACTGAGTGAGAGTGATGTTTGGGTCAGCAGTAGGAGGAAGTAGAAGGGAGAAGGGGAGGGGGTGTATGCGTAAACTCTGACAGCACCTTCTGCAGCAATAGATACAAAAGGCTACCATCTAGAACCAAGAAGGTACACCATTTAGAAGCAGTGCTACCTCAGAGTCGAGGTGTTCCTAATGACTTGAGGGTGTGAAGAAGACTGGTGCTGTAGATTTGGTATTTGCACATCCGTTGTGTCGTACGGAAGACGCTTCCAACAGTAGCCGTCCATGTTTGCCAGGCCCTGCCGCACGTCATTTGGCAGATTGCAACGGGCGTTGGGTCCCGAGATTGGTTGATGGGGAATTGTAGAAAACGGAGGAATCGCACGAGTAAACATTGCGAGGCTGAACAAAACCAATTTCTTACAGAATGGTGAATGCGAAGGAGATGGGCAGAGAGGAGCAACAGGCGGGGCCAGCCAACGGAGAACACAGCTTTGCAGGCTGAGTTGCAATGAAAGGGAAGAGCCGCAGGCAATGATATAGCTGACTGATTCACTGGGGGGAACATGAGCACCCCTCATCACGAAAACAAATCCGGCCAGGTCAATACCCGCACCCAGTTCGGCGTCTTCACTGGCTACTGGCCAAACGATTGAGGACAAGCAAAAACAAAAGGCAAGGATGAAAAGAAAAGGTCAAAGCAGAAGGGAAGCTGTCACACGAAATAACAAGGGATAACAAGAAAATAGGAACATATTCGAATGCAAGTACTAAAGGACACGGAGCTTACCTGTTGTGAGTGCGGCACCCTCTTCACCTTGATCTAATGATCTATGAGGCTCGTCTGCCAGCACACCCTCTCTCAGCACACAGATATGACCATCTGTTCGAGCGGCTTTCTTGACTGATGAGAGGACGGCTGGTGAAAACCCACATAGATACTGGTACTTTGAAATGTCTTGCCTTGTGTTTGTATATATCCGGCATTGGTGTCCGTGGGTGTGTGTCCGTGCAAGTGAGGACAGCCGTGTTGTGGCGTGTTGTGTGGCGAACGACTCAGATGAGAGGCATTCGAATCCCGAGTATGCAGAGACAGGAAACCCAAGAAAACAAAGCAGTGTCCCACACGAACATGGCAGAAATGTAGAGGGGGCCAGTGTAGTGCCATATGCGGGCAGGCTGGAAAGGTGTGGTAAGGATTGAACGAGGGAAAAAAGAATGCAAAAGGAAAGCGAGTGAATTGAACATAGGATGAAGAGGAGCTGGGGATGCGTAGGAAGGCTGAGGACTTATGATGGTAGACACGGTGCTACAACGGCCTAAGGAGCTGGGGCGGCTGGGGTTTTTGACTTGTGTAGCAGGAAAAGTAGCCCGGTAGGCGCACACTGTTTCACGGGAAAGTGACGGAATAATGGAACCTGTGTATGACATACCTTGGGGATTGTTTGGTTCATCTTGTGGCGAGTTTTGGCTACTTGTACTGTTTATACAGTGTTTCTCTGTTGCCGTCTCAGCACAAGAGCCGTGAGTTATCCAGCTGCAAAGTTGCTAGGCCTTGTTTTGGCGGCCAGACTGCCAGTCTGTTGGGCTGACTTTGATTGATGGGACGTCGCTGTTGACGTGACTGGCCTGTTCCGGAAAGGTGCGTGCGTTGGCTTATTGTTGCGGTGCGGACCACGGCTATGTTTGTCAATTAGATATTCCCTAATACGGCAAATATATGGATGTGAAAAATACATATAAACCGACAGCAGCTCTGTGACCCTGGACAGAACATCGAACTGGAGCAAAATTACTTACCGACGTCGTTATGCATGCACTTCGCGCCCTATACCTCGGAGGAGTATTCGGGCTGTACTGCACAAGATTGTTTGGAGCGTTCGTAGACGGACCCTAGGACAGGAAGTTCTCAGAGCCGATGTGATCCTGATCCTACCGTCTGACCAGCAGGGATGCGTTTAGTGGGACAAGTAGTCAAAGTTGTGGGACAGGCAGTTCGTGAACCGAGCTCGTGCAGGTGATCGCTTGCAGATGTGATGGTAATGTCGTTGTTTTGTCTAGTTTTGTTAGCAAGCTGTGCACACAATAACTCCCATGGTTTGTGGAGATGGAAACTGCACTTTAAACAGCTGGCTCCTCGATGGCCCAAGGCCAACGAAATGTCTTGGGATGTGTGCTTTCACGCTCTGCAGCGTAAAGATCTGTTCAATGTTCAAACCCCCACTCTTTGTGTGTCAGCATGCTCTTCCGTTGTTAATTTCTTTGCAGCCGGCCAACATGTGGCCGCATGTATGGGACCTGCGACGGTAAAAGCGAACGCGTCAAAAACAAAATACAATACAGTGGCATTGTCTCGCGCTGCATGTTTATTGTGCTAGCTGTGTGGAATATGCGAGCAAAGATAGACCATCTGTGGCCCCGTTCCCGGCCTCGGTGCGGCCTACAAGCTCGCGAGGAACTAGATAACAGCACGCAAGCGAGACCAGAGAGACGGAAAGAAAGGCGACTGTGGGACTGCAGCGCAAAGATCCAACAGAGTGAGAGACAAAATAGCAATTTCTGCTGCTGACAGACTGGCAGAAAACAAAAGGGCTGATCGCCCTAGGCGGTTGTGATGGAAGCACCCAGGAGTAGTGCAACACAGCGGCCAATGCAGAATGCCAGATGCAAACAACTCGGGTTGGGAGAGCGCAGTCCCAGGCAGACTACTCGAAAGCGCTATTGCACAGCACTTCAAGAAAGGCGGTGGCATTTCTGTCTTGGGACTCGATGGAAAGCCCTCGAGAGGTCCTGAAACGGGGTATGTCTGCCATCTGGACGGTGAAGGGGCCAAGGCTCTGCCTGGTGCAAGGCCTCTGTAGATCGAAGGTCTATACGGAGATGCGAGACGCCAGCATGGTATGCTCTCTTGACGGCCGGCACTTGGTCGAGGTGGCGATGGAGATGGGATGAATAAACTCAAGGCACGCAAACAACGAAGCAAAGCCGCAAGATGAAAGACATAAACGAACACCCTAGCAACGCATATCCTTCTTACCTGGGGCTTGGGGGCACTTGTCGCTCAAACTGGTCGAGATGGTGGGTGTGGGAGAGAATGTGATATGTGAGAAGTGAGAGAGGTGCGGTTCAAAAAACGTGGCGGGAGTGCAGAGGAATTTGCAGACTGGAGTGGGGGAGGAGACAGTATATATGCAAAGTGCAGACAATAGGATGGGCAAGCATAATAAAGGAAGGCACGAGGGCTGTGAAATAGGAAGGAACGCAACTTGCAAAGAGGGAAGGAACGACCATGAATTGCCACCAAGATGTGGCCGCTGGCCTACATAGGACTTACTCGTTCCTTCCTAAAGCGGACAATAAGGTTGAGGGGAGCTGCTGCCGACTGGCCACTTCCTGTTTTGGAAGATCGTGTTGAGGAGGAAGGCAGGTGCGGTCAAGCTGTGGTTATTGCGGTGGAAGGTGCGACGGGCTTGGCAAAAGAGAAATTATAATCTGAAGATCTGAAGAGTTGAGATGTGTGAAGCACCGCCGGAAAATGTAGTGAGGTGGTGGTGGACGCAAGAATGCTGGCAGCTCTGCGGTGATGGTGCAACTTGTATGCAGAAAGACTGTCGAAGAGTAGCTTAATGAGACGTGAGCGGGTGAGGGTAGTATTCAAAGAGGTTCAACGAGTAGCAAGGATAGAAGAGAAGACGAATGAATCAGAAATGAAAACTTGGGAAAGCTGCTGGCCGAGGAGAGTCTATATACCTGGAAGTCTTGAGTGACCAAGAAAAAGGTGGCTTAGGAGTAATTGTCTTTATTCAGTTAAAGATTGGCATTGCGAGGAGGACCGGACGAGGAAGAGGGACGTAGCTTGAGGGGGTGATCAGAGGAAGGAAAAGACAACATATAATAAATAGACAAGAAAGGAGCAGAGACAAAAGAGGAAACAGGGGGGGCGTGTAGAAGCTTGAAAGAAAAACAGAAAAACATAATAGAAGGCAAGGAAAGAAATAGGGAGGATATTGAAAACAGATTTAAGAGAGCTAAAAGAGAATAAAAATAAATAAAGGGACAACAACAGCAAAAAAATGCCAGAGTGGAGGCTACGTAGAGGTAGAGGCAGGATGAACAAGAGTTGACTGGAATAAATGTCTCCAAGGCCCAGAAAGGTCAAAGTGGCTGCACAAGTGAGACGGTGTTTTTGGGAAAAGAAAGGCAGCAAGGCAGCAGGGCAGCAGGGCGAGAGGAGAAGAGAGGAGGAGGACCAGAAGAGACAGAACGCCCCAAGAAAGGTGGCATAGAAGTGAGGCAAAGCCACGCCTAGGCGGCTGTGATGTAGCCAAACAAGTTGTCCACAACGACGTTTAAAGAGCAGACGTTTTGAAGCCAGATAATCGACGATCACAACAGCACATTGCTCATATGCCACGATGGTGGCAGAGGGGCACGACGAGGAGAGAGCAACAAGAGGCCCGGTATGGCTGCGGAGGCCGACCAATATATATTACGAGGGAGTGTATGTCTAGAAAGGACGCCCGGTACTATGCATGCCAATACATTCACAATGTCATGCTTGCCCCAGTATTTTCAGATTGACTCGAGTTGTGCAAGACGAGACAGCAGAGACATTAAGTTGGGTGCGAAGCGGGATTTGCCTGCAAGGTTGGAAAGACAGAAAATGAGCGCGACGGCGTGGGTGGTTGTGGTTAAGAGAGGAGAGTGAGAGGAGAGTGAACGATAGCGAGACAAAGGTTGAAGCATAGAGGAGGACATCCGTTGGGATTGAGACAGTGGCGAGGATGTCATATGCAGATGATGGGTGTAGCTGGTCAAGCAAAGCTATATCATAGCCTTTTGACGTGAATGTACTGTGGCTCTCCTTCCATTGCATCTTCACTATTGTTTGATTTTGCTTGGATTTTATCTCTTGGTCACCCTTTTTATCTATAGTTATTTACTTCAGACATTGGATTTGGCTCCCAGGATAAACATGTGCACATTTTCGTGCTCGTCTTCTTCCTACTCTACCTTTAGTCAACCGAGAAGCTTCACATCCGTTCATTACATCTCCGAGAAGCTGGATGATTTCTGATTCACAAGGCCGGCTTCAAGCAATAGAGTGAATGTGTTTGTGTTTCTCGGCACTTTCAAGAGTGTCTTATTGTCGTGTTGGCGCCCTTTGTCCTTTGCAGAATGCTTTGGTGGTACGCGGAGAAGACCGTGATCGTCGACATAATTCAACACTGAGCAGGATGGATGCACATCATGAGAGCTGCCGCTAGCGGAATAAATACAGATGAGACTCGTCCTTCTCCTTGTTCCCTTCTCCTTGTTGACAAGCCCCTTTTCAGAGCATGAGCCTGAGATGCAAGCATGCCACAACAGCTGCTCCTACATCTCCATCGACACACGCAACTGCCTGTCCCTTCCACACAGCACATTCATTTACCAGCCTCCACATAATACACAGAATGACGGTGTAGAGGCAACTTGCTCTTTGCGGGAAGCTGCATAGAACAAATTAGAACAACACGACAAAGCTGGACTATTCAAAGCGAAACGAGGTGCTCCACTTGGGCTCTCTCCAGAAAACGACTATCACAGCTATTAAAGTGCCAAGTTATTAAGAGCTAAATCAACGTCTATGCGATGCCAGCTTATGACACGGACAAGTCATCTTTTCAGCTCACAGGGGGGGGGGGGGTCAATGTGCACATTCGTATGTGCCGGGGTCGTTGAGAGATTCGCCACCGATCGTAGCCGCAGTGTGTATGAGTTGTGTTCCTGTTGACGACAGAGGAGCGAGGAGCCCTGGCGCCGTCTAGCTCCAGCTTCTGTCCACCTCCAACCCCACCCAGTGCTTACCTACGTCTCTATTTTCCCTTCTCTCAACTCTACTCATTCTTTTGGTGTTTAGCACTCTGCGGTTCCCGTTCTGTCTACTCTACCATTTCCTCTTTCCTTATTTACTTGCTGTTTCCTGCTCACGCTCGGCATGCACACCACGGGAGCCGGTGCATGGCAATACATAATCAGTACAAACAATGCTACGGCATCAGCAAGTCGAAAAGACAGTGCGGAAAAGGCTAGATGATCAACCGGTACAAACAACGTACGATTTCTAGTTTACGAGCAAAGCTTATCCATTACGGTCCAGCCTAGCGAAACCAACAGACAGGGGCTGTGTCGATCTTTCTGGAGTATTCCGCTAGGGAAAAGGATGGGCATGAAACGGCATTTGGAAAGGCTAGAGGGCAGGGCAGAGCACCACACGAGAAGCAGCAAGATCCTAGCTATGCAACAGGGGATTGGACGATGTATCGCCGCTAGATAAAGAAGAAACAAAAGAAGGCCGGGGTGTGTGCCTCTTCCTCCCCCACCCCACTATTTTATCTGTATGAAAAATCTAAAATAACCACAACCCTTTCGATTATGTTCGTTCCAGCAAGTTAGACTTCAGAGTTTCGTGGTTACACCGAGCTCTCGCCATGGACGAAGCAGGCATCTCCGTCGTGTCTATGCTGCAAGGCAATAATAATTCTGCATGGAACATCCCTACTCTAGGTATCTTGTTTTCTCTTTGGTTATTTTCATGTACAGGTGCAGTCTCTGGCTTCTCTACAGCATATTGCATTCATGCCAAGCCGACGGCGTGCCGCCATGTCTTTCAACAGAGACAGTAAGCTATGTGCTCACCGGATGGTACTTTTGCTTTTTCCTATACCTTTTACTTCTCTTGTATGATCCTAGCTTGATGATCTCGTTTTACGAGCTTCCCCTTTGGCGTTGCCCTTCTTCACATCGAGCTATCTCTGGATACTGCCTCTCCGGCGAGTACTTGAACCTTGGCAGCAATATACCCTATACTGCCAATGTTGCAAGGTCTTTCTCCATGATGGACTGCCAATGATAGTGGACTAATAATTACTTGTAACAGCCAACCTCCCTTGATTTTGATTACGCAAATCAGCAACAGTTTTCTCCAATCGAAAATATAGAGTACGAAGAATAGGATAAAACAAAAGATGAGGGAGAGACACGCACACAAACTCAACGGCCGCAGTGATCAGGAAGGAACAAGGTCTGTGTCACTGTGGTGTAAACACAGCAATATGTAATCGATCTCTTTTGCCATTACATGTTCTTTTTGTTTCTGTTCGTAACTATCAAAGTCAATACTTCCTATATCCGTCTCCTTTGTGTACAACTCACACCCTGGCCGCCTTGCTCAGAAATGCTCGCTCTTTTCTTGGTCAAATTGTACTTACTTTCTTTCCAGAGCAGCGATCAGTGTCAGACTAACGTCAGGTCAATGGCATGTTGTTTCGACACTGGTAAGCTAGAAAGCAGGTGTTTTGAAAGCCGCGATGACAGACGGACCACTCATGCGTGCTGGGACTCAACATGGCCCATGCCACATACAAAGCATGTGCTTGTATCAAATCTACATGGATATGCCAAACACCAACAAGATTACGGGACTCCCTGCACATGTGCTGGCCATCGACCAAGGCCGAGGAAAACAACAACAGGGGTGCCTAGAAGCCGATTACGTGTAATTTCACGCCTTGTTCTCTCGGTGGGGTCTCTCACTACATGGCTTCATGGCCGTGTCTGTTGAGTACCGCATAGGCTCTCGATGAATAATTAAATAAAATAGAAAATAACTGCCTGCTAGGAGTAGCTCTTAACCCGTCTAGGTAGACCGGCAACCTACGTTCAGAACCCGGACCAATGAGATATATCCATACCCGAGACTGGCTAGCCTTGTTGCTATTGTCCTTCTTTGTTGTTTTTAACCCACACTTGAATAAGGCGCATTGTTGATATCTTGGGACTGCCGGGTCCAGACAATCCTATTCATTGATTGAAGTGATAACTACTTTTTGATTTATCTGTGGCATTTGAAAAAGAAAAAAAAAAGGATTCATCTCGCACATATTTGCTTTTACGATAGTGTCAGTCGATTCAATGTGACAGAATAAGCCTTACGTAGAAACGAAACCAAGGTGACTAAAACACTCGTATTTTGCAAACTTCGCAATATAGCCTTACTAAGCAATGGACACTATATGCTACGATATTAATAGTACATTGAGCTTATACGAAATGCGGCTTGACGGGCTTCATAGCGATGCTCTCTTATGCCGTTGTTCTTTAAGTTTTAAATTTCCGGTATTTCCTACACCCTGCAATATCAGGAGATTATTCTATTTTGTCCACTTTTTAGGCGTGCTGCTTTTATGAGTTATTGACCGGACCGGCCCGTAGTCTAAGTCGTTTCAATGTCGAAAAAGAAACGACAAAGACAAGAAGACGACAATGAGACTGCTAGCGCCCCGAGATAGTATTGCGATTGCCCTCTCGTAAGTCTGCAGGCTGTGGGCGTACTGCAGCTCTACGAATGCTAGGGATCGTTCAGCTAGGCTTACGATGCTTTTTATATAAATAAAAATAAACTAAAATAGAAAACAAAACTAGAGAATAGACGATGGTAAACAGAAAACGGTCTAGGTAGCGTGTTTCCTATCTCAATCCTTGTCATCGTGGAGGGCACAAGTCTGTGCATACCTGCAAACTACTGGATAGGACCAGGGCCAAGACATGATCTTCCATAGAAAGCTGACAATGATACAAAAGTACTGTGTCAGACTGTTTATTCATGTCCCTGTGTTCCTTCTCGCCTCCTATTGAGTGCCGGGCGTCTTTAATATTGCAACGCCACTGCCCTTCAATTTTATCTATTTGATGTATTGAGTGTCATGTTTATTTTAATCCACTCTTTCTAGTCTACTTGCACATCCGGCTGATACACGCTCCCATATCAGCGTGCTTATGCACCTCCGTTGCTACCCAACACCCCCTTGATGGACAAGACGGGGAAGACGAGGGAGATTATAAAAAATGTTAACTATAGTAAAATACAATTAAATAAAACTTGGACAGGCTTCTCGACACATAGAACGCACACAACGATGCAACGTAAGAACAAATTCTAATATTCAGACGTTATGACTACAGATTCTCTAGATCTTGTACAATGTGACAGATCGCGAGCATATCGAGGAGAAAACAAAAGAGGAGGGGGCGAAGACACCAAGCTGTCAAAGTGTATCCTCTTTTGTCTTTTGTCTTTGTTCTTTCACCCATTCTTGCTTTTTCTGGTTTTTGCTGCCCAGTCTGTCAAATCTGTATCCCGTCCGTGTGTTGCATTGGCCCCTTTGCCTGTATCCTCTATCTGTCTTGTGCACGGTTCTGCAACAGGTGTGTCGAACTAAACGGAAGTTTAAACAAAAGAGATATGTGACAAGAACGTCCACGGCCTTCCAGAGCTCATCAGCATACGACAAAACACAATCAGCTATTGTCAAATGTCCTCCTTCCTACGAATCATTCCTTATAAAAATAGAATAGAATACGGACATCAGAAGCAGATTTCTGGGCACCGTATTCCACGCAGCCATCCGTCATTCTCCGTCTCATTTCTCTTATCTCTTGTTTGTAATTCATTTTCTCCTTCCATATCAACCCCCCCTTGCTTCTCCAACATGTAGTCTATTGTTAGAGGAGCCCGGTCTGAGACTTCAAATACGGCCAGGCCTCCTGATGGTGTGTAATCTTGGATACTTGTCTCACCGGCATTGCTTGCGTGGATCCAACGAACGGCCAGCGCTACCAGTGCTTTCGGCTATTTCGCAGTATTGTCTATATATACTGCGAACATTGTTCCATCATTTTATCGATATATAGTCCGATCGTTATTTAGCTACTAAGCTTCCCGCCACCGCGTTAGCCATCACTCCGATTTTACACTCTATGCCTCTTGTTCCCCTTCCTTGCATCGTCAAAGACGATTTAATCATTTTTATCACTTACTTTCGTCCATCCTCACAAAGGCACGGATCATACCAATACGAAGCTCTTCTGCATGGCAAAGGGGTCAACACGAGCACACTAAAGCATACGTAGGGGGGACAAGGGGCGGGGGGGCAGACCTTACTGCTCAATTGATATATTTAGATGTCTAGTAGCTGCTTGCATTAATTTCACAATATTGAGCAGCTGCAGAAGGCCGAAGCCACCCTTATGCAGGCGTCCATCTTGTCCGACAGCATTGCCACTTGTTGCCTTGCCACGCCTTTTCGCCCAAGAACAAGACGGCAAATGAACAAGAGATAGAGAACAAAAGAACAACAAATTGATGAGCATACGAGCCCATTCATGCATAAGTGGATGAAAGATGCTGCATGTATAATAAGGCGATACGGTGAGACTAGACCGGCTCACTGCAATGTATTTTATAATTATATAGTATAGCAACCTACTGCACACGAAGATTCCACCGCGCCTTGGTTTTGAACTGTTCATATTTAATCTGACAATGTAAAAGGTAAACGGCAACATACACAATAACACAATAAACAATAACACAGCAGAACACATAGAGGCAGACACTACTGAGTCCAAAGATAGTGATCGGGATTGCCTACTGTGCAAGACAGAGCCTCCGCAGAGGCACTCCTAATAGCTCCAACCCCACAGCATAGTCCGAAGCCTCAGTCTTCTTAGTATGCAAACTCTGTCTTATAATCTGACTCAGAGGCTGCATAGAGTCATGTGTATGCACAAGCAAGTAGAACACTATCCGACGCTAGTCTCGATATGTCTATCGGATAGTGCCCCTTCATTGTCAACATTAAACAGTACTGCCGTGTACACAAAGCGCAAGTGTAGGAAAAGTGCGGTCAGTACTGAAAACAAAAGGGAACAATGGGTAGCAGCGGTACGCCCTCATGCCCGATTTCAGTATCCGTTCAGGCCTGAATGCTAAGTCGACACATGCACGCGCTGTCATATCCATCTTTGAAGATGGCTCGCAGATCTGTTGGGGCTGGTAGAGAGAACAACAGCTGCTGGTTTGATGGGAGATGAAAGCTGCAGAAAGGAGGACACCAGCAGACATGCACCTGTAAGCTTCTCTTGTGCGTGGCTCTGCTGGCAAGAGTGTGGAAGACACCTACACATACGATAGACCCCCCCTCTTCCCACGAAGCCCGGAACAGGCTCTGTCGGTCGTTCACTCATTGCCGCTCACATGTCCGAGGAATTCGAATAGGGCAGGTCCATCCTTTGCTGGTGGCCAAAAGGAAGGATGCCTTGCTGGCAATGCTGAAAACGCAGAATCACAGAACATAAAGCGTGCAGAATATGGGGCGCCCTATGATATAGTGCTTTCAGAACTCATCTTCGACTCCCCGATAAGAATATCGATGGCACAGCCTCCAAATGATCTTCACACGTCATATGCCCTCTGAGAGCCTACTTGTCGGAAGACAGAAGACGTCCGAGCAAAGTACACCAGGATATGTTTGCATGTCTCACTTCGTACCAGACAGGTAGTCCGAAAGACCTAGGGTGTGCGAAAGAGAAAGTAGTTTGGGTACCAAGAGCGCACCCCAAGTAAATCCGAGATGTATCAAGATCATTGGCTAGCGTTGCTGAGTGCTTCGTTATGTAGGCTCCTTGTATGTTAACATCTATTCAGTGTTCCGTCTAGCACGTCTCGATATAGCGATATAGCATGGCCAGTCGCGTGCTACCAAACTCTTGTGATGTAAATGTCGATTTCGACTTGAAATACGACGCTTTGCTTCCTTCTTTAGTTATAGTATGTCTGAGAATTGTATGGCAACTATGGCAAGGAGCAAGGACCGATGATAACCATCGCTCGACAAAGGCCCAGATGTACTACCCCTCGTCGTCTTTGCGTTGTTACGGTAGACAGCAGCTTATGAGCGCCACCAGGTACGTCTCTTCTACACGTGATGTCTCACGACACCCTGATAGAGGCCTTTATCATCATCGATGGAAAACATGCAAAGCAAGGCAAGCGTGACAATGAGAGTTGACGGGCTTTGCGCACATCGGACTATGCTTTGGGTTTCATCACTCGCTCATATGCCACAGCATTTATCGACGGGTGCAACGAGGAACGCCGGGCTCTACGCGCTGAAATCAAACTACTGAAGTGGCATCGTTTGATGTCTTCCCTTGTGAATCAGAAGCGGATGCGAGCAAGACAAAGTACGAAAAGGCTGACAAGAGTAGGGTAGTATTGGTCAGTCCCGGCAGCGAGGCTTCATCTCAGAGGCATATCAAACGCATGCAGGAGACAGAGAGCACAAAGACATTCATGAAAGAACACCAGAACACAAACACACAAAACACAAACACATCAGAGCACCAACACCAACATCGAACATGATATAGAACAACTCACCGGTAACATATCACCAACACAGCGTGCTTGCATGTTGTGTTCCGTACACGCTATCTCCTTCTGTTTCTTTCTCTTTTGGTCCTTTTGTTCTTTCGTTCTTCTGCCTCCATGTCTCCATATGAAGCTGCTGCTCAAGCAATATGCAAAGTTGGCCAGAAAGGGAACTCGTACCGTGACAGACAGCAACAGGCTAGACGACTTTGAACCACTCCTTTGGGAATGGTCACGGCGTCTCATACTGGATGTGCTGGATGCTGTGAACTGTTTCTCAGGGCTAGATAGCACAGCAGACGATGTGAACGATAGAGTATGGGCCATACTAGAACATCCTGACAGCAAGGAAAGATGGGCAGTAAGAGGAGACTAGAACATCAAGCTGCATCGACCCGTCCGACTATCGTCTGGTTCTATTTGGTTTACATCCCAAACGGGCTGTCGCAATGGCTATCCGGAGCACATATACCGAAGATGTTACTACGAGCTTTGATAAAATAGAATAGCATGCATCTCAGGAGAACAAGAACATCCACGCTTGATTCTGCTTCGAGAACAAGATACGTCCCCATGTCAGAATGGTCTTGACCGAGACATTGGTTTCCGAGTGCATTCGCTAACCTTTACCAAATCGAGACTAATGTTTAGTTCACCACTGTCAGCGCACGCAGGAGGCGACTCTGTCTCCTGTCCACGATGCGGGCCATGCATATCGGAAACTGAATGTCCTGTTCTTCTACATCACAGGGTTTGACACTGAAAAGCAGCTTGTTAATTAGATGAATATCATCTATAATTACTATATGTCTGGTTTTCACTATTTGTTGCCTCTATTTACTGTCTCCATTGTTATCCAACAATGACAACGTACTTTGGTCAAACATCCATGCAACGTTGTCTTTGTTTATTTGTGCATGGGCCAACTAACTTATTTGCAAACTGCTAGCTGAGATAAATTAGATGAAACAAGCTAAAATATTACTTTTAAGTAATATAACCTTACGTGCGAAAGCCGTTTTCGTTGAGGATGATGGCGTAATACTGCCTTGTCTCCATGCCTCCATGTCTCATCTCTTTATTGTTTTTCTATTCACTTGATCGTCCACTCTCAAAGTACCTGGTCTGTGCTGTTGCTAGCTTGGATGAGCTCTACACCAGCTGCCTGTTAAAGTGGGACATAAAAAGGGTAAGGTGATGATGGGCTGCGTGCGGCCAAAGACAAGACAGGCCAGGATACACAATGAGCAACACACATCGTCAGACCTTCCTGATTCTGATCCTTGATCGTCTCTTGCTTATGTTCCTCTTTTTTATTTATTGACTAATGTAATTGTCAACTGCTGATCTTGGAGACATTGGACAAGCCCTATCGTGCTCCATTTGCGTGTTGTTGGAACTTCGTGCCATCGGTTCATGGTGGCAAATCTGTGTCTGCCAGCCAGGTATTTCCATAGCTCCTCATCTTATTCTGCTTAAATCTACTACGGGCAATATAATGTCTAACCTACAAGTGACGACTTTGCACGGTCCTGTCCATGGTCTGGTGTTCTGGCAGTTATAGCGGACTTTATTTCGTGCATTCTGTGCACGGCATCACAAGAACGCGTGTGCAAAGACATAGCAGTTCACAAATGGTGCATAGTGCACTGTTACATGAACTGTAGACCAGATGCTTTAGACGGGCAGGTGGACAAAACGCAGAGACGTAGTTGGGAGACAGGCGTCATGAGTCGGAAAGTTACCAAGACAGAAAACGGCCGATGAAGGAGCCCCGAGAGCCTGGAGCCCTCTCGATGAAGTTGCCAGTGGTAAAAGCTTCATAATCACTCGCATCCTATGGTCTATATCCACGTAGTAATCAAAGGCAATAATGTATGCCAGCTGCATGTGCCCGACAGCGTCGGCGAGCACATGATGTTCTCATTGATTGTTTGTTTCGACTCGTAACGATTCGAAGAGATTGAAGCAGCCCCCACACAACCTTCGGCAAATCTTCATCTGCTCTTACCTGAACCAGAACTGGGGCTAGGAAGCCAGGAAGCAAGGAGAATGAAGTCAGGAGAAGGAAGCTAGGAAGAAGCTAGGAGGCTAGGAAGCCGTTACATTGTCGTAATGGTGTGGAGTAGAGTGCGAACTAGAACCAACAACCAACAGCCATAAAAACACAAAACGAGAAGAACATTACGAGACACAATCATCAGCAGAGCACAGGCTGTGTCTAATATAAATCCAAAACAGATACACTACCCCCTCCGTATGGGCCCCTGCAGCTCGCCTCTGCCTTCTAGACTGAGAAAGAAGCAATCTAAGTTTCTATATTGCGCGCCTCACTTCCTACTTCCTCACTTCCCCGGCGTCCCTGACTTTGTCTGTGGGTTATCAATATTTCATTGTTTGTAATTAGATATTATCATTTACCGCTTGTTCTCCTCATTGTCGACTTTACAACCAGTCTTGCATAAGTCCTTCTCACCCCCCAGTTGTGTACCCTCACGGACGGATGATCGACTTGAGAGAAACAAAGGCAGGCAGGCCGAAACAAACGGAGAATTAGCCGTTGTTATTATCGTATTGACACTGTTTCTCTGGTTTATGCTGTTGTTCCGGGCATACTCTTGTGACCCGCTCAGACTCCTTTTCATAGGATTTCGGACAAGTGTCGTCAGCCATCTCACGCCTTTGCATAAATTATACCATCATGTTGTTTAATACGTTTTGTATAGATTATTATGCAAGTGATTCCTTCTCTCACTCTGATCCGGAGTAATCAGGTGTAGTTCAAAGGTCCGGCTGGCCCTATGACCTTGCCGTGGAGTGACTACCAGCCTCCACGGAATACCCCGTGCCGGATAGCCTTCTCGCATTACCTATCCGGCCATGCCCTGGGTTCTTTTATTGATATATGTAAATTCTATGACTACTGCGTACTTCTAGTCAACGTCTGCCGTCGCCTGTTTGTTCTTCTTTCGTCGTCGGTCACCCGGTTGCCTGTTGCTCCAACATCCCATCCTCCTCCATGCCTCCCGAGTCGCATGCACCATTTATATTGGGTATACGTGTGTCTATGTATTAGCACAAGTTCGTTGCTCTATTTGTATAGCAAGATAACACGAGCCAGGCCCAGACAAGACAGTAGTAAATAAGGGTTCTAGGAGCAGTAGTGTTTTGTATTTGCTCTTTCACATGCACAAGCAATATAAACAAACTATAAGTAGTAGAAAATCAGCAAAGACAGATAGGACTGTCCTCCTAAGTTGATACGATTCGTGTGCTATATATCAAGCCAAGCCATTACAAACAGACACAGCCATTTCTATTTTATCAATATTTTCATATCAGTTTTCTTTCTGACTGTTCTTTATCTTTCTAACTGTTCTTTATTTACCTTGCCAGACAGCTGAGCCTTGCCTGCCTCCTTCGTCGTGAAGTATGACTTGCAGTGATCGACAATCGGTCCTCATCTCACATCGCGGGATGAGAGTGTGACATAGAATCGAAGAAAGAAAACAAAATTGAACTCTCAATCATGACTATAAATAAACAAATAGATAAAAAATAAAAAATAAAAATGGGGTCCGGGAGTCGCACAGTGTGGGTATAGTTCACTGTGCCGATTACATAATCTGGCTGCGACTGCCTATTCGTCTCGCTAAACGGGAAGGCGACGACATCGCATCATCACCGCCTTGTGATCCAGCATCCGGCTCACTATCCCACTCTCGCCCAGATGCACGCACTGGCCTGCACCCTTTATAGCTACACTCGCCCGAGACGTTCCTGAAGCCTGTGTGAACCTCCCAGGCAGACCCGTCACACATCCCTCATTAAGCCCATCAAGCAGCGCGCAGTGTATGCACTACGGTGGCGGTTCTCTTCTGCTATTGTCGTTCATCGCCATCCACTTTGCCATTGCCTTTCATTCGTCTCGTTCCTTTACTATCCCATAAGGTAGACGCTGCTTATCAAGGGATAACTCCTGCCTATAGAGAGTCGGTACGTAAACACACTGATCAAAGCCTGAGCCACCGAGAAAACAAGATGTGCCAACGTCGTGGACGAAACTCACAACCCCAAAACAAAGGAAGAAAAGGAACAACAGAGAGACTAACACGCAACAGGGAACAGTTGCCAGCTCGCATCTCAAGCAGGCCGGGACCCTGCTGGCAGGCGGGACGGCTCAACCTCGTGCATCTGTTGATGCTGGCGTCTGCGGAATCGCGTCCTTCAAGCCCCCTCCTATCACCCTGCCTGTCTTATCAAACACGTCTCTGGCCTCTCGATTGCCTCCTCTCACACTTTCGTCTGTGTGTCTCGGATCGCCGACCCCTACCTATTTACTCTACCTGAGGTCTCACAACACCCCCCGGGGTTTCCTTTCCTTCCTCCTCCTCTTCCTCTTCCTCTTACCCGTCGTCTTCCTCGTTCTCCTGCCCCCCCTCCCCTTACTTTCCTCTGCTCTCTACATCCGCCATGCCTAAGAAAAGGCATCATGCCAAGTACTCAAAACCGCAGTCAACTGCGCCCCACTCCTTGGAGAGCTCCGGCCGCCAAAGCAACATCCATCACGGTCAGTCTAACCTCACCCCTTTCTTTGCTCCTTTTCTATTTCCATGTATCTTCCTTCTCTTTGAAATTACTCTCTTCTCTTGTCCTCCCACCCCATCCACACACGCAGCTTCCTACTCTGCTGCTCTTACACTTTCTCACCAGTCTCGTGTCACGCTCCTCTATTCTTCCTTTTCCTCCTTCATCCTGCTTCCCTTGTGACCACCTGCCGGCTTTCTCTTGTACTCCCGCAAATTCTTCCGCCTCCTCCGCGTTGTTTTTGCCACCTCTTTTTGCTCTGTCTCTCTTATTGCTCGGCCTTTTCTTCTGTCTTGGCTCTCACTCTCGATCTCCCTCATTCTCTTTCCCCTTTTCCTCCTTCTTCGATCCTCGTGCTGCTGGTGATCGTCTACTTCTGGTCACTTTCAGCTAGCCCGAGCCAGAATGTCTCACTTACATGATGCTACCATTGTTTCCCACTTCACCACCGGTTATTTGAAATCTTTGATATCTTTGATATACTTGATCATCCCTGGTCGTCTCTGACGTTTTGTGTGATAGATAATACCAAATACTGACAACTTGCTGTGCAACAGAAGAACCTCAGTCCCGCAGCGTAAATGATATTTTAGCAAACCTGCGTAGAACTGCTCTTGCTTCGCAGGCAAATGCCGCTCAAGCTGCCTCTGCTACCGATGGTGGTGGCCGCTTGGGGCTTACTGGCACTAGTTCTTCTAGACGGGCAGTTCTGTCGCCGATATCTGCGGTGTTTCCTTCTCCTAGTGTTCCACCAGAGATAGCGCATATTCTTCTCCCAGGCCTGCCGCCCACCCTCATTGGTGGAGGCCCGACGCACCATGCTGGAGGAGGTGGTGGTCCAGCAGTGGCAGCCGCCCATGGTGCTGCTGGTGGAGTAAATGGGGCTGCCGCCGGAGCTGCTGCTGCTGCTGCTGCTGGCGGTGGTCGTCGCCGACCAGCAGGACCGGCACCTCCTCCCTCTTGGCTTGCCCAGTCAAGGCATGCTCCAAGACATACACCGCGGATTTCGAAGGACAACAGCTCCCCACGCACACTTTTGTCTGTCTCTTTGGCCAATCTGGGCCTGGATATGCCGGGCGTTTCTCGTCCTGCTAGGGGCAGTCTCGTGGACAGAGCTCTGCGCCGGATGGCTCTAGAATGGCAAGTCCAGAAACACTACAACCTATACTATCTGATGCACCTGCAGGGGCCATTACGGGCGGCTATAATATCCTATCTGGGCCAGCTTAGCGACGGCGGGAAAGGCGTATCGATCGGTGATCTCAAGGCACTTTTGATTCCTCCTATTTTCCCAGGCGACCATGGGAACGGGCATGAACAAGGTGGTGGTGTAGACGACAACAGAGGCGGTGAGCAATTACACATCGAAGACGAGCCTTCGAGTCCGAGCACACTCAACGGAGACTTCCGATATCTCGACTTGTCTGGGTCTGTGGGCCAGTTGCTGTCTATCAAAGAGCTGTCTGATCTACTATTCCCAGGCGGAGCCGTGGGTTCACTATCAAAAGCCAGAGGCAACATCAAAAGGACGAATAACGGCAAAGAACAGCAGGAAGAAGACGCCGGTTTGCTAGAGTCTTGGGACTTGCCAGGCGTCTCCTCCCCACCACGGGCATTGCTCCCGAACCTAACGCATCTATCCTTGGCTCTAGACCCAGACCGCCACGTTCAAGCTTCCTGGCGGCAGCTGCTTGCCTTTGCATCACACTTGCCGATGCTCACACACCTGCGCCTAGCCTACTGGCCGGAGCCAACGCTGACACCCAATGCAAAGCTCACAACAGTTGTATCGCCGCAAGGTAGACGATTCCAGTACGGCGGCACCGGATTCTACAGTCACACGCTGGACAATGACTGGGCAGAGGCTGTCCTGCTGGTCAGAAAGCTGAGCAAGGTGCTGTACGGACTAGAGTACCTGGATCTCACAGGCTGCGTATCGTGGTTCCCAGCACTCATGAATCGTGTCGACAACGACCAGGTCGACTGGGCGGGCGACTGGGGCAAGATCACCACTCTAGTACTCGCATACTCGCATGGACACGAAGGCAGTGCTGATGACGATCAGTCTTACCAGACCGATGATCCAGAGGACGTGGTCCGGGAGCTGCGTGCAGCCGATGTGGCCCAGCGTACAAAGGCGGCGGACACGGCAAAAGAGATTGAGCAGCATATACGGCAGCAGAGAGCGGGCCAAGGCCGGTTCATCACAGTTGAGTATGACCGGGATCCGGGACGGAAAAGATGAAGCTTCTTTCAGGCTGGCGCATGTCGAATGTAAACCAATCTCCGAGTATGGCAACGCCATTGTTTAAAATAGAAGATCAAAGTATAATGCATTGATACAACCTGAAGCAGGCAACCAGCAACCCTCTGGGCATTTCTCATGCTGTCGTTCTCCTTTCTTTTTCCTCGCTATTATCAAGATCATCCTTTGATTTCCTTTGATTATCAATTGTAATCGATAATGATATCCAGATTCGTCCCAATCCAGTCTACCGGGTCCTCCGGGTCCTCGTCTCAGAGGATGCCATGATGTCTTGGAATGCTGTTGCTCTGTCTCCTTCCCAAACCGTTGTTGATTCACGTGAAGCCGTGGCCGCGGGGACAGGATCGACAATTGTCATGCCCTACGTTGAGATGGTGCACCCCGCCTGTCAAATTGCCGTGGGAGGTAGGGTAATTTGATAAAACAAAGAGCAGATGAGAGACGGCGGGGGAGGTCAACGCTGAGGAACGAGGATGGAGATGGCCCTCTCGGCACTGTAGAGTGATATGTAATAAATGGCACTTGACGAGTAGCAGCAGCTGCAGGATGAAAGAAAAAGTCCCTAGCCGGGTCCTTGAGGCCCTTAGGGCCCTTTTGACCTTTTGATCCTTGGTGTCTCACTTGGATCCGGTCGTGGTCGGGGAAGGAATCGGCGGTCTTGATGTGTGGAATGCTGTCGCTGGCACGGGTGCATTCCAGACATCACGAAAAAACTACGCATGACAGCTGCAATAGTCTTGAAATGACCATAAATAGCGTTGAATATCGTCGAAAAAGCAAGCAGACACATAAAAAAGCGATGGAAAGTCTCACATCGGCCAGCATGAGGACCGCTAGCTCGTCACCCTGCCACCCAGAAGCACGCAGCCTGGCCGCCGAATTTATTCAAAAGCAGGCCGTCGATGCCGCATCTCTCGTCTTGTCTCTCGCCTCTCGTATCTTTCTAGTCCTCTGTCCTGACCTTCTCGTCCTATTCCGGCCATCTTCTGCTCGCAAACTTTTCTAGTGTCTCTCTTAGCCGACACTCCGACACCACGACTATCGACAATCACCATCGACTCCGGCCGCCGTCTACGCAAACCATACTGACCCTCAACGATCCCCCCCCCGTAGATCTTGTCTCCTATCTCCCTTGACCGTTTTCTTTCCCTTTGTTTTACCTAGCCTCTTGATTTTGTCTTGGTCACGCTTGATCCGGCTTGTTCGTCCTCCCGCTTTAATATCGCCATCGCCTTCTCACCGACATCTCGACTCGACCCTTCTCTCTCTCCTTCTTTCTTTCTCTCTCATCTTGGGAGACATCTCTTGGTTTGTTCATCGTTGCTGACAGGTGTAGCTAACAATATCAACTCATTCTCTATATTGCTTCACACATTTATTACTACTGCTACTACTTCACATTATCGTGGTAGATAGATTACCGTCCATTATATTATTTTCCTTTGTACCAAACATCTCACTATCGTCTACTCTCGACACCCGAAACACACATCCATCGGCATCCTTCACCAGCCCCAGTCACCACAATGGGTCTTCTCTTCTACGTCCCGGTGTTCGGCTCGATCATCGGCTTCGTGCTCACCATCCTCGGCGTCTTTGCCGGCAACACACCAGGGTTCATGGAGGAGTACCAGATATTAGTTGTAAGTCTCTCGCCGTCTTGATCAACGGACACACCCACAGTCACTAACAAGACAGCTGAACACATCTGCACTGGGCCGAAATTATGTGCCCGCCCTCAGCCAAGCAACAAAACGAGGCCTCTCCGAGGTCACCGTGCTCTCCGACGAGTACGCCAACGTGACGCTGTCCAACACGGGCAGCAAGGTCACGTTCAGAGCCAAGCACAGCAACGGCACCGAGGTCACAATCGACATTGACCTGGACGAGATTACGGACAACGACGAGACCATCAGCGACACGACGAAGCAACTGCTGAAGCGCAAGCTCACTCTGGCCGCCGCCGAGGGTGTCCTTGCCGGCATGACGGCCGATGCTGCTGCTGACGACATGGCCGCCGTGCTTGGCATCAGCCAGTTCTACTCGCTGCACATCATGAACGTCTGCGAAGGCACGTTTGCTCCCAACGCAACGGCCATCGGTGCGTGGTACAACGTCAGCGACTGCACGACACAGCTCAATGCGAAGCAGCTCAACATGACGGAGCTCATCAACAGCGAGCTGGACGACAACTTTGAGGACGGCGGCAGCATCACGCGCCTCGGCGGTTCCAAGAGCCTGCAAGACGTGATGAACCGCATTCCGACAATCGGCATCGTGCTGGCCGTCTTTTACATTGTGGGCGCCATCTTTGCCGGCCTGTCGGTGCTGCTGACGTTTGCGTCGGTGGTGACGCGGTCCATGTTCTCCAAGGAGACCGTCCTGGCGAACATGGGCGTGTCGTCGATGGCGTCGCTGTCGCTGCTGATTGCGGCCTTGGTGCTGACTGTGGCGTGCAAGTCGACGGTGTCGTCGATCAACCGGCTGGGCAAGGACACCATCGGCATGGAGGCCATCCAGGGCACCAAGTTCCAGTCGCTGACATGGGCCGCGTTTGCCATGATGGCCCTGTGTATGCTGTACTGGATGCACCAGATGCACGCCGATTCCAAGGCCGCGGCTGCCAAGCCGGCGAAGAAGGAGGCCGAGTAAGCCCGCGTCGATCGGGGATGAATCCGAAATCGAAGACACAGCCAACGACAAAACACAACAAAGCAATAAAACGATAAAACAATACACGATACCCAACCACTAAAACCACCACCACCACCACCACCACCACCACCACATCTTGCTCTCGACGTCGAGATTATTCAGCAATCCCGACGCACCGCTAACACGACAGCGGGAAAGAGCGAGCAGGGGCCCGTGATAGCATACACTAGCGCGGCACGGCACTAGCGCCCCAGCCGCCCGATTTTGAGATGGACTTATTCCTCTCTATTTGGAAAGCGCGACCGAGGCCTTAATCAGCCACTAATGTTCGGACGATATTCGCATCGTCCTCGTCTGCAGGCGTTCTTGATCACCGCATACTGCTGCGGCATTTTATTCTATATTAATATTCCACCAATCTATATTTTTATTTCTTGAGGATCCTACTCTACCGTTTTGCAGGCTCATTCTTGACATCCCACTCACATGTTCAGCTTCAGCCGCTTTGATACGACCCTGCCGTTCAAGTACGTTGTATGCGTAAATCGATATGTAATAAGACACAGCACTACGTAGTTTTATGCCCTGTTCCCTGCGATGTCTCCTGTTCCACTGAAGTGCTTGGATCGTCGTCGACTGTCATTTCTTCCAAAAGCCCCTCCTCTAATCCCACACCAGATCAGCCAGGGCCCGACAAGTTGCGGCAGCAGTGACGCCCAGGAAGTCTGGAAGCGGCCCAGCAATCACAACACATGCGAACAACAGCCTGCAGAAAGTATCTTACAAAATAATGTCTCAGTGTTGTCGTTGATATCAATGCTCTGCCAAGAAGTCTCTAGTCGGTTGTACTCGTGATAGGATATACACCGCTGCATCCCATCTAGATACTAACACCAGCCATCCTTGCAATCACGTGTGGTTCCCCGCCGATAAGACGCACGTCGGCTCTGTATCGTCTCAACAAACTCATAATACCCAAAGTAAGCACCTGCATCTCGATTCTTGCTTCTTCTACTACACGGGTCATCCATTGCCTTGGCTGTCTTGGTAGTGCTCAACGTAGATGCAAGGAGGGTGCGGAGCTTTGCGAGTACGACATTGCTGGCGGTGATGGCGCTACGTCGACGGAGTCTAATACCAAATTCCCCATATCTCCTTTTAACGTTGATATATACGGAGTATTGTCTCATGCTCTCGGTCTTACCTTTTGAAGCAATCTGCTATTCCCAATCGATCACTGGCTTCTTCGTTCAGCTGGTGTGGCCGGACGTGCATTGGCTTGAGCAAACAGCGCTGCAGCGATCAGTACAGGACGATGGCAGACAGAGAAGGCAACATGATGGACTCAGCTCCAGCCACCAGCGATAGTCCTTGCCCCCGTCTCCTATCGACTTCGTTTTTCGACTTCTGTCTTTGCTTCATTTCGTTTGTTAATCGTTTCTTCCCGATCTTGTCGTCATACAGTTGCATCTCGCTTGAACGGTAGTTCCTTGATCACCAGCCTCCTCTGGATCTCTAGATTGCCTCCTCTAACCACCTCACAACCTGCTTAGTCCATCTACTCCCTCACTATTTTTGTAGCCTCGATAAACTAGGATACCGCCATCCAGCTCGGATCTCCTCCTTGATATCGATCAAGCTCTAGCTCCCTTTTTATTAGCTATTTATCTATTTCCTGCACCCTGCAGCCTTCCCCATCCTGCTGCACAGCTAGCTTATCCCCTCCTGCTGCTGCACGAGACCCTGCTTTGGGTTGCTTTGGGTTGGCTTTGGTGACGATCTGCGGGCCATCTCGTCCTGTCTTGCCTCGTCCTGTCCCTCACGCTCCGTCGCTGTCCGTCATTTCGCCGCCTCTCTTTATCTCACCTGGCCTATCTTGCTAGTACTTCAAGCCGTGGCCCCCATTGATTGTTCATCTCTATTTCGCGTTCTCGTTTCTTTCCTTTCTCTTTTCATTCCTCTCTCCTCTCTCTCCCCTCTTTTTCTCCTTCTTCTCTTCTTTTCGTGCAGTCTGATCATATTGCTCCTTAAACCTCCTCCCTACATCACAATGTCTGACCCTACCTTTGGCGGTGGCCATACCGGCGGTCCCACGCCGGCCAACGGCATTGCTGCCGACCTGCTGCGCTTCCATGACGACCCTGCGGCAAGCAACCCATTTGCGGACGAGGAGGACCTGCACGAGGACGACAACGTGTTCGAGGTCGGCGAGCGCGCCGTCAAGCACATCTACCAGGGCTTCCTGGACTTTGCGCTGCAGGGCAACATTCTGGAGATCGCCTTCGGTTTGATTATTGCGTCGTCGTTTACCGCCATCGTCAACTCGTTTGTCACCGATATTCTGCTGCCGCCTCTGTCGGTGCTGCTGCCGCTCAACAAGAACTTGGACGAGAAGTTTGCCGTGCTGCGGCCCGGCCCCAACTACGTCAAGGAGAACGGCTACAACACGCTGCAGTTTGCCCAGGACGATGGTGCCGTGGTCATGGCCTATGGCATCTTTATCAACCGCATCGTCAACTTTATGGGTGTCGGTATGTCGCTCTACTTTTTGGCAGCGACGTACCAGTACTTTTCGCACGACCCCATCATCAAGCACACGGTCAAGTGCAAGTACTGCAAGAAGCGCATCAGCGAGAAGGTGAGTCTATTGTAAATGTGATTATTTTCGTGTGAAAGCGCAGCCTGTTAATGTAATATAAATACAGTCTCTCCGCTGCGTCAACTGCACCAGCTGGCTGGACGGCCGCGAGGAGCGCCATGCTGGCATGTAATCAGCTCTCCATCATCTCCCAACTTAAGTCAGCTCCCAAGCTGCCAGCTCTCCAGCTCCTACACCTCAATTTCGTCTCTCTTATCCTCCGTCCCATGAATTCTTCTCCAGCTACCATCTGCTACGGCTTCTCTCTTGCATGACCTTTGTGAAGCGATTTTATCATAGCCAGATACCATAGCCAGTTTGTTGCGTTTTGTTGTTTGTGTTGCCGATTTTATGCTGTTTCTTGTCATCACATGTCTATCGAGCGTTCTCCCGCTTGAACCACATCTTAATGTCATTATCATGAACCATGTCTGCTTTTACGATGGCTTACGACTATACATTTCGTTTCCGAGCATATCATTAACATTGCTTGTCTGTCATTTCGTTACTCCAACAGCTTTTACGGCATAAGAACTACAATGATCTAATATTAGAACTTAATTTTGCAGCATTCCTGCACACGTCGGTGATGACATCAGAGTTCGAGACACTCATGTGATTTGATTAATGTGATGATGTCTAGCCCATGCCTCTGAAGTCACTTCAAGTACGTCCAAGTTGTATAGGTAAGGCATCAGATTTGGTTAACGCAGGGTATGGGGAAGAAAGACTAGTCGTTATGGTTTCTGTTTGAACATGGAGAGCCGGCGTATCGCGAGACGAGTGATCAGCACTCGCCTACGAGAGCAGCATCGGCCTCGAACGGATCGTCTCGTTTAAGCATTGTTCTATCCCTGCCATGCAACTGCCGATATCTTCTCGATACCGCACACAACAGAATCTGTGCGTCTATGTTTTCTATCATTGAATAATCGTCTGTACTTCTACAGTATAATTGCATCGCTTGATTCGCTTAGCTATACGAAGGACACAGATGCAGCTTTACGAAATTGCACAGAGTATCCAGTGCTGGTCATACGAGGTTGAGCAGCGGGGCGGCAATAAGCATGGTTGGCTTGGCAGGAACAGACATGCATGCTGTGCACGCCAGACACTGCCGTCTTTGCATGGCAGCAGTCGTTTTCTTTGACGGCGAGAGAAGCTGTGACGGCCACCAAATATGGATAGGCAATAACAAGCAATATAGCCTACTCCCGGCTGTATCTAGACGTCTCTTCGCATCTGTTCCGTAGACAGGAACATAGAATAAGCAAAATGATACGCAACACATGAAAATCATGCAATATTTACATTTTGGTTGCGTTGGCGCTGAGCTTATTTCTCACTCTACCTAGACTATATGTACTATAAATACTCTATTTCGGCAGCATATAGGCGCTGCTGATTATAGTCCAGATATACTTGCTAACTTACAGGGCTACAAGGGTGCACGGGCTAACAACCATAAATAGCTTGGTAGGCTGACGTCGACCGTCGTCCCATCTTCAGGCAACGGGCCAGGAACCAGAAAAGGAGAGTTAAAACGAACCGGTCTAGGAGAAGCCAGGCGCGTGCATGATTGTGCCATCAGGAGAGGGAGACAAACTGGGTAAAAAGGTTAAAAAGGGTAGGGCAAAGTACCGCACCAAGACAACATCAGACGCTCTAGAAGACCACGCCAGATACATCAGTCTGAACTTGTTGGAGAGATAATGAATGCTAAATACATAAGCTGTCTACTCCATTGCCACGCCGTCGTCTGAACATTAGCTCGGTTGGATCTTGGACCGGCTCATCTGCCACGGCGTTGACTGGCATGTTCATTTAGCCGTGCGCCTATCTGTGCACCTTTGCACCTGTCTGTCGTCTCGCCTAGCATTCTTCTAGCATTCTTTTCCGCGGCCTTGCTATCTATGTGTCTCGTGTGTCTCACATGTCTTGTGTGTCTTGTGTGTCTTGCTTCTCTTTGTCATGACGCGTTTGGGCACTCGACACCAGGTAACCTCGTCCAACCACCACACGACGCTATGATATGAAAAGAAGTAAAACAAATCGACCACGAGCACGACGGCGAATCGATAGCTCTTGTGTCTGTCGATCTCTGCCAGGGCCTGGCCAGCTCGGCCATCCAGAGCCTTGCCACCATCACCGCGTATGCCAATGCCAATGTCGTTCATGACTTGTTTGTGACTTGGATCTTGTCTCTCCTGTCCTGTTGTTTGTTGTCAGGTTTGACAGTCTCACCTCCCTATCTTTCATCACTCATCACTCATCACTCATCACTCATCACTCATCACTCATCACTCATCACCTCCCTCCCTTTCGCAATAGCATCCCGGTCCGCGCCTTACAAGTACCGCAAAATTGCAACTAGTCCACTCGGGGACAGCGTTTCTCGTATTCATTCTTGAGCAACCACTATCACAACCATGACATGAAGAGTGTCGTGTCTCTGTGCGTTCTCTTTTGCTTTCTCTTTTGCTTTCTCTCTTTTTCTTTGGTTTTCTCTCTTTCTCTTTAGTTTTCTCCCCCGTTCTTTTGTAAGACCAGGCGTTGTCTATTTTTCTTTTTCTTTTTTCCTGCCTCCTCGCAAGCTTTCTTCTCGGTGGACTTCGTCTCCTATCGCCATCGCGCCCTGTTGTCCCATTTGTTTGGTTTATAAACAACGACGCTCCTTATTTATATTTGTGCATTGCTTTTCGCAGACAACATAACCTTTTACATCGCCCGCGTGGTCTGCCGTGGCCCTCCCTTGATTCGAATCATCCCTTCCACCAGCTCTCGTCAGACTGCATCATCTCCATTTGTTTCGGCCCCTCTGTTTACTCTCGCAAAGCATCGGCATGGTGAACATACTAGCAGCGGTGGCCCTGTTGGCCTCTGTCGGCGCTGCCACCGACTCCATCGACAGCGTCGCCCCCAAGGATCTCGCAGTCACCAGCAAGGGTAAGTCTAGGTCGCTCTCTCTCTCTCTCTTTCGATGCTTCTCTTCACGATCACAAATCACAGATCGAGCCGTTGGCAGATCATGCGTGCTAACTGCCGTTTTGTATAGTATCCATCCTAGGTGTTGCAAAGACTCTAGCTGGCGGTGTCATGTCGTACTACCTAGGCAATGCCACGGTAAGCTGCATCCTCCTAAATATACTATCATCTGCTGCCGTATTGACCTCATTTTTGCTAGACATTCGCAGACTTGCCGAAACCGTACTACTGGTGGGAGTGTGGTGCCCTGCTCGGTGCCATGCTCGACTACTCTTACTACACAAACGACTCGACCTATGACGACGCGATTGCCACGGCTCTCATGGCCAACGTCGGCCCGGCTTACGACTTTATGGTGCCTGAGCACTGGCTTGATGAGGGCAACGATGACCAAGCATTTTGGGCGTTTGCCGCTCTGTCCGCCGCCGAGCACGGCTTCGAGCAGCCCGCAAGCCTGACACCCGCCGGCGTGCCCAGCTGGACGGCCATCAGCATCAACGTCTGGGAAAGCATGGTCGGCCGCTGGAACACGACACGCTGCGGCGGTGGTCTGTCGTGGCAAATCTTTGCCGAAAACTTCAACGGCCTCAACTACAAGAACTCGGCAAGCAACGGCGGCTTCTTCCACATCAGTGCGCGCCTCGCACTCCTCACGGGCAACCAGACCTACCTCGACTGGGCCGCCAAGGTCTGGGACTGGACCGCCGCCGTTGGTCTGATTGACAAGGACTACAACGTCTTTGACGGCACCGACTCGGCCGAGGATTGCACCACCGTCAACCCGCTCAGCTTTTCGTACCAGAACGGCATCTTTCTGCAGGGCGCCGCCGCACTCGCCAACTTGACCGGCAGCGATGTATGGGCCGGGCGTGCTGCGGGCCTGCTGAACTCCTCGCGTGCGTTCTTCACTCCCAGCGACAACGCAACCAATATCATGTGGGAGCACGCCTGCGAGGGGGTCGGCAGATGCACGACAGACATGAAGTCGTTCAAGGGCTACCTGTCGCGGTTCATGTACGCATCCAGCGTCGTGATGCCGTCGCTCGCCAGCAACATCAGCACATATATGCGCAAGTCGGCCGTGGCAGCTGGCCAGTCTTGCACGGGAATCAACATGGACGGTGCGCCTTCGGCCAACGGCACAACGTGCGGGCAGCGGTGGTATGTCGGCGGCTTTGACGAGAACGTGGGCCTGGGTCAGGAGCTGAGCGCTCTCGAAGCCGTGCACGGCCTGCTTGTGCTAGATGGTGTGGTCGACGACGTTCCCAGCCCGACGCCAAGCACCACCACCACCCCGACACCATCGCCGACGGCGTCCCAGCAGTCGGGTGCACACAGCATGGCACCGCTAGATCTGCGCTGGACCGTCCTCGGCATGGCGTGTGCTCTTTCTGCATTTGGAATGGCATAGGATTAGAATAGAAAGTAGATTTGTTTTTGGAGTTTCTCCCAGAGATGGCCGGTGTTCATTCTCGGCTTAGATATTTTGTTTTTGGTTTTGTTTTCACTCTAGTATCATCTTTCTGTTGGTTTCTTTGTTTTTGGTTGCACATTTCTCATAGCTCGGAGTTGGTATTTAGACCATACACGGCAAGCGAAGCTTTGCCCAGGTAATCGGATATAGAAGAAAATGGATGCACTCTAGCACCATAACACTATTAATTTCATAATTGATATTAGACGAGATCTTTCAAAGCGCCGCCACCATATTAACACTCCTGAATAGGTAAGTTAGATGTACTCAAGGGAGCTTCAAGGTTGTCACGGCCAGCAGCTTATCGTCCACGGTACCCGGCGGGACCTCTCCATATAGAGTGTATGCCCATGCTTCCCTGACTCTTTATCTTCTCCCAGCACCCCCAAGAGTGCCAAAAACGAATACTTTGCCTTTCTCTCTGCCTCGCTCCTCTTCTCCCCGGACACAAAACCTGCCTCGCATGTCTAGCAGCGATGGAGACTCTCGAAGCCTACCATGTCGACGCATAGAATGCTATCCGCGGACACCACCGGCCATCTAGTGCCCTAGATGTTCCTGTTGGCGCCGAATATAGCTTTCCAGCCTGGACATCTCGACGAGGTGTGCAACAACATACCGCTTTCCAGGTTTTGAGAGAAGCACTGTCTTTGTCACTCGGTTCCGGGACTTTCTCGACATCCACGGCCTGCGCGGTCTGCGGCTACTTGTGACTCTGGTCCTTGTGGCAGTACCCTCGAGCTCTCGGAGCATCTCTCCGTCATCGTCGTGCACGCGGCATCAGACCTCATCGCGAGCATGGCCAGTACCAACAACTACATCGAGGCAAACTTGGCTCTCAATGGCAAAGATACGTGTTTCGCCGTGAAGAGGTTGGTTTTCGTATACATGTCTGCTACAGGTGTTCTACGTCCATCTGAATGCTCATTCGTCATGGCATAGGAGGATGTTCAGTGCCCAAGCCGAGGATTAGCTGTGCCAGCTTATTTCCCCGCAAACCACTAGCCCTGTCTCGACTAATAGACCAGTGTAAAAATCCCCCGCTTTCTACTCCGTAGGCGACTAAACATACCCGCTGAGCATATGCACGAAAGGTTGCATCCTCGCTGGCTGAACAGAAGGGAAATAGACGGGTATTAATTAGAGTCTGGGATTCGGAGTGTATAAAGGACATTCCTAGTAGAAATAAAATAAAATAAAATACCCAAGCTAACTTGGTTTTGATTTATCGAATCGCTATATTTTACAAGATTTTAGACGTTTTATTTATGTTTGCATACTACAGAGCTACTTGACTATGTTTTCCTCTATCAATATATAATAACAGCTCTCGGTTCAGAAAAAAACAGTCACCCGTTATTACAACGTATTTCAATATCTACTATACCATGCTCTTTCTTTTAAAGATGGCTTACAGGCTTCCCGTGACTGCCGTATGCAGACGCTCCGTCTTCCGGCCGGCCTCGGCCTTCGCAGCAGCGAGGTGCCGTCCCGCCCATCCGGCTGTGCCGGCCTTTGCAACGTCAACACACCGCTATATGGCCTCGGCAGCAGGCAATGCTGGATCTGACCCGCGTCTCAGCCTCATGGATGCCAGTTGCCTCTCCGAGACCCAGCTCCAAGTTCGCGACGCCGTCTTCCGCGTCTGTGCCGACTTTCCCGATGTAGGCCATTGACTTCAGCCAGGCCTCGATCTCTCTACTAATGTGACTGCTGTGTAGGATTATTGGATGGCGAGAGACGATGCTGCCGAGTATCCGCACGATTTCCACAAGGCCGTGGCCGATGCCGGCTTCATCGGGATTGCTCTGCCTGAGGAGCTTGGCGGTGCCGGCCTGGGTCTATCCGAGGCCGTCACCACGCTGCAGACTATAGCCGAGTCGGGTGCCGGGTTTGCTGGCGCCCAGTCCATCCACGCCAACGTCTATGCGACACAGCCCCTCGCCAAGTTCGGCACGCCCGAGCAGCGCCAGGCATGGCTGCCCAAGATCATCTCGGGCGAGTGGCGCACATGCTTTGGCGTGACGGAGCCCGATGCCGGCCTCGACACGCGCAAGCTGCGTACGCGTGCCGAGCGAGTGGAAAAGCCCGACGGCTCGTATTCCTACCGGATTACTGGCCAAAAGATATGGATCTCGTCTGCCCAGGTCGCCGACCGCATGGTGCTTTTGTGCCGGACAGGGAAAACGGAAGAGAGCGACGGCGAGCTGACGCTGCTGTGCATCCCGCTCAACCAGTCTAAGCCGGGCCTGTCCATGCAGACGATCCCAAAGATGGGCGGGCGCGCCGTCGATGCCAACGAAGTGTTCTTCGATGGGTACGAAGTCGAGGACGGTGCGGGCGCTCTGGTTGGTCGCGAAGGCCAGGGGTTCCGCATTGTGCTGCACGGTCTCAACGCGGAGCGATGCCTGATCGCAGGCGAGGCGCTGGGTCTGGGGTATGCGGCTCTGCGGCGTGCCGTGGCGTACGTGGGCGAGCGTGTCGTGTTTGGCAAGCCTGTAGGTGCTTACCAGGGTGTCGCGCACCCGCTGGCGGAAGCGTGGATGAGTCTGGAGGCGGCGAAGCTGGTCATCTACAGTGCAGCGCAGCAGTATGACTCGTTCCGGCAGCAAGGAGACGACGTCAAGCTGCCGGCCCACCTAGGTGTTGCGTGCAACATGGCCAAGTATCTGGCAGCCGAGGCGGCGTTCCAGGCGTGCGAGCGCGCGGTACTGGCCATGGGTGGTATGGGCTATGCCCGGCAGTTCCATGTGGAGCGGTACCTGCGCGAGAGCATGGTGCCTCGACTGGCGCCTGTGTCGCGCGAGATGATTCGCAACTTTGTCGCCGAGAAAGCACTGGGCCTTCCTAAGAGTTACTAGAGACAGGCAGTCACGCACAGCCGCAGACGGCCATAAGAAGATATCATGCCATGAATTAAACAGTCTATTACTGTGCTTTTGGTTTCTTTGCCTGCTACATATCTATGCACCGCGCACCTCGACCAGTGTCTTCTCGATCGCCGCGAGGAACCGCGTCACCTCCTCCTCCGTGCCCACGGTAATCCGCAGGCAGCCTAGGCAGCCGTGCTCCTTGCCGCGGAAGCGCACAACGACGCCGCGCTGTTCGGCCAGCTTTGTGTACACGGCCAGGGCAATCGCATTGTCGGGCTCGCCTTGTGCGTTGAGCATCTCGTAGAGCAAGAAGTTGCTGTCCACACCTCCCCGCAGCCGGCCGACACCGGCAACCTTGGGCAGCTCTGCAACCAGGCGCTCGCGCTGCGCCACCAGCTTCGCCAAGTTCGACCGCATCACCGACAGACCCTCGGGGGCCAGCACGCTGCGCGCCAGCGAGCTCGTCGGGCTGGCAATGTTGTACGGCGCCTTGAGGCTGTTGAGTAGTGCCGCGACGGCTGGGTCGCAGAATGCTGAGCCCAGGCGGATGCCGGCCATGCCAAACGCCTTGGAGAGCGTCTGCATAACAACGAGGTTGGGCCACTCCAGCACCCACTCGGCGAGCGATGCTGTGCGCTGGTCGGCCACAAAGTCGACATAGGCTTCATCGACGACGACGATGCCGTTCCACGTGGGGTGGTTGAGCACGGCGGTCACCTCGTCCTTGGAGATGATGCGGCCCGTCGGGTTGCCGGGCGAGCAGAGGTACACAATCTTGATATCGTAGTCGGGGCTGGCCACAGACGCGTCGAGCGCGGCATGGACGGCAGGAATATCGACGCCAAACTCGGGCGCGGCGGTCAGTGGCACCTTGACGAGGCCGAGGTCGTTGACCTGGGCCGAGACGCCATACATGCCATAGGTTGGGGGGCACACGAGAATCTTGTCGCGGCCAGGGACACAAAAGCAGCGCAGCAGCGCATCAATGGCCTCGTCGCTGCCGACGCCGACAAACAGGTTGGCGGGTGTCAGAGTCTTGGATGTGTGGGCGTGGGTGTTGCGCAGGGCACAGAGCTGCTGCTTGAGGTCGGCCTGGTGAGGGTCGGGATATCTGTGGAGGCCGAGCAGGTCGAAGCCGGCAGACTCGGCCTCGGAGATCAGGGTTGCTGCCTTGGGGGCTTGTGATGAGCCGCTGGAGGAAGCGTCTGTGGTTGTGGTCGTGGCGTTCGTGGCAAACGGAGGGCCGTAGGCGTTCTCGTTGGCGTCGAGGAGCACGTTGGTGCCGTCGTCTTTGTAGTCGCTAAGGGGTTTAGTAAGGGCTAAGAATGGCTTTGGGTGACCGTCAAGTGCGCCAACTCACTCTCGTGCGCAGCGGTATGGCTCAAGGGCCAGGATGTTTGGCCGCGCGCATGTCTGGAGGTTGAATGCCGGAGACATTGCGATGTGGTTGTGCGATGAGGAGGGGAGGTAGAGAGGGAGGTGACGAGGTCGGCAGGGTGACACAGTTGGTATTGCTGGTCAATTGACTGTGCTTGCTGTAGTGTCTTTGCACAGCTGGCCCGGACTATATAGGCTGCGTGTTGCTGTCAATCAAGGAACTGAGTCACCGCGAAAAACTGAAGCCATTCACCGGACTTTTCTAGATCATAGTGCGGCCGCCGATAGCGGGGGTGCCGCCTATGACTGGTCCCTTATCTTATCGGCTGCCACTGCTAAAGAGCGGCGTGGCCCGCACTCGCACGGAAGTTGCCAGTGAAAGACACTAATCGAGTAATGTCAAACTTCATCTTTTCACTGGCCACCTGATGGGAATCGAGTCATGAACCAGCTCCTAGTTTTAGTTGATTGTTTGTAGTGACTATTTTTGTCTCTCACCGTTCAGCCACTGAGCTACACGGCTGTCGGTTCTATCCGCAGCTCGACAACTTGGTGTATAGCGCAGCTCGATGTCAACCCACGCAAGTCTTGACGAATCATAACAAGAAGCGAAGTCGAGGTGGTTCCATGCTAGAGTACGAAAGAGACCGACAGACAGAGGCCATGCCGTTGCTTATACACCTGGAGCTGCACAGGCTAAGCAGAAATGGCCTTTCAAACCGAATCCACGCTTGGCCTTTGCTTTTGTGATTGTGAAAGGCAGATTTAATTAGGCTGTTCTCACAAGATGGGGAGATCGCGAGGCGTCGAGCAGATCGAGGGGAAGCTCAAAAGCATAAATATGGGAGGAGGCCGGAGAAGAGTTTCACTTCGCTTTGACTCGCATAACGTCCAGCTGCTAATTGTCCACCCTGGCCGTCTCTCACTCTTCGGCTTCCCGTGCCGCTGCGAGAAATTGGAGACACACAAGGTCCATAAACACACTCAGCAGCTTTGGGAATCCCCTGTTATGCGTGAATAAGCTGCTCGGTGGACAATCACTAAAGCTGTCTCTAGCTATATTGCTTCTTGGACGAGATGCTGACATGTAATGAACTATGCATGCATGCCAGCCATACGGCCAAGCAGCTTCCACCGTAGCTTGCCGATCTTGTCTTGTTCTGTCAGATGCACAGGAACACGGAGCAATGAACGTGAGATATCTCGTGGTAGACGAACCCTGTCGGTATTACCACCGGGCTTGGTTTTGGCACAGCTTCTAAGAATACACGAATTACGGCAACATTGTCTTACTGTTTCTCCCGTCTCCCAGCCTGCGAGCCTGCTTATCCAAGAACCCGATCTACGCGAAGCCGACCAGGGTGGCATCCTCTAGAAAGAGGGGAGGCGGGCAGACCACGAAGGCGGGTGAATACACCAGGCTACAGGGGAGTTTGGGCTTTTGTTAGTTTCGTCTTTTTGTCATCACTGCTTCTTGGGGAGTGTACAGAGAATATAAACCGCAAGCCTGTCCCATTCTCACTCATAGCCCCTGCTCCTTTCTTCCTCGGTCTGCGCCCATCCTGAATCACACCTCTGCGTCTTATCTTCATGCCTTGCTAGCACAGAATCAGATCTGTCACTGTGCTTCCCTCTTTCTTTTATCTGTCCACACCATCGATATTATCGAAAATGAAAGGAATTATAGCCTTAGCTGCTGCCGGGGCAAGCATGGCTGCCGCCGAATCGTGCGAATTTGAAAACCTCGTTGTTTTCGGCGACAGCTACTCGGACAATGGCCGGCTAGCCTTCTACTACAATAACAATGGCACCGCGCCACCCCCGGGGGTACTCCAGACCCCGATCAACAACACTTCAAGTGGCGGCCTCACATGGGGCCAATACGTACAGGAGCGTAAGCCAAACGTCGGCTTCTTTGATTATGCCATCAGTGGCGCCACCTGTTCCAACAAGATCGTGTCCCGGTTCTTTGCGCCCATGGGAGAGCCGTTCCCCTCTGTCATGGACGACGAGATCCCGTCCTTTCTAGCTGATGTTGCAAGCCCCCACATCCTCTATAAAAACCGCACATCTGAGAATACAGTTTTTGCATTGTGGATCGGCACCAACGATCTCAGCTTCCCCGGCTTCCTAGGCGACTCGCAGGCGCCCGGGTCGAACATCACAACCTATATCGACTGTGTCTGGCAGGTGCTGGACTCGATTTATTCTGTCGGCGGCCGTCGCTTTGTGCTCTTCAACCAGGCACCGCTACATCTGACGCCCGCATATCGCCCGCAGGCAGACGGCGGCGCAGGCGACAACATGTACTGGCTGAACAAGACGAGCTACAACGAGACCGAATACGCAAACAAGATGCTCCAGTACACGACCAGCATCAACACGATCTTTGACTACGGCGCACCCTTCAATCTGCTCGTCAAGCATCGCTGGCGGGGTGCTTCGGTGTCCCTCTTCAATGTCCACCAGCTGCTGACCGACATCTACCAACGGCCAGACGGGTACTTGTCCGCGCCGGCCAACTCGACCGGTTATTTCTACCACTGCGACGCCGTGAACACCACGGACTGCACATATGCCCCCGGCACCATTGACAACTACGTCTTCTATGACGAGCTGCACCCGTCGCCGAAGACGGACAGCATCATTGCGGACAACTTCCTCGATGTCGTGGCTGGTGTCTCAAAGTACGGCACGACGTACTCATGATCGTGGGCTGAGCTGCGTTGGCGACTAGTGGAGAGAAACTGAAATAAAATAAAAACTTGCATGAGCTGTGCTCGAAATAGAAATCAGAAGATGAAATAAAGTCCTCGGCTGTGAAGCTGAACAAGAGCTGAGCTGGGCTGAGCTGATGGGATGTAGTTGTACAGCACTGGCGCCGAAACGGGCATTGTGCTCCACTTATAAACGCCTTCCATTGGCTGCCATGAGCCAAAGTCATAGGTTGCGCGTGGCCGCTGATTCGTCGGCGCAGGCAAAAAGCTTGGGGCAATGACACAGCGAGTAAGCGGAAGCGGAAAAACGGGGCTGGGGACAGAAAATACGACACGACGGCAGCCAAGTTGCCGCTGCCTACTCGACTTCCCTTTTCTCCCTGCCACCGCGCACAAACGGACTCGCACGCACAACGACAAAAGAAAAGAGCAAACAGGCGCCCCTCCCGCACTCCCGCATTAACAGCAGTACCAAGCAGAACGCAGAAAGGAGAAAGGAGAATTGGCTTCGCTGTCTTTCCGTCTCGCCTCTCGTGTCTGCGGCTATCGGTTGGCCGGTCGCTCCTTCTTCGACCACGCGCAGTTTCCGGTTCTGTGGGACGCGTTCTGTCTCTTTCCTCTTTCGCCTCTGTTTGCTCTGTTGCTCCTTCCTCTCTGCTCTTTTAGTCGGCCACCTGTTTCGCACCTGCCCTTTGTTTTGCTATTTTACCGGCACCACTGCGCCTTCCGTCTGGCTGTCTTTCTCTGACGTCTTGCCACGCGCCTTCCTCCCTGGTGATCTGTCTCTCTGTCTCTCCATCTCCCTGTCTCCCTGTCTCCCTGTCTCGCGCCAACTACCACGACCTTCGTACCGTACTCCCTGGCGCCCTGCCCTACCATCCACACCTCTTCGATTGCCTCCCAACTACCTCCCGCAGCGTCTTTTATCGTTATTTTCGATTTCCTATCGTCTGTGTCTTCTGCGATCCTTTTCAGCTCTCCGCCAGATAACACCCACGCCCCTCCCCCCTTGGCACCACGCGCGCTCTCGGGCCAGCCTTGAACCTGGACATCGTCTACTGCAGCCCTACGACGGCTACACCCACGTCCGTCCACGTACACGACTCGCTCCATACGGCCCTCTAAGACGGCACAGCCCAACCGACAGACCATTTCTGTGGCCGTCTGCTCGGATTCGTTCTCCACTCACACGTCGCCGACGTCTGTCTCTCATCTTGCAGGATCGTGCTGCAGCCATTGACTACCACTGCCTCTCTATCCATCACTACTTGCGGCCTTTCGTGTCCCCCATCTTACTCCCCACGCCTGCGCCATTGCGCCGTTTACGATCTTATATACCCCCGTCAATCCCACGCTCATTCTTATTCTCCTAGATACGCACCCCTCCTCCACTTCTCAGGTCGTCTTCGTAGTGCATCTGTACATCGCATTCGCTTATCACCCACACTCGGCCAGTTCAGTGTACCGCTGACGCACGACGCTGTGTCCACGCACAGCATTAGCCGATCTTCAATCTCGTCGACAGCCCGAACCTTGCCGACTAGCCTCGTTTCTCTCGCCAAATCGCAGCCATGTATTCCACACCGTACGGCTTTGCCAACCCTGGCGGCCCAGCAGCCTTCAATACCCCCCCTACACAGCAGATGCAGCAACCTCCACAAGGGCAGCCCCAGCAGCAGATGCCACCAGGCTCGATGCCAGGTCAGCCTCAGCAAATGATGTATGGGCAGCAGTTTGGTATGCCTGGTGGCCAGGCTCAGTTCATGGCAGGTGCCGGCAATCCCAATATGATAGGCAGCCCGGGGCCAGGTATGATGCCGAATCCGGGCATGCCTCATATGGCATCTAACGGCCAGAGTAAGTAATGGGCTCTGGATCCAACAGCTTCGCAAGATCTCTACTGAAACTGACAACCATTCTAGTGGGCTATCAAGCCCCCTTCACCGGCTCACCATACGGTGTCGGCATGCAAGCAAGCGCCGGCCAGCCACAAATGCCCCCAAATTTCAACATGATGGCAGTACCCGGTCAGATGCCCGGTTTCCAGATGACGCCCCAGCAGCAGCAACAGCAGGCTTTTATGCAGCAGCAGCAGCAGCAGCAGCAACAACAACAGCAACAACGAATGCAGCCACCTCAGCAAGGACCAGGCGGAATGCCCAATGCCCAGCGTCAGTTCAACCCTATGCAGCAAGGTAGTCCTATGGCTGGCATGCCCATGACACAACAGCAGCAGATGCAACAACACCAGATGCAGCTTCAGCAGCAGCAGCAGCAACTCCAACAGCAGCAGCAGCAGCACGCACAACAGTCTCCCCATCCTCAGCAACAACAACCCCCACAGCTGCCACCTACTCCGTCACAACAACACCAGCCTTCTCCCCAGCAGATGCAGCAGCCTCAGATGCCACCTCACCAGTCTCCCCATAGTCAGCAAATGCAAAATCCCCAGCAGCAGCAGCAGCAGCCTCAGCAGCCTCCGCAGCCGCAACACCCACAGCCTCAGAGCCAGCAACAGCCGCCGTTCGGTGCAATGCCAAGCCCCCGTGGCCCTCCTCACAACGTCAATACGAATGCACCTCCTCAGACACCGCTCTCGGCCGGCCTGCCAAGCGGATCAACACCCCAGACACCGACATTCCCGGGCACCAACAGTGTTGGCGGACCGATGGCAAATGGTACATCTACTGCCATGCCTGCCCCCCCTCTCAGCCCTGGTAGCGAAAGCCGGGAGAAGGAGCTTTTCTCTGTTCTTTTGTCTATAAACCAGGAACTGTTGCTTGAGGCAATGCAGCTTCGCAACACGCAGTTGATCATCAAGAAGGAGCACGCTGCCGAGACGGGCATCGAAGAGGAGCCGCAGACCAACGCTGAGTCAACCGAGCCTGTATCAGAAGAGGAGAAGCTCGTGCGGGCAGACTATATTCAGTATGTTTTTGCCAGGACTAAATCAAACAAACCGATCTACTTACTAACAAATGCAGGTGCATGAAGCGGATACAAGCAAACCTGTCGTACCTTGCGAGCTTAGCTGACCGCAAGGTCGTAGTGAATGCGGCCAAGGGGCCGAGCTACATTGGTGCTCCCAGCCTGAACACGAGCTTCAAGATGCGGGCACCTCCACCCGATGCCGTGTACAACGAGGGCGCACAAGATCCCAACAGCGATCGCGAAGAGCGTATCCAGACTATCCAGGAGCTATACAGCAGGCTGCAAAGCTTCTATCCTGGTGTTGACCCAACAAAGGAACCTGCATTCCCAACTGGCGGGCCGCAACCCGGTCAGCAGCCTGGCCCCGGCGGAGCTCCCCATGCTAGCCGTGGTGGTCCGGCGCCTCCTGGCGGGATGCCCGGCGGAATGTCCGGCGGAATGCCTGGTGCTATGCCTGGCGGTATGCCTGGTGCTATGCCTGGTGGTATGCCTGGAATGCCCGGAATGCCCGGAATGCCTGGGATGCCCGGAATGCATGGGATGCATGGGATGCCCGGTAGTATCCCCGGCGGTCCGTACGCTGGCAATCAAGGTAGCCCGCCACTCCAGCGCACGCCGCAAATGGGCATGATGCAGGGCCCGCCTGGCCAGCAAGGTGTCCCGATGGCTTAGTGTGTCTCGGGGCCAAAAACTGAATTTGAAATAGCCGTCGAAGAACGGCTCGCTGCATTCTATCCCTAATGCACTTTCAACTGTTTTGTTTATTTCACTAGTACTTTAGCATGGCTACTAGAATGAGGTTTTTGTTACACGGGGTCGGCCTATTCTTTCCATCTCAGTATTTATCTTGTTCCTAAACACTCGAGGCAAAAACACACACGGTGGATAGTGCTGTTGTTTGTCTATATGATGGAGTTGGATATTGTTTTTGCATTCTCTTCAGCATGATTCCTTGGACGTGCTCGTCTTTTCTAAAGTAGTCCCAATACAGTTTTTCGTATCCGTTAAAAGTACCATGATTTCTTCTTTCTTTCTTGCAGCCTGCGGATATGAGTGGTACCCGGAGTGAAGTCTCTTGTCGCATAATGCAAGACGGATCCTCGTCTGACGACGGATGTCCGCCTACTCGATGTCGTGGCTGCGGATCGTCCGTAGGATCTGTGCCTTGGACCTTGGATGCAAGTAACGAGCCCGTCAACGCAACTCTTGCGACGTGCATGTGTAAGAATTAGTCAAATACAAACAAAACCAACCCGGTTCAAAGCTTGCGTCAACGCTTGTCGCTCTTTTTGTCGTGATGCAGTGGCGAATATGCAGTAGAGTGGGCATTGTTAAAGCAGGATAGGCGGTGAAGGCACCCTGGTAGTACACTATCAATATTTGTGAGTACCTACGGAGCAAGGTTCCAAGATTTGCATCCAGGATGCAATTAATAGGAGTGTACCGCGTATCAGACATTCTCTCTCATCTTTTTACCTGTACTCTGTAGATTTCCATCTTGTGTTTCTTTGTCTCCCCCTCCCTGGTGGTGCATGTTGGACACCGCTCCAGGCCAGAGCTGTCGCGCATTAGCAAGAAACACGCCAATGCTAGCTCCAGGGGTAGAGGCATCTTTAGACACGTCCATTGTAAAGATACATTCGATCAGCTGGTTAGTGCGTCGAACCGTCCTTGTTTGGCGTCGCGCTGTCTCTAGTCAGGGACGGGCGAGACAGTGTAGAGAGGGCAAGACATAAAAAATAAACGGTCTCCAGCCGGATCAACGACACGTTGACAGGCGCTGTACCATATGCTAGACCAAAGTAAAAGTCAAAGAGGGTGAGTGCACAGGAATGTCCGGATTGTATTCTCGTTCGACTCCTCATCCCGTTCTAGTCGTCTGTCATCTGTCATCATCGAGATGACGAGGCGGGATGCCGGCCGACGTCTGCTTTGTCGTAATCTATCGGTGGCAGTAGCGCCAGAGTGGTGTGTAGCATCGTAGGACCCAGCATGAATGATGGAAATGAACCTGCACAGTGAAGCATCGAAAGTGGCGGCAGCGTGCTCTGCAAGTAGATTTACATGTCGGCCTGCAGGTCAAGGAAGAGGGTCGCCTGCAGGCTGCAGTTCTTCACCAGTAGTGTCTTATGTAAGGCGCGTCTTTCCGTGCACATGGCCAGATTACCAAATCACTGTTTTACTTGTCCATGTGTGTACATGTGCACGTCGTGATTCGAAGAAGCAGGAAGGAGCGACGCGCAAGAGGGGTCGAAGAGAACCGCAGGACAGGGCAGGTTCCTGCATGAATGAACATCGGAAATGGAAAGCGCGGCCCAGGCTGGCCGTCGCTCTGTTCTGGCCAACGAGGCTGGACGACGCACAGTGCACAGTCTCTGCCAGCTTCTAGACGGATCTTAATACGACGGAAGACCAACTTGGGTGGCAGGGGCACCACCAGAGTTGTCACTGATCGGCGCGTTGATGGGACCGCTTCCTGCATTCTTGCTCGTGGGCACTGCTGGCCAGCCATACGTCGTACTCGAGATCCAGCACCTGCCGCCCCTTTTCCTCTCCCAGCCAGTGCAAGACCACTAAGCTATTACTGGCCCCGCTCCATTGCTCTTTCCCCAATCTTCAAGTCGTCGTTAAATGAGCTCTTGCTGTATTTGGTGCATTCGAGAGTGCAGCAGCTTATTAGCTCCATTATGACCGCCCCATTGGCCTAGCGAAAAGGGGAATAACCTCAACCGTCGCTCCTTCCCTGCCCTCTTTAATTATTTCTTTTTCACCTCCCCGACCTCTCCGCTTGTGACAGCCGGACTAGGGGGGCCGTTCGCTCTTGCCATTCTTTCGTTGTTTCGATGTTTCGTTCCCTGCTCTTTCCATTTTCGAAATCTTTCTTTTGACATCACGAGTTCTGTTCCTTCCTGTCTTGCAAATTATTTCACATCTCGGCAGCTCGCTCCTTCCCTGACTTCTCACGACAGCTTGGTCCCAGCTATTCTCCGCCGTCTCAGTTTCAGTCCGCGCGGAACGACACATCAAACTCCTTATTTCCACACCATAGCACGATTTTGTTTGCCGCCAGCAGCACAGAACCCGGCACACACGTCTCTCCTTGGATTTACCCAAACGACCCAGCCGGCTTGATACACCGCAGCTATTGTTGTAGAACGCAGTTGTGTTTTTCTCCTGCAACTGCTCCGTGCACAGCGACCTCGTCTGTGTTCGCCGGCCAAGAAGGCACGAGACATTCTCAACCACCCTCCCGACGTCGAGCATCCCTCGTCCGGATTGTGCTACATAGCATACGTTGCGACTAGAAGACAATTGCATTGTCTCTGAAATTTCAGAAAGTCGCCTAGACGTTTTCATTACCATCAACGGTCTCTCCCTGTGCCGAGACGCCACCCCGCCCTTCTCCCTTCGGCCTTCAATGTGCCTTGCGTCAACCACTGGCATTTGAGGGGGGAAAGGGGGACAAGCAGCCCCTATAGCAAAACGCGATTTACGCATCTCGCCAAAGAAACGGAAAGACGGAAAAGACGACAGTGCTCGTTCGAGTTTCTTCTTGAACTGAGTCCAGTAACCGTTGATCCTCGAAGACGAACTCGATACGACACAGGGCAGTTCACAAGCGCATCATGGAGTCTACTCTAGCAGATGTACGGCAGTCGGTGCCAGACATCGATGCAGTGGATGCAAAGAGCATCGCTGCCGTGTCAGTAACAGTCGCAGAAAATGTCGACGCCACAGTGGTACAGCAGCACAAAGAGCATGAAGAGCAACAAGAACAACAAGAACAACCGCGAAACTCTGAAGATTTCACAACAAGCGTGGTCACACCAGATGCAACCGAGCCAGAACATACACAGCAAGAGCCAGCATCCCCATTAATACCCCAAGAAGCGTCAGACGCTGAGGCCGAGACGGCTGCTGAAACCTTCAAAGGCACAGACGACAGCGAGGTAGCAGACGAAGGAAATGCACAAGACTCGAGCACCAGCAGCGAAACTGGGGGCAACGGTGTATCACGGTTGGACGAGCACGACTCGCTCGTGACTGTCCGGCTATCAGAGCCGCCCGTGCTGACTCTCAACACGGGAAGTACAACAGCTTTTGATACAGTCAGCAGCGGCGTGGCTGCAGAAGAGCCCGGGCCGTCAAGCACATCGAGCACACCGACCGCAAGCCGCAGCCAAAGAGCAACCATGCCCACGGTGAATGAAGACGAGTCCGACAGTGACAGCAGCAGTGTGGACGATGAGCCTGTCAACTGGGAGCAGCTGCAGCAAACCGAAAACGAGGAGTCAAACGGCCAGAATGCCGATAACGTACGTTGCAAAAGAAGCGTCCACTATACTTTCCTTCTGAGACTTGATGCTAACATGTTCAGACCGCGATGCTGCTTGCCCGCCTCGAGCAGGAAAATGCAAAGCTCGCAACCAACCCCAAAAGTGTGCGCGTCAAGAAGCCAGACGCACCCTACCAGCCCCTGCGGCGCATCCGTCCGCCGTCCGTCGCACAGCTCCGCGATATGGTCCAGGGCCCGACGCCGCCGTCCTTGCGCTACTCGATGCTGCCCCCTCCTCCCATGACCGATCTCGAATTCTATGCCGCCCTTGTCCAAGACTTCCACCAGACGGCAGCCCGCCTTCCAACGCTGCTCTCCAACAAGGTCCGGAAGGGAATCCCACCTCCACTGCGCGGTGTAGTGTGGCAGGGCATGACCGGCGCAACGCGTGACATGGCCCTGGGAGACCAGTTCGACAGATTCTGCAATGCCACGAGCCCCTACGAAGGCATCATCGGCAAAGACCTCGGTCGCAGCTTTCCCGGGGTTGACATGTTTCGTGAGCCCGACGGCGATGGCCAGCGCATGCTCGGCCGTGTCCTGAAGAGCTACAGCTTGCACGAGCCTCAGATCGGCTATTGCCAGGGATTAGCATTCCTTGTCGGTCCGCTGCTGATGCACATGCCCGACAAGGAGGCATTCTGTGTCCTAGTCAAGTAAGTTTGTTTGTTTACTTGCTTGTTTTCTCTGCTCATCTCGCGATCTTCCCCTCTTATTGTTTTACTTGGAGAATCCGAAGCGACGGATGCATTACTGTCTGCAATATGGTATATGCAGAGACTGGCATTTATTTTGTTATTTGCTATGTTGCTTTTGTCGTTGCTTTTTTTATTCTTCTTTTTCTTTCGTTTTTCTTTCGTTTTTCCCGTCATCCAACAGCATGTCCAAGCAATGTCTAACAACGCGTGCTTCTAGGCTCATGGAGAACTACGATCTGCGAAGCTCTTACATGCCAGATCTCGCAGGGTTACATGTACGCATGTTCCAATTCCGGGAATTGCTACGCAGCTTTCTGCCCGAGTTATCGTCCCATTTGGATGATTTGCAGGTAGACCCCGCCGCATACGTTTCACAATGGTTCCTCTCTTTCTTCGCCGTGACATGTCCCCTACCGATGCTGTTTCGCATGTATGATGTGGTCTTCGCTGAAGGCGCGGCTGAGACCATTATGCGGGTTGCGCTGTCCCTCATGCAGCAGAACGAGGCTCGACTGCTGGCGTGCGCCGAGCTTGAGGATGCAATGCAGCTTCTACTTTCGCGGGGCCTTTGGGAATGTTACCACTACAACGCAGACGAGTTTGTGCTTCATTTTCTGAGCCTGTCCAGCATTGTGACAAGGGACCGGCTTGCGTCGCTCAATCAGGCCTACCGCGAGACCCAGGTTGTCAATCGCAATCAAACTGACAGCGATGGTACAGGGGATCGCTCCTCTGCCATTAGCACTATAGCCTCTCGATTCCTTGGCCGCCTCTGGGCATCCACTTCTTCCTCGTCATCATCTTCATCCCCTTCAACTGCTGCATCAGCTTCATCACCCTCCACAATCACCCCGTCGTCGCCCAACCCCAACGCCAACACTGCATCGGGACCCTTAGCATCGCCATCCCTTGGGTCGTCGTCATTCACCAGCAGCCTCTCCCTGGGCATCAGCTCGGGCCTCAGCGCACCACTCCGGCCTCTGAGCATGCTACAGCGGAGCTCATCCAAGCACAGCCTTGCATCGACGGTCAACTCGATGGAAGCATCGTCTGCAGCTGGCCCATCATCCACATCGTCGTCGTCGTCGTCCGTTCTCAGCTCATCCACCGACGCTACATCAGTGTCTCGAGACTCAGCATCCGAGACCAAATCCACCACTGTGGCTTCAAATAGCAGCAACAGCAAGAGCGCTGATAAAGACCGGTTTCTGCACATCCAGATTGAAGACCTGCTGACAGCGCTCGGCGACTCGCAACGCCAGCATGCACTTGCCACGGATCAACTACAACGTGAACGAGAGGAGCGCAGAGAAGACCACAAAGCAGTCCATACACTACTTGGAGAACTGCGTGGGAAATGCACCGAGACGACTGCACCCAAGCCACCAGCCACGGTTGGCGTCCAGCTGCGCGCAACCGAAGACGAAGATGAGGACAGTCCGGCCGCCGATACCACAGCGAATAGTACTACAGAAGTGCCCATGTCTATGGAGCTGTCGATATCACAGGAGCTTCTCTTTTCACTATTCGAACCCGTGGAGGCACGCATCAAGTCTGAATTCGACAACCGGCGGTCGTCGGCACCACAAACCAAGGCGCAGCTGCGCGACGAACTCGGCCGCGCCAAAGAGAAGCTTGCAAACGAGATTTCCAAAAGCCAGGACCGTGACCGGCGGGTGTATGAGATGGAGCAGGAGGTGGCAACAATGAAGGAGCAGCTGCGCGATAGCCATGCACGCGCCCGGGTCCTGCACCAGGACAAGCAGCGCTTAGAGCGCCAGACCCAGGAGTTGCGGGCACGGGTTGCTTCCGAGACGACATCGACTGTAGGCTCTGGCGGGTCAAGCCACCTGCGCAAGAACAGCACGGACTCTACGATGACTGGTCACAGTGTAGCCGACACAGCTTCAGAATGGTTTGGCCGTGCCACTGGCGTGACTGTCGGCAGCAGCCAGCCCAAGAGCGGTGGCCTGCGTGAACTCAAGCTTGGACGGAGCAAGTCGACGCCGACATCACAAGCAGCGCACCAAACACTAAGCACATCGTCAGCGTCGCCCGGTTCTGCTCAGCGGTCATCTTCGCTCGTTGTGCGCGGAGCTGGACGCCGGGACTCTGTTCTCGGAGGCGTGCCCGGGTCTGGCAACGACCATGATTTTACAGACGAGCAGCAGGATGCTCTAGTGTTGGAGCTCGTGCAGTCGAAGACGTCAGAAGCTGTGGCGCGGCAAGAGGCCGAGGAAGCGCGACAGAGGCTTGAGAGCCTGCGCAAGACACTCGGCCTGTCAGCCAGCGACCTGTCGACAATTCTGCACAGCAGCAGTTCCTCGAGCAGCGGTGCCGTAGCATCGGCGACGTCCACGGCCATGGGCCTTCTGGGGAAGCTGACGACATCAATGTCGTCTGAGAACAACAGCAGCGCAAGCCTTGCATCGACAGCAAACACTCTGGGCGGGGCGAGGTCAGTGTCGACCGGCGCCCCACCGGCGACGACAGCAAACAATGCTAGTTATGGCTTCTTTGGCTGGAGACGGTGATCTCCCCAGACTATGAGACTACTTAATACTTATTCTTTGGTTGTATATTTATGTATCTGCCGCCCCGCGGTCTGGTATACAGCCCCCCCTTTCACATTTTTTGTTTACTTTTCTTGTTTACCCATTTTTGTTTACCATTTTTTGTTTACCCATTTTTGCATACAGTTGCAATGCATAGCGCACAGCATGAACATATATTCACACGAGTTTCACCAGTCTTGGGGGCCGTTGTGCAGAAGGGACGGGAATTATACCCAGCAGAACGAACACAGCAGGATGCCATCCACAACGTATCACACATAGAATGCGGCTTTTTGCTTGGAATCGGAGTTTAGCATTATCTAATCACATACCAATTAATATGAGATGCTCAAAGCGTAAAGCGTAACGCTCAAAGATCGCAGCAGTGCCCGGCGTCGGTGATTTCGAAATCCGCATCGAATCGTAGCATGGCATTCAGCACTCAGCACTCAGCTACGGCTCTGTCCCACACCAGCCAGACACAGAAAAAATATGTCGCGTGTGCATTTTCCAGACCAAGTGGACTCCATGCAGGTCGGAGTCTAGTTTTTGTTTATCTATCATTTATTTATTTTTTATTTGGAGAAGCAGCGGAGCTCTTATCAGGACCTGTATGAAAAAAAAGATGGAATAAAAGTAAAAGGAGCTGCCGCGACCCACCTTGGCCAGACAAGCGTGCCCGTCCGTCGACTATTTAGAATCACATGCAAAGCTGGCGCGTGCCCTACAGAGGAAGAGCTGCAGGCTGCGTCGTCCGTACTAGAATGACGACACGGCGAGGAAGTCAGTGCAGTCGATGCTAGCCCTGCATCGCATAGGGGGTGTCATGCAAGTCCTGTGCTAGAGGTCTCAGGCCATCTGATATCAGTCATCAGTCACCACTCGTCACTCGTCACTCGCCAGTCTCCCGGCGACCAGTGGAACGGTCCACTTCATTTCTCTCCTGCAGCTGTTCAATAGCTGCTAGCTGCTAGCTGCTGCCAGCTAAGATAAGATGCAATACCCACCGTCGCAGCCAGGCGGCCAGCAGCCAATCCGTGCTGCTCTTTTGCGATTGTTCAGTGTTCTTCTGCTTGCTCGTCCCTCTACGGAGTGGTTAGTAGCATTATTTCTTCTTCTGCGCTGCGTCGTCTGGTCTGCTTTTTCCGCGCTTGGTCCCCTCTGCTTCCTTTTTTCTCGCCACTGGCAACACGTCACTGGTTCTGATCGGAGGGCGCCCGCGGGAATACCATCATAGCCTGTATCTAGCTTCGATGGTCATATCAAGCTTGTCAGCCTGTCAGCCTCCCAGCGTAGAGCATCGGGGATGTCATCATCCTTGCACGGCATCATCAGTGCAGCCGGCTGCTGCTTATATAAGATACATCACTGCAAAAGCAGGCATCTTGGACAATTGACATCATCGCTTCCCGCTCGGTAGCTCCTTCCTTTCTCCTCGAAGCGAATCGTACGGACTACAGCCTCAGCAGGCAAGAGCTGCACGGGTGGCGCCTTCTGTCGTCTGGGCTTGCGACAGTCTCGCCTTCCTTGCCTGCTCGCCTGCGTCTCCCCACATGCCGATGCCTGGCTCAGCGCTCCTTCCCTGTGTTTCCTTCTGCTTTACCTCTCCCCCTCTCCAGATAACCTAATCTTGAAATAAAAAAAGATAAAACTAAATAAATACAACTAAATTTATAGCCCTTTCTACTTTTCCCTCCCTTTCCGTCCTGACACACAAAATACTAAATACTATTTTCGTCACCACCTGCGAAAAAATAACCATCCCATCTCCTACCTCGCCAACCCAAGCAAACAACGCCTATTCTCGATCTCTGTATTCGCATCCAGCTCGCGCAAACCGCAAGGTACGTTGTCTTCATGTTTGCAGTTTGCTGTCTGCATTCTGCCGTTTGGCTTCCCGCTGCGCTCCCCCCTTCGATGCAACTGTCCCACACCCTCACCGCGCCTCGCCCGTCTCCCTCCCCCCCCCCGACTGTGTCTTCAGTGCCTTGCCTACAGCGCGGCGTCACCTTGTGTTGTCCGGTGGTCCTCCGTTGTTCATGTGACTGTGATGGGCGTGTAGGCGGGCTGTCTGCTGCCTCGTCATCACGAGCCCCTCCAGGACCCTCCCGAACAGGGCCAAGACAAAGACACTACATCCTCCGATAAGAAACGAAAATACCGTGTCGCGATCTCGAGACGTGATGGCAGGCAGCAGGCATACCTCTGCGTCCTTGGGATGAGGATAACAAGCACATCAGACAGAGCAATGCGGGCAGCAATGGTGCATGCGTTTTCGCCTTGGTTGCATCATCGTGCTTCTCTGCTGCTCTGCTGCTCTCCTACCTATCACCTATCCTACCTCTTCACAGCACATATTCCACCCCCTAGCCTAGCCATCCTGGGTCCCCCTATCTTTGCATTCTGTTCATTTCTCTGCGCCTCCTTTATGCTCCTTTGCTCCTTTGCTCCTTGGGTGTCCTGTATTCCTCACTAAACATCACCTGTCATCTTGCCAGGCTTTCCAAACGCTGTCCTCGTACCTCTCAAACTCCTTGATACCCTGCATCCTTTTCCATTTTATCCCCTGGTCGTTCTGCTGTTTTAGCCCCATCGCGTTATTTGCGTCAGCTAATTATTACACCTGTTTGGGCTTAATGGCACAGGCTTGAAACAAAATCTAACAGAAACCCTTCTAGACCCCTCCTCTTTCCCTTCTCCCTCAAACAACCCGCAAGCAAGCAAACAAGCAAACAAGCAACAGCTTTCCGCAATCCGACCGATTCTCTCGATCATCACGACTCTTTCCTTCCTCGTTACCAGGCTCCTATCTGTTCGCAAAAGACCAATAAACACACTTCCGCCAATATGTCAGACACTTTTTCTAACGGTATGCACCCCAAATCGCAGAGTTGGGAGCGTGAAAACCTGCACGTGTGCATCAGCATGCATCGCTCGCTCGAAACTACATATTCGGTTTGGCCAAAGAAGCCTTTCTAACACACATCATCTAGGCCCTGTCGCCAGCGCCGTCAAGGGCGAGGCCACAAAGACCAAGGGCGAGTTCCGCGACCTTGCTGCCTCCCGCCAGACTCCCGGTACTCCCGCTGCTACCGGCCAGCCCCTGACACACTATCACTCGTTCTTCTCCGATCTGCTGTCCTGGAACAACCCCCGTATGTATTCTCCTTGCGCTGTTCTGCGAGTCTCATCAACGGCGACGAGGTAACTCGTCGCGCGTGTGTCCTTCTGGGTAGAGGGGGGAATCAATACTGACCGAATGCAGGTGCCTCCGGCATTGCCTACGCCTCGATCGTGACTTTCATCTTCGCTGTCAGATACCTGGATCTGATCCGGTGGGGCCTGAAGCTGACCTGGATCACCCTGGCCATCACCGTCGCTGCCGAGGCCGCCGGCAAGCTGGTCCTGTCCAAGGGCCTTTCCAGCCAGGTCCGCCCCAGCAAGTACTACACTCTGCCGCGCGAGGCCTTTGACAACATCTTTGGCGACGTCCACGAGCTGCTCAACTTCTTCGTCATCGAGTCCCAGCGCATTGTCTTCGCCGAGAACATCTACGCCTCTGCCGCTGCTTGCTTCGCTGCTTTCCTGTCGTACTTCCTCGTCAAGATCGTTCCCTACTGGGGCCTTGCTCTGATCAGCACCACCGTTCTGTTCCTTGCTCCCCTGATCTACAAGACCAACAAGGAGCTCATCGACACCCAGGTCAAGCAGGCCTCCGACATTGTCAGCGCCCAGACCAGCCAGCTGCGCGACATCGCCAACAAGCACACCGCCAACGCCACCAACGTCACCAAGCAGTACATGGGTGACTACACTGCCAAGGCCCAGCAGATGCTCGGTGGCCGTGCCACTCCCATCGCCTCTCCTGCCACTCCCGCTAAGCCCGCCGCTGTGTCGGCTGTCGAGTCGGCCCCTGCCGCGCCCACGACCGAGCCCGTCAAGGCCTACGAGGCTACCGACTTCCCCGCCGCCCCCAAGGAGGACATATCGGACGCTGAGGACGAGCCCCTCATCTCCACGTAAAGTGGTGGTGATGTGTCTCATTAACCACGGCTTGATCCGTGGGCTCACAGCCCACGGAGAACGACTACCGCTACCCACCGCATTCACTCGTGCCCGGCCGCCTCACCCCGGCGGCCGCGCGCATTGTGGATGGTTCCTAATTACTATTATTCCGATTCTTACCTGATACACCCTTTTTTATCTTTCCGCTTATTTTTTGTTGTCGGCTGGCCGCCTCTTTTTCCGGTTTCATGGGCTACATCGACTACAAACTACGAGGAACACCAGCCGTCGCCGCCGCCGCCACTTCGCGCTGCGGGTCAAAGAGCGATGAGGAGGAAGAAGCACAGGCTGCATGACAAACGTGCTCACGGCGAATCTGAATTGTTTTTATTATCTTTTTGTACCTTTTTTGTGCATTTGTTGTATTCTAGTTTCCACCTATCTTAGCCTATCCGCTTTACTCATGCGTTTCCATTCTTTTGTGATGTACGAATCGAGTCGGGGGGTGCTGACGGGTGTCCATTAGAGACGGAGAAGGGGAGAGCATGCCACGGGGAACGAAACTGTCCGGGGAATAGAGTATGGTACTGCACGATACATGGTCCTTAACTTCTCGTGGTGTCTTGCTGTGCTTGCCTAGTCTTGCTTTTCCGCCTGATCCGAAGCTGTCCTACCACGATACAGCAGTACTTGTTGTTGACAGATATCTGCGCTGCTTTACATTGAATGCCAAGCTGTAACCGAAATATTGGCTCAGCTTATCGAACCCAATAGTATGTGTGCATCGAAACACTGGAAGCGTTATGTGTTGAGAAGCTACGTCATAAGCTACGACAACAAAGAAATTGGTTGGTTAATCACTTGATTGTATTCTATATTTATCTGAATTATTTACACCAAATAAAACACACCACCAATTTTTAGATTGAGTCATATTAAGTCGATCTGACGTATAAACCAAGAGTATGTTCTAAAATGTCTGTAATGTAGTGCGTGCGAAGCTTGCGCTTCTCTGTTTGATATATCAAAGTATTGTCTTTGGCGTATGTGCCTGATTTTGCGTTTTCCAAACCCCATGCATGACTTGCTAAGCAAATAAAAAACAAGCCCTAAACTTTTTTGATACCGTGCCCAAGTAGCTTTTTAAATGGAATCCCCAAACTCGCTGTGCCGCCGACCGAAAAGAAGAAAAAGAAAAGAAGAAAGAAAAAAAGCCAATAAATCAAACGCAGGAAATCAAGAGTGGTAGCTCGACATGTTCCGGCGGAGCAGCGGCCGCTCGTCCTCGCTCTCGTCGTCGACCTCGGTAGCAGCCGTCTCGTCGTCGTTGTCAAGAACGTCGTGTTCTGTAACGCTGTCGTCGTTGGCGTACTCCTCGTCGGTATCGTCGCCTTCGACGCGGTACAAGAAGAACTGGATAAAGATGCCCATATCCAGCAGCAGCGTGCCCAGGCTGCCGGCCAGCCACGACAGGTTGACCAGCAGGTAGCGGCCATACTGCCGGCGCGCCTCCTCTGCCGTGCACGTGTCCGGGCTGGCAGAGGCCGAGCACCCGTCGTAGGCAAAGATGGACATGACATACGTCAGGTTGCCCAGGCAGGCAAAGAGGAAGAACAGCATGCTGACGCCGTCGGTCGACTGCCGGCGCCAGTTGAGGAGCAGCTGCGGCAGCCGCGAGCCGAGGTACAGAACGGCGCACATGTAGCCAAAGACCTGGCCCCAGTAGCTGAAGACGATGTCGCCGCCGTTGCTGTCGTCGTCACTGCTGCCGGTCTTGTTCTGCTTCTTGGAGCCGCCCGACAGGTACCAGCCTGCGACGCCGGCAACACAGACCATAAGCATGGCGAGAGCGTTGAAGACGACAGTTTGGAGGGTGCTACTGCGGGGTCGGGTCGTTGTCTGCTGCTGGCGGTGGCTGTTGCGGGTGTCTGCCTCGGGGGCAAAGGGGACGGCAGGCGACAGTGCAGACCAGTTGGAGCCGCGGCGTTCCTGGTTGCCGAGAAGGGCGGTGCGCTCATCGGCGGCGGTGGTATTGCTTGGTGCGGCTGGTGCAGCCGATCTCCGGACCTTCTTCTTCTGCTGCGGCGGCGGCACGACCTCGTCACGCCATGTGAAGCCTCGGTAGTAGAAGCACTGGCCGAGCAGGACAATATCGGCAATGGTGTAGTAGACGGCGAGGATGATCTGGCGAGTTAGTACGGCAAAGAGCTATGCAAGGACAGTGGGTAAGAACGCACCATGGTCGGCAGCACATGCTGCAGGACGGCGCCGAGAATGTTAAAGACATCGCCAGCGAGCCAGACAATGATGAATTGCAAGGACAGGCCATCGGCACTGCCGCGGCGAAAGTTCTCAAAGATCTGTGGCGAGAAGACGACGACCCAGCATGCAATGGAGATGGATCTAGAGGCGAAAAGAGCTTCTGTCAGCTAGGTGAGGTATGTAGAGGGGGGGAAGCACGGGGATGGGACGCACCCGCAAATGCCAGAGATGGCCTCAACGTCGAGGTTGAGTGGTCCTGTCGGAGGAACCATTGTGAAGTGTGGAGGGGTCGAGGAAGCTATACAAAGCTCTAGTGAAGCTCGTACGGCCTGTCTGGATGAAACGAAAGCTCAGTAGCCGCGAGAAGTCATCGATGGTGGTCGGAGTCGGGAGTCGGGAGTCGAGTCCAGGCCGATATCGCCGGGGAAAATGAGCTGCTCTGCGGAGGAAGTCGAGGATGCCGAGGAGATTGAGACGATTGAGTGTGTTACCGGACCGGAACCAATATGAACCAGAATTAAAAAGACAGGATTGCGCATTCAAGTTGTTTGATGTCGTGTGATGATGACTCTTCCAGAAAACCAAGCAAGTCACAGGAGGCCGGCGGAGAAAAAAGGTAAGAAAAAGTCTAGAAGACCCAGGTGGGACCGCAATGACGTTCTAGTAGCGGGTCTAGGCGATATTGGGAACTAATGGAAAGTGTTTGAATGACACGATGCCAGACGACGGGTGGATGGTGGAGGACGGCGGATGGCTGATGGATTGATGGTGATAAAGTCGATGTTGACGAAAGCAATTGATGACAGAATTGAGTCAGGGATGAAAGCAAAAGTCAGATTCCAAGATTCAATCGAGACATACACAAAGTTGGAGAAGGCAAGGGCGTTGTTGGTGCTTTCTATTTTCGGAACTGAAACTTTTTCTGCCGTGCAAAAAATAAAAAGAGAAAAAAGAAAGAAACTAAAACCAAGACAAAATAAAACTTAAAAAAACATATGTACGTGAATAAGACACCGAAACAAACAATAGCAGAGAATGGCATTCAAACAAAGGAACCCATTGGTCGAAGCTGGTGTTTCTGCGCAGCAAACTCTTCACGCAGTTTCAGCTCCTCATAAGCTGAAGCGCTTACACTCGGCCAGGTCCGGCGAAGACCTCGATCGCGTGAACAGTGGACCATGCTACACCGCCTTCTGTAAGAGAATTGCACCTAGTCCTGATTACATAAGGCGAGAATACGAGTGCTGTGTCATCCCCACAAAAGCCACTGACGCACTCCATGATCTCTCCATATGATCATCCCAGAGCTCCCATGGAGCATCTCCACGTGCAACCCGCAAGCGCTGTTATTGCGTTTAGATATATTGTCTTTACCGCAGCCGCTTTTGTTTCTCCTCTCTTTCTGATATATTACGGATATGCACGGATCAGAGAATCGCGAGCCGTAGAGCCGGCAGTCGACATGTGGCTGCCGTCGAGTACCGACTGGGGGGGCCTCTTTTGTTATTATTGTGTGATCTTTATGCTGCGCTCTTTTTTTTCTACTCTCGTTCTCGGCATGTCTGCTGTTGACGCGTTCTCCTTGCGTCTTGAAAGCCCGCCACAACCGCTAGACAACATTGGCAAACGAGTGCCAAGAGAAAAGAATGCCAAAGGAAGAAAGGTTAGTTGAAATAGTAAGATTTCGAGTACTACCTGGCAAGAAGAAGAAAATAAACGACAAGAGGCGACGGAGTAGTCCGCAATAGACAGGCCAGAGGGCCGTATATACGGGAGTAGACGGACAACTGTGGCATGCTTCGTCGCATTTAACGGAGAACAGCCTCTTTGAGGAACCCAGGATATGGACAAAGGCAGATGGGCCGAGAACGGAGTTAAACCGTTTAGTTTTCTACAGGAACAGGGAGAAATAGACGAGAAGGAGCAGAAACAAGGAGCATAGTGTGGGAAATGAAGAGCGAGCAGAGCTGCCGGCACCAACCTTGTTCCGTACAGAGTTATATCCTTATTTTGTGCCGCTTTGATTATATCCTACACGCATCTTATCTTACAACGTACAGTTGTACGCCTCTACACCATACTTGCTTCGTAACGACCTGGCCTGCTTCTGCAAAATATGGGACAATGGGAGATTATGCTGGCCATGCATCGGCTTGCCATCCTAGCAATTTCTCCTGCATAACTGGTAACGCTACCTGCCAAGGGCATCTGTCGACTGCTCGCACTGTCACGCCGTGTCTGTGGAGAGAGACTTGCCCAGAGCACACAGACGGCCTCTTCCCGATGACGGACAAGCTTGTGTCGTGGGTGGGTGGTCACACACTGCAACGGTAGACGGGTTTCGTGATGAAAGTGGGTGGGAGGAGGATGGGGGGATGGGAGCGACAGAGAGGGAAAAAATCGATAAAAGAACAAATGTGTCGGCAGGACAAGGACAACACAATAAGACAATAAGTCGCAAGTCACCGGCTGCTGTGCGGTTGAGACTGGTCCTTTCTTCATATTCACGCAACCGTATTCATATTCATAGTTGTCATTCTCATTACCTGAGCTTTGGAGTTTTCCTGGCAAGTTTTCCCACTTTCTAATATTCTCTTGAAGTATCCGTACTCTTCCAATATCGCCAGCTGATCCACTGGCTGATCTTGGCAGTCTGGGCTCTGGCTCCTAGTCGACGGCGTTCCAAAAGATTATCGTCGCCACAGAGCAGATAAACAGATGGAAAGATGAAAGATTATCTTCCTCGGCATCAGGTCCATACGCGGACTCCGTGGGCCGTACGCATGTCAGGGAGGCCTGGTCACGGCTAATTGCGTTCAAAAATTTTCACGGGCAACTTCCGTTTTCTATTCAATGTGAGTCTATTTTGTTTTTCTATTTCCCTATTTCTACTTAGAAGCCACACCCTTGTCCTGTACCGAAGTGCCCACCACGCCCACCTATCGCTCGTGTATGCTTATGGCAACGGCGCCGTTTGTGTCGCGGGCCAAGCGCTGCTAGCCTTGTTGAGCTCGCCGTCGTTTAGGTCTGGGCGAGTCTGGACGATGCGGCAAGATAATCAGTGAGAAAGAAAACAAAAGAAGATTAATCAAAGCCAATACATCGGACAAGTCGACGCGAAATTTTCAGAGAAAGAGAAAAAGAAAAGAAAGAGAAAAAAGACAAGACAAGAGGATAAACACATGACACAGGCAAGCGCAAAAGAGAGCGGGCAAAATAGCAATATTAATCAGAGAGACGAAATAATCAGATGGAACTAGATGATCAGATAATGTTCCGTGCATGAGAGAATACCATGTATCACACCAGACGAAGGAAGAATATTGTCTTCACGCCGAGCCTGCCAAGATGCTCGTGTCAAGGCTACGAGACTGGTTTTTTTCTTTCTCTTTCTCGTCTTCGGTAACGCGAGTCTCTGCCGACACTTCCTCTCTACCACCTTGCTGCGGGTTTATTATTCTTTGCTATGTTCTTACTCTTCTACTCTCGACTGCCCGTCCAGGTCTCGATTCTTGCTGATTACCGGGGGTATGACTGGCACAAACATTGCATCAGTCGGTCCAGTAGTTCAGTAAAAGTAATATGAGCACGGAGCTGGCATGGGGAGTAGGCGAGAAACTAGAAACTATGGAGTATGGAGTAAAATGCTACGAGCAGAAAGGGGGGGTCCAAGTGCGAATAGGAGTGGCACGGTTTTTAACCGGAGATCAAATTTATCTGATTAGATGGAGATGGTAGATAAATGGTACGACGTATCTGCAAGCAGACCTCGACAGAGATACTCCCGGGGTACCTACACGGAACCCAGGCTTGGTCTCTGTTCATACCAGAGCAGGGATAGCCGCGGAGTATACCCGGTGTATGTCGCTCGTGGTTGCACTATTGATTTTATGAATAATAGAAAAGAGTTTTGTTTTCTTTTTTTCTTTTTTCTTTTTTCTCTTTCTCTTCACTCCCTTCCTTTGAATTTGCTCGGGGTGTTTTTACACAGATGTGCAGTACGACCATGAGCTCCAGTTGATGTCCTTCTTCACGTGGCTCCGGGGTGCTCACGTAGTATATAATAGTTGGTAGCTGTCTCGTGTTGCTGTCGATTATTTCTTGATTCGGGCCTGATCTCTCTCCTTCTTCTTTTCTCTCCAGTCTCTTCTCTTGCTTCCCCTCTGCCATACAGCAGAGCCGTTGGCATAAGCCCATTGATCCCTCGAAAGACTGCATCAACATCAAGAACACATTAGCAGAAAGATGTCTGAGCCCAAGGACATCTCCACCGTCGAGGCCGGCGTGCCCGCCGTCGACGCCCAGCGCTTCGACGACAAGGACGGCAGTGACAGCGGCCGCGCGCTCGCTGACCAGTCGGCCGGTGTCAGCCGCATCGAGGCTCTGTCCTCCATCCTGACCACCAAGGACCGCGTCGCCATCTTCTTTGGCGTTTTCTTGATCGCCTATGCCTACGGTCTCGACGGTACTGTCCGCTACACCTTCCAGGCCTATGCTACGGCCTCGTACGCCCAGCACTCGCTGCTTTCCTCCATCAACGTCCTGCGTTCCGTCATTGCTGCTGCTGCCCAGCCCACGGCCGCCAAGATTGCCGACATCTTTGGCCGTGTCGAGCTCGTGATCGTCTCCATCGTCTTCTACGTTGTCGGCACCATCATCGAGGCTTCCTCGACCGGCGTCAGCTCCTTTGCCGGCGGTGCCGTGCTCTACCAGATCGGCTACACCATGATCATGCTGCTGGTCGAGGTCATTGTTGCTGACTTGACGTCGACCCGTGCCCGTCTGCTCTTCAGCTACATCCCTGCCCTGCCCTTTGTCATCAACACCTGGGTCAGCGGCGACATTACCTCTGCCGTCATGGGTGCCACCACCTGGCGCTGGGGCATTGGCATGTGGTGCATCATCTACCCCGTCTGCGCCCTGCCGCTCATCATCTCCCTCATCATTGTCGGCCGCCGCGCCGAGCGCCTGGGTATCTTCGCCCAGAACCCCTACGCCAGCACCGCCACGCAGCAGATCAAGAAGAATGGTCTCAAGGCTTTCCTCATCGACCTGTTCTGGCGCCTCGACACCATCGGCGTCATCCTCCTGATTGCCGTCTTTGCCCTGATCCTCGTGCCCTTCACCCTGGCCGGCGGTGTCCACACCAAGTGGAAGGAGGCTCACATCATCGCGCCCCTCGTTGTCGGTGTGCTGTGCATTCCCGCTTTCATCTTCTGGGAGCGCACGCGTGCCCCCCACCCGCTGGTCCCCTTCCACCTGATCAAGGACCGCGGCGTCTGGGCCCCGCTCGGTATCGCCTTGCTGCTCAACTTTGCCTGGTACATGCAGGGCAACTACCTGTACACCGTGCTGTACGTTGCCTTTGATTTCAGCATCTCCACTGCGACCCGTGTGTCCTCGCTGTACTCCTTCTGCAGTGTCATCGTCGGCTTCCTGCTCGGCCTTATTGTCTTCAAGATCCGCCGCCTCAAATACTTTATCCTCGCCGGTACCGCGCTGTTCATGGTCGCTTTCGGTCTGCTCATCCACTACCGTGGCTCGGCCAACTCTTCCAGCCGCTCTGGCATCATCGGTGCCGAGGTTCTCCTGGGTATTGCTGGCGGCATGTTCCCCTACCCCGCCCAGGCCTCTATCCAGAGCACCCTGAAGCACGAGAACCTGGCTGTCATGACCGGCCTCTTCCTGGCCACGTACAACATCGGCTCTGCCCTCGGCAACACCATCTCCGGTGCCCTGTGGTCTCAGATCCTGCCGAGCCAGCTCGAGCGCAACCTCAACAGCGTCAACTCGACCCTGGCTGCTCTTGTCTATGCCAACCCTCTGGGCATGGCCGCCATCTACCCCGTGGGCACCCCCGAGCGCGACGGCATCATCGAGTCGTACAAGCACGTCCAGCGCCTGCTGACCATCACTGGTATCTGCCTGTGTGTGCCGCTCATTGGCCTGGCCGCTGCCCTGCGCAACCCCAAGCTCAACGACAAGCAGACCCTTGCCGACGAGAAGGAGAACATTGTTGCCGCCCCTATCACACACTAAGCTTGTACTGTTAGCGATTTAATCATATCAATCATATCAAAACGGAGTCGGAGCTATTTGATGCAATAGCCTTGTCAAAGGCGTCAAAGAGTCCGCCTCTCCTAATCTCAATTCAATACCTATAATCAATATAATATCAAAGTTAACATACGCCCTCCATATCATACCTGGTGCTTTAAATTTCTAGAATAACTCACATACACATGCATCTGCCGACGTAAGTAAGCAGTTCGATTTAACAGTATTGGGAGTAACCGAATTATTATGTCATCATACCTCTGTAGTGTGGTGGGATTCCCCAGACTTGTCATTTCTAGCAAGATCTTGATTTATAATAGCTCTTGATGCCCCATATTAGCGCATGTGGGCGTACCGCATCTGTCTCGCGGCATCCAAGAAACAAAGACAGAAACGTCAAAGCAGTGCTCCTCTCGATTCCTCTCGTCCCCGTGTCTCCGTCGGTCTAGCATTTGAAAAACAAGAGACTCTGCCTTCTTAGCAAGCCTGACTTTACAGCCTCGCCGTGTTTCATCTCTCCTGCACCACAGCTCCCGGATCCCATCGTGACAACGTTCGACGACCTTCTGTCCCCCTCTTCTTAGTTCCTAGCCCTTAGTCCCTTAGCTCTTGGGACTCCTCTATATTGGCCAATAACGGGTGGGCTATAGTGCTAAAAGCCGGCGGGAACGAAACTCCGACAGCGCAGCTCTTGATCAACGCCGACTCAACCCCAGATTGCGAAATCGAGGGCCCTCGAGCTGATTGTATATCTATTCCTGTTTTCCCGCCTTGCTTCTTGTCTTCTTGTGTGCAGTCATCTCATACTCGGTCTCGTCTTATGTGACCTGTATCATACTTTCTTCTACCATCCGTTGCTGTCACACCTTCCGGGTCCGGCATCCCAGCCTGCTCCGCATTTCAGAACGTCATCCGCCAATCTCTCCGTTCCCCCGCCCCCTCTGAATCCTAGCCCGCATTTCCCACAATGTCCATCCTCCCCATCTCAAACCTTCCCGAGTTGCCTCCCGACGACTCCATGCTTTACCGCAAGTTCGGCCGGGAAGTAGCCAACTACTTCTCCGGAAGCCCCCTGAACCGTGTGTCGTTCCTGCGCAACAACCGCGAGTTTCTGCGCGCCGCCTTTGCCCACCCAACAGCCCGCTTCCTGCTGATCGACAACCTGGCGCCGCTCGTCCACGACACAACACCGCCGCGCCTCGCATGGAGCACACGCGCAGAGATCTTGTCCGTCGTTGAGACCGACCCCTTTGAACACTCCGAGGAGGACTCCATCAAGAACTTCAACTCGGCCAAGACCCCGCTGCCCATCGTCCTCTTCCTGGGCATCGACGAGAAGAAGAAATTCGAAGATGCCGCCGTCGCCACTCCCGAGGCGCCCTTCACGTTCACCACCTTTTCCGGGAGCCCATACTTTGCCGTTGACATTACGCCGCGTGGTGGCAATGCCGCAAAGACGGGCGCCCTGATCGAGGCTCTCAAGGCCAAAGCCGGCTTCTCGTTCTACACCAATGCCCGCTCCCTGAGCTTGGCAGCACCAGAGGGTAAGTGCTACTGATTGGACTATGGCTCATTTGCTTGCTTGGATTCTGACTGTATAGCTGCCGTGTATGGCCAGGCACGTGGCCTGTTTGACTGGAACGCCCGCAACCCCTTCTGCGCCGGCTGTGGCCAGCCCACTCTCTCGGTCAATGCCGGCACCAAGCGTGTCTGCCCGCCAACGGATTTGGCGGGTGTGGAAGATGGCGGTGCTCCCGTCGACCGCCGCCCCTGTGATGCACGCAAGGGCGTTTCCAACCTGAGCTTCCCCCGCACTGACCCGACCGTCATTATGGCTACTGTCAGCGCGGATGGCACACGCATCCTGCTTGGCCGCAGCAAGCGGTTTCCTGCGTACTGGTACAGCACGCTCGCCGGTTTCCTGGAGCCGGGCGAGTCCGTCGAGGAAGCCGTGCGTCGCGAGGTCTGGGAGGAGAGCGGCGTCACTGTAGGCCGTGTTGTCATCCACAGCTCGCAGCCGTGGCCGTTCCCTGCCAACCTTATGATTGGAGCTATCGGCCAGGCCCTTCCCGGCGATGGTGAGAAGATCTTCCTGGGCCACGACCCAGAGCTGGAGGACGCCAAGTGGTTCACGATGGAACAGGCACGCACAGCCCTGCAGCACAACACCTCTAGCCTGGGTGAGGCTGTGCGCGGCGACTACAAGGAGGGTGACCTGCGGCTCCCGCCCCATACGGCCATTGCAAACCAGCTGATTCAGGCCGTCGTCGACGGCTTCCATGAGATGGCAGCGCCAAAAATCTAACTTCAAACGAAGTTCCATCGCTACTTGGTAGGTACTTACTATGTACATAGAGGTTCACATAAACGATCTATTAGGATTTGCATATAATTCTCAAAACATAGTTTCCATATCTTTACATTAGCAAGACGGAAATAAACAAATAAACACAATTAAAATAAGCATTTACACCCTGATCGATGTCGGCCGGCGCTGTATTGGAAGTATTACATAATCAACAAATACGACAGCAAATGATCGTCCCCACTTCTGTGTGCAAAGCCCCGCTTTAAAATTCCCTCACCACCCATTTTCTGCCGCCCCCAGCTTTCATATAAATATCTGGACCGCCCGATTCCTGTCTCTAATTTTTCTCTTCTTCTTTTTTCTGCATCGAGGGTCGAAATCTGCACCGTCATGTGAAGACGTAGACCCTTGATCACTACATTATATACGGCGGCTCCACATAGTGGCTTGCTGAGGGTTATTCTTTTTCACGATGGGTTTTCCTCCGTTCCCGGCTTCCAAAATCGACTTTGGTCACCTTCTCCCTTCTTTTATCGGCATGGACGTCGTCACAGGTCCTTGACGGTGGGGTGGTCAAGACATCTCTTCAACATGAAACTGTCATTTTTGACGAGTTGAAGAGCGTAGACTGTAATTTTTGTGCTGTAAAGTTTATCTTTCTGTATCATCTGATGCCCTTCTCACCCTAAATGGAGGTAAGGCTAATTCTACGAGCTGGCGACATAATGGCAATGCTGCGAGCGGAACCGCCAACATACTCACGAGTAGGCTGATTGAACGTATCTTGCATTATCATTCTGATGTGGCCTTGCTTGCGCTCGGTTCCTACGCCTATATTCTTCGGGTTTTGACAGGCATTACAGAGCACGAGCATTCGGTCACAGATGATGGGAAGATGTATGACCTGTTTGCAATTTTTTTTGCATTTGATTTTTTCCTTCTTTCGAGACTATGAACTATGATCATGCGTACTTCTCTACACCCCTCATTGCTTTCACTCCACACTCAACGAAGAGCACAGGGCTTACACACAAAGGGTAAACGAAGAGAGACGTTGCCCAACCAGCGTGCCCAAGTTTCCCCAAAAAGATTTGAAAAAAACTTAGTACAGGCGGCGAGGGGGGGACATGGAAGCCTTGATGGTCAGGCTTCCGACGTTCTGCCAGCCCTTCTTGAGCAGGGAGACCAGGTAGTTGATGGCCAGCATGATGTTGGCAACCAGCTGCTCGGAGTTCATGCCGACGTTGCCGACAGCGACACCCATGCACAGAACCTTCTTCAGCTGGAACTTGATGGTCGACTTGACCTCGGTGATCTTGTCGGACAGCGAGTCGGCGTGCGAGACGGGGGTGGGGAACTTGCCAGCCTTGGACAGACCGGGGCCGAGGATACGGGGGATCTGCTTGATGATGGACTCGGAGGCAATGAAGGCGTCGTACTTGCGGGCAAGCTTCTTGACGAGCTTCTTGTTCTTGTTGAGCTTCTTCAGATCATCAGAGGACATGGCGTCGACACCGCCGTGCTTGGCGCGGTCGATATCATGCTGGTCACCCAGAATGCAGATGGCCATGTTGGGGCGGGGGACCGAGGGCAGGCGGATGGTGCCCGAGAAACGCTTGTCGCGCTGGGGGTCATAGTTCTTGAGGCCGATCTGCAGCTCGACGGTCTCGAGGAAGTTACGCTTCTTGGTCTCCGTAGAGTACTCAAGGAGGTCAACGACGTTTTGGCTGCGCACGATGTTAGTGTTCTGGTCGTTTTTTGTCTTTCTGGCCGTGCCTTTTTGCGTATCGCAGGAATTGAGAGATAAGACATACCGCACTCCGGCGACGGTAATCTTCGACATTATGACCGTCTTCCAGTAGAAACTTGATAGATCTAATGGTAAGGATTGTTGCGTGGGAAGATGTTGATCAGAAAAGGAACAAAAAAAGAGAGGAATCGCAAGCGTCGAAAAGATGTCTTTTGCTAGACTTTTTCTGAGAGGGGGGGGAGTTTCGGCCCCATAGAAAATAATTGTGTGAAAAAAAAACTTACCCTAGCTCAAAGTCACGTGGGCATGCTTATGTCATGGGCCAGCATGAAGGTCACGTTATGTGTCACGGATTTGACTAATACAGCATGCGCCGCCGTAATGCATCGGCTAACAAGCATACTGAATTGCATCTACTTGAGATAATATCACACTCAATGTGTTGAGATGCTATATAATTTAGAGTACCCGTACAACATTACAAGACTGTAGCCCTTATCTTTCCGACGCTTTTCAAGCCTCAGCATGCAAAACACTATGTGCTCCATATCTTGACCACTCACAGAATTTCGAGATGAGCAGATAATGGCTGACAGTGACAATATGGTACCTATGATTGGCATGAAAACAAATTCGCTAGCTGTATTTCGGATATGATGAGTCTATATAGAATAAGATAATACAAAATTAGATAAAAAAACAAAAAAAGAAGTACAAAGGCTGAAGATAGACAAAGGATCAAGGATACAGATATAAAGTAAACGCCAGGGAGATATATGATGCGCCGGTTCAAAAAAAGAAAGAAAAAGAAGCAGGCTTGTAAAGATGCCGCCAGGTGATTAAAGCTCGGTGGCAGTTGTTGGGGCCTCGGCTGAAGCAGCCTTTGTCGCGACAACTGCATCCAAGTCCTTAATCTCGACTACGTCGATGTGAGTAATGTCCTTCTTGGGCTCTGCAGCAACGTCAGCAGCATCGATCGAGACCTCAGGGGTAGCTTCAGGAACAGCCTCCTCCTCGGCTGTCTCCTCGACTGTAGTTTCGGTGACAGGGGCGGCTTCCTCATCGGAGACGGCCTCTTCAGCAGCAACCTCAGCGGTCTCTTCGACAGCCTCCTCAGCAGTCTCCTCTTCGACAATCGCCTCCGTGGCAGTCTCATCCTCAGCCTCGCCATCTTCGGCATGTGCCTCATCAACAGCCTCCTCGGTCTGCTGTGCTTCTTCAGGCACTGTAGCCTCCTCAGTCTCGGACTCTGCCGTTTCAATAGTCTCCTCGGGTTCAGTAACGGAAAGATCCGTGGGCTCGGCGAACTCAGAGGGAGTAGCATCGGCTTTCTCCGCTGCCTCTGCCTCTTCCTCCACCTCACCCTTCACCTCTTCCACAATGATTATTGGATCGTGCTCTTCGGTATGCAAGGTGGTAGTGTCAACTTCCTGAATAGGCTCCACAATGACTGGGCTCGATGGCGCCACAAAAGTATCGTCTGCAGGGACGCTCTTGGGAATAGCAACTGCCTTTTCCTTTGTGGGCTTTGTAGAGGAAGTCGTGCTCCAGGTTGACCCAAAGCTCTCGCGCGACCTGTTGGAGCGGGGCGGCGATTGGTGCACCTTGTCTGCTGTCTTGGAAGCAAACGATTGCGTAGGGCGCATCATGCGCTCCAAAAAGCTCTCGTCAACCGCCTTTTCTTTCTTGGTAATAGGATGGTCGCGAGCTGGCTGTTTGGGGGGCGGGCCGATGCTAGGCCGCTGGTGGCCAATCGTTGAGCTCTGCCTCCGCAGGCCCTTTGCCAAAGTGGTAGATGATGAGACGCTTGCGCGGCTCAAGGAGCGCGTAGCCGAGGCCTGAGAGGCACCGTGGACAGCCAGAAAGTTGCCAGACTGGCGCGACAGGGACTGGCGCGTCTTGGTGGCTGATGAGGCCGTGTGTGTAGTTAAGCCAGAGGGGAGCTGGACAGGCCGGGTGGGAGACTTGGGCTTGGGCTTCACAAAGCCAATGCCATTGGGCGGGAAGGTTTGGATGCTGGGCGGTTTCTTGCCGGCTGCTCCCTTTGGCGCCGAAGCAGCAGGAGTAGACTTTTTCTCGGCCACAGTCGAGGTGGTAGTCTTCTTGTCTGCGGCTGGCTTGGAAGCCGCTAATCTGGGCGTCAAGGGCTTTGATGGACTGGTGGGTGTCTTGACCTTGAGGCCGGTCGATTTGGTAGATGTCTTTGTTGTAGTCTTGGCTGTCGAGATAGCCTTAGGCAAGCTCTTGGCTGTGGCCGTTGCTTTGGGTGCCGTCTTGGTGGTTTCCTTGGGAGCGTTTGCCGCATTGGGGATCTTGGACCGCATGGGGATGGAAGAGGTGGCGGTGGTGGAAGCCGCCTTCGGCGCATCAGACTTGTCCTTAGAAGCAGCATTTGCCATACGGAGACGCGCAGCACCATTTGTGGGAGCATCTGGCGACTTCTTGGGCGCATCAGACGTTGCCTTGCTAGTCTCAATAGGCTTGGTGAAAGGCTTTGTAAATAGCTTTCTGACTGGAGACTTCTCGGCCGGCGTCGCATCAGAGCTTGCAGGCTTGTTCTCCTTCTGATCCGAGTTGGCAGTTTTCTCCTTGCTAACGATCACGGGAGCGGGTCCGGAGGGCTTGGCATCAGCGAGCGCAGCAGCAGGAGCCAGCACCGAGATTTTAGGTGTCGCTCCCAGAGCTGGCTTCGAAATAGCTACAAGGGGTGTCGCCACCTTGGCTGGTGAAACGGGGGCTGTCTCTTCTGAAGTCACAGAGGACACCCGCTTTGGAGTCTGCACGACCAAGAGTGGCCGGGCGTCCTCGGGCATTGATTTGACCTCGGGCGCACCGGCTTGGGATGTTGTCGGTGTCGGCACATCGCCTTCGGTTCCGGCGCTCATGGTGCGTGACAGGGTAGGGATGGAGTCGCTGCTGGTATCGCGCTGGAGGCCGACGCGGCCGTCCTTTTCTACAGTGACAAAGTTTGTTCGCACGCGAGAGAGCGGACGGGGGGACTCAGCTGCAACGCAAGAAGGTCAGTATACAACAACAAAGACAACAACAAAATATGCGGAGGCTGCATCACGGGATTAGGTAGAGCTGTTCCTTACATTGACCAGGAGTGCCTTCCCGACCGCGCTCAGGCGGGCTCGAGGGACCCCTCTGCTCAAACATGGCACGCAGGTTCTTGACTTGACTCATCGTGGCGGTTGACGGTAGCCCCTATGATGATTCCGAGAAAGGCGCGTCCGAGGACAGACTCAAGACTTTGAGGAATCCAAAAAGAAAGACGGCAAGCGCCGACGGCGCAAGTCAGGCGGCTGATGATTCGAGAAGGAGCGTCTGCGTTGCGTGTTTGCTATGTGGGAGACGTGTCTTTGTGCAGAAAGGGAACGCGCGATCAACGCCGTGGAAGCCTAAGTGACGGTGTGGCTTCCCGTGGGCGCCGGCAAATTATGGGACTAGAGCGTTTGATTCGATACGGCCGAGGTGGTGCGGTGCCCCCCTCTTTGAAAACGAAGGATCGCGGCTGCGGTAGCTGCTTGGTGAGGCTGTGTTTGCTGGCAAGATGCTGTTGGAAAGATGCTGAAGGAGAACGCGAGAGCTGGGAGAGGGATGTAGAGGTGAGAGCGTAGGTTGGGCAGAGAGAGCTTCAGGAGGAAGGTGCGCGTGAAGGGCACGAGGTCGAAAGTGGGTATTACGGAGGAAGCGCAAAGTGGTAGAAGTGGTAGAACGATGCGGGAAGGAGCGATGGTAGGCTGCTTGACGATGGCGATGGTCACGAAAACGGTGGCGTTGCTTCACAGCTGTCTTGTTGATGTTTCCTGTCCTTTTTGTTTTCTTGTTTTCTTGTTTCTTCCTGTGTTTCCGGGCCTGTGCTACCCGTCTGTGTTATTGACTCTGCTGCTTCCCCTTTCTCTGTTCTGCCGTGGCTGGAGAATGAATAGACGTTGACCGGCAAGCAGCAGATCGGACCTGTAGAACATGCCAGACAGGAGGGTAATATGGAGTGGACCTGTTCGGGTCTAGAGGGCGTTGCTCTGCAAATTATTGGTGGCACCCGAATTTAACATATTTAAATTGTCCTAATTGTTTAAATTATTGGAGCCGACGTCTCTGTTTCAGGGGAGCATGCAGTCACACTCCGGGTGACTGTGTGAAATACGGAGTAAGATACGGAGCAGCAGTGCCTGCAGGAAACACATCCAGGGATAGAACGTGTCGTGCGTGTGAAAGGAAACGGTCATATGTCTCACTGGTGCGGGTTTGACGGAGAGGGGGCAGCGCGAGGACAGAGCAGCCAGCATGTGACGTGGCTGTGAAGGGTTGAAGGACTAGAAGCTAGAAGACGGAGCGATGGCAAGGGCATGCAAACTCGAAGAGGAAGTCGCGATCGAGAAAACGGAACACGGGGAGTGCGAGTGGATCAAACGGTCGAAAGGAGAGCATTGCAGGCCGACCCTTTATTTCACAGAGTAAATTAAGCCCAAGACACGACAGAAATACAAAATGGCAAAATGCACGTCGTCAAGGCCAGGACGACTGATGCACCGCGTGTTTCGCATGTCGCGGTCTACGGCGAAACGACGAAACGACTCGCCAGTCTTTATGCAGCGGAGCCTGCGCCTGCAGGGCAAGAAACGCGACTTCCCTTTTTCATCGTAATACACCACAACCCCTGACGCTACCCACCGTCACCCGTCACCCTTTTTTCTCTTTTGTCGCTCTTCTTTCTTCTTCCCTCCTTCGACGTCTTCTTTTCTTGCTACCCCTGGGCGCGACGTCGTCTGTAAGCCAACCGTTCACAAGATCAGACTGCACGGTCCCCAGACTTGGATGCCTGTCGCCAAACTGGGCGGTGCGCGTCGAAAGACACAACAGACAACGTTTCGATCCCGTCGACCAGACCAAAAACCTCCGATCCAAGATATACGGCAGTACGCACTAGTCGATGCAGACCAGAAGGTCACTAAACATGAGATGACAGCTGCGCTGAAAGAACGTGGAAATGAGACATACGAGAAAGCAAGAGAGTCAGTCGCAGAGAACACGGTCTAATTTCCTTCCTCTCTGTTGAGTTCATCGCATGTTGTGTACTCCGTATGCTTGGGTCGATGTATCTTATTCTGTGGAGGGGTTCACAGTCGGCAAGTGCGCTAATGGGCCATTACCCCGTATTTAATTATTTAATATTAGGGAATAGGGGTAATAATAGACGGAAGCAAAAAGGAAGCAAAAGGGACCAACCGCCGCACGGTCCACTTTGCTTCGAGAACGATGGACTGGACCCACATCTGACATAATACATGCTGAGTGGCCGATGGTCGGCGCCCATACTCCCATGGGCCGTCGTTAGGTACCCCGCAATTGGCTGCCAGTGCACCATAACTGGAGGTTCCTTTTCTCCTGCTGCCCTGTGAGCGGGAAAAAATAGCAGTGGCAGGCGCCGAAAATTTTGTATGCGAGGGGCCGAAAACAGCCGCCGAGGAACGGGCGACGAGCCAAATAAACACTCGAGACTTGTGGCGGAGGATAGCAGAGCAGAGCTTCTAGTTTGCTACCTTCAACCCATTGATTCGCAAAAATGGCTGCTAGACGTACTCTCAGAATTGGTGAGTGGTCGGACAGCCTTGTCCCCCCCGGTCCCCCAGATCTACACCAACCAGAAGCAAATCCGGGGACCTTTCCTGGCCAGCTTCCTTACCAGCTTCCTATTTCGTCCAGCCACCTAACCAGCTGCTCCCGCTTGTTGCAGGTCTCATCCCCGGTGACGGTATCGGCAGAGAGGTCATCCCCGCCGGCCGCCGCATCCTCGAGGCCCTCCCTTCCAGCCTCGGCCTCAACTTCTCGTTTGTCGACCTGCAGGCCGGCTTCGAGACCTTTGAGAAGACCGGTGCCGCGCTCCCCAACATCACCGTCGACACCCTGAAGAAGGAGTGCGATGGCGCTCTGTTTGGTGCTGTGTCGTCACCCACCACGGCCGTCCAGGGCTACTCGTCGCCTATCGTTGCGCTGCGCAAGGAGCTCGACCTGTACGCCAACGTCCGCCCCGTCAAGACCGCTGTCGGCGAGCGTGGCGTGAAGCCCGTGGACATGGTCATTGTGCGCGAGAACACCGAGGACCTCTATGTGAAGGAGGAGCGCACGTTCCACACCAAATCTGCGTCGGGCCGTACCGGCATAGTCGCCGAGGCCATCAAGCGCATCTCCGAGCACGCGTCTTTCCGCATCGCCACCATGGCTGGCGAGATTGCCCTGCGCCGCCAGAAGATCCGCCAGACCGAGGCCAGCATCCACTCGAAGCCCATGGTCACGATCACGCACAAGTCCAACGTCCTGTCGCAGACCGACGGCCTGTTCCGCACGACGGCGCGCGCCGCTCTGTCCGCGCAGCGCTTCCAGGAGGGCGGTGTGTCCATCGAGGAGCAGATCGTCGACTCGATGGTGTACAAGCTGTTCCGCCAGCCCGAGTACTACGACGTCATTGTTGCCCCCAACCTGTACGGTGACATTCTGTCCGACGGCGCCGCTGCCCTGGTCGGCTCGCTGGGCCTGGTTCCCAGCGCCAACGTCGGCGAGTCGTTTGCCATTGGTGAGCCCTGCCACGGCAGCGCCCCTGACATCCAGGGCCAGGGCATTGCCAACCCCATTGCCACCCTGCGCAGCACTGCTCTGATGCTGGAGTTCCTGAACGAGGAGGCGGCTGCTGCCAAGATCTACGCGGCCGTCGATGCCCAGCTTGCCGAGGGCAAGCTGCTGAGCCCCGACCTGGGTGGCTCGACCAAGACTGAGGAGATCGTCGAGGACATCCTGAGAAGACTGTAAGATGGTGCATGGCCACCATTGACTTCTATAAAAAGAATACAAAAGTGATTCAGCGGGATAAACACATGCATCTGGATGGCATACTTGGACGGCATACTTGGAATTCGTAAAATCAAGCCAGCCTCTGTATTGGATAAATGTTATGTAATTTGCAAATCATTACGGCGTGCTTTGAATGTATATTTTCCAACAGGATGCGTTAGCTCTGATTTCTCTGCTCTAGGTATCTTATATTCGAATTTGGAAGCTACGGCCCTCGGCTATCGGTTCTGGCACATTGGTCACGGCTGTCAATTGGCTTAAGCCCTAGCGTGTTTGTAGATGTAAACTTGTATCTGCTTGGTATATTTGAATGGTGTATATAAGATTTATTCTTTTTAGTTCATTATTCCTCCTTATGAGATCACGCACTTGACCGGCAGGCCGCAAGGACCCTCAGAGTCCTTCTTGGCCTTGGGGGCGGCGGCAGCACCGCTGGACGCAGGTGCTGACGATGCCGGTGCCTCGTCCTTTGCAGGAGGGGCAGGGGCCGCCGCCGCGCTCGCCGCGGTAGCATCAGAGCTACCTTGCAGTCATGCGGCCTTGGCGACGGTCTTGTAGAAGCTCTCGCCCTGGATGGTGGCGATCTCAATCTCCAGGTCGGAGGGCTGGCGGCTGCCATCGGCGCCGGCAAAGGTACCGGCACCCCAGGGGGAGCCACCGTGGACCTCGGACAGGTTCGCCAGCTGGCCGAAGGCGGTAGAGTAGCCCAGAGGCACGAACAGCAGACCGTGGTGGGTCAGGGTGCTCAGGGTAGAGATGGCAGTGGTCTCCTGGCCACCACCGAGGGTACCGGTGGAGATGAAGAGACCAGCGTACTTGCCGGCGTAGCCACCAGTGGCCCAGATGCCGCCGGTCTTGTCCCAGAAGGCCTGTTTTGTTAGTTGTTAGTGGTGGTTACAGAGAGGTATGGCTAGGACAGAGAGAAGACAGAAGAGAGACATACCTTCCACTGGGTGGGGAAGTTGCCGTAACGGGTCGGGATACCGAACAGGAAGGCGTCGTACTGGAGGAGGGTGGTGGGGTCGGTGAGGACGGGGACGTCGGTGGGCTTCTCGGGGGCGTGCATCTTGGCGAGGACGTCGGCGGCCAGGGTCTCCTCGACCTGGTACAGGTCGGCGGTACCGCCAGCCTTCTCAATGCCGGCCTTCTCGGCCTCCGCAAGCTTGCGGATGTGGCCGTACATGGAGTACTAGGTATGTTAGTCCGGTGGGCACGTTGAGAGGCATTTATAAGTTGGAAGTTGGAAGTAGCAACACACGTAGACGATGGCGATCTTGGGAGCCATTTTGACGGATTGTGTGAGGGGTGAGATGTGTGTAGAGGAAAGTAAACAAGAGTTGAGTCTGGGGAACAGAAGAGAAGAACAAAAGGACGGAAGACGAGACGGAAGATAAAGCGGGAAGGGGTCGACTTTATACCCCTCGAGCTGCGTGTTCGATCCGAATAGCAAAGATAAAGAACTGAAATAAAAAAAGAACTAAATCGAGACAGACCAGGGGCATTCCATGCCACGCCCGCCCAGGTGCCGTTTTCCTAGCTACATGGCTCCATGGCTTCGCCGTACATCTCGATGGCAAGACGCACCAAGCTTCGACGCAGACCAGGGCAGGGCGTGCGGCAAGTACTCCCGTACCTTGTCTAGCTGCGTATGTAAGTATTACAAAAGCGCATACGAGAGCTGCGTAAGAACTGTGTAATGCAGATACACCCCTCACTCCCACTGGCCCCCCATATACGCACTAGCGGCGGCTGCAGGGCATTAATCAGTATTACGAGTAGACCAGTCTGACCTGTTCTTCTGAAAGCGGTCTAGCGACCACGTCGAGCCCGTGTTAGCGTATCGTAATCATTTGTAACTACGCAGCAGCTTGGCCGCCAGCGTTTGTCAGTCACAGTCAGTGAAGAGGGAACGAGAAAAAAAGTGGTGCCCCATCTTTGTCACCTTGCTCCTTCTCTTTTCACAGCTCCAGCTTCGCTCCTCCCGGTGGCACCTTTCGCACCTTCCTTCGCTTTCCATGTCCGTAGAGGTCCTTCCAACACGCAGATCCGGCCATGCTAATCCGGCCATGCTATGCAACCTGTCTCGCATGTCCAATCGGCAGGGAAACACACCTCTACGGAGTACGTGGCTGCGTTGTAAGATATGTTAAGGTATGATGTCTCTCGTGGTACCCGGGGTGCGCCCCTCCTTTCATTCCTTCCGGTGTGCTGTCTTATCCTCGACCCGACAACGTCCTGTCTCGTTCCATTCACTTTCTCTATTTTGTCCCGACTGCCATCCAGACTTTACGCATACTCCGTAACAGCACGGTACACTGGCGGCTGGGTACGCACGGTACGGTACTCGCATGGCATGGCCGGGCTTGGCCACAGGAGTAGCCCTTCTCCGTGGGCATGCTCGGTCGAGGCCAGAATACGATGCTTGGCAGCCAGAGTTGCCGTTGCAAAAGTACTTCTCTTCTGACGCGCCCCGCCACCCCGGTACTCTGCCCTAGTCAAGCTGTGAGCTTCATTCAAGCATACATCTAAATGGAAACTAGAGTTAACGTCAGGATGGCATAGCTAAAAAGAGTCCCTTGAAGCTCTGCTGCGTGCCTCAATATCGTAAAATGACTGAATCTCGCTTGGTTCTTCCCGCAAGCTCAGCCTATGACGTGTCGCCGGATCGCCGGAGTAACCCAAGCTCATGTCCGCCGGCTTTCCACACGAGTAGTCAGCACTCTATTCTACCCAGAGATGGTGTGATACCAGTCTTTGGATATCCTGCACGCTGCAGAGCTTGATATCGTATTGGCTTGTGCTGCTTTGTTGACTCTTGCTTCGTCGACTCCTTCTTTGTCCTTTGCCAAAGCGACGAAGAAATATAGCGTCTCCAAGTTAGTAATACACAATCAATGGTGCCATCGCTCATTCCTCTCACATGTCACATGTCACATCGCACGCACCCTACCTCTGTGTGCTGTTATCAGAGCTTGATCAAGTTAACTTCTCCGTAACTGCCTTCTCGTCTCTTTCGTCGTTCCTTCCTTCGACACATCAACCCATGTGTTCTCCACTTTACAGCGCCTTCCCCACCACCAAAGAACCCCTCCTTCTCTGCTGTGTCAGCGTACGAGCACAGTGCATTTGGACCGTCTTCGCGTGGGGCAGTGGCCCATCTCACATGGCCCTGAATAAGCGATGACAGAGGCCAAGCTTCTCATAGAAAAGCGGTAGCGCAGGGCAGTTTCATACGCACAGTAGCCGCAGCACGGCCCGCTTTGTTGGTTGTGATTGTGCTTATATTTAGATGTGATGTGATTTCAGAGCATTTGTCGATCCTGACAAATTCATATCCATCACAAGTATGCATGTAACGTACTGAAAGGCATTAGGGTCATGCCACTAGAGAGGTAGGTGAGTAATCAACATACAGGTTTAACTTCCCTTTTTACGGATTACCGCGAGGAGACATAGCGGTGTAGAAAGCGGTTGGTATTGAGATGTAAGATAGCTCTGTCTTCAAGTATACACAAAACATAAGAGCCGCTGTGCTTCTTAGCTCAGGCAATCATAGTCTTGTCCTGCCGCCAGAGACTCCAGCGCGTCACTGAAAACCCGAGGGTTGCGATAAGCACACACGCCGCGCCGAAGCCGATCGTGCCCAGCCACCGCTCGTTTGAGAAGCCGTCGCCCAAGATTGAACCGGCAATCGGCGGCCCGATCAGACAGGCAATGCCCGTGAAGAAGAAGGACATGCCCATACGCGTGCCGATGCGGCTTAGGTCCTTGGTCAAGCCAATGATTACGCTCGCGATCAGGCTCACGATACCGCCTGAGAACAGGCCGTACAGCAGCGCAAACACGACGGTGCCCGCAAGGTAGCTGCTGCCGTCGCCATCCACGGCGGCATTGGCCGATTGGGATGCGATGCCCATCCACCCAAACAGCAGGATTGAGCTGACGCCGGCGCATACGACGATCAAGTTGATGCTGCCGTAGCGCACGGCCATCGCGTTGGGCAGCAGCCGTCCGAAAAAGCTCCCGACGTTCATCATGGTGACGAGGTAAAAGGGGCTAAAGTCCGAGTTGTATATACCGCGGCGCTCGCCAAAGAGCTGCAGGAAGAAGAATGGGATGAACACACACATGAAGCCAAAAACCGACCCGACCAGCATCCCAACATATGGCAGCTCTTTGAATGCCGTCTGGTCAAAGAGGGCGCGCCGTGCCTTGCCCACCGGTGCCACGCGCGGGCGCATAAACACAATAGGCACAGTCGCGAGGCCCAGCAAGATAAAGGCAATAATGCGCGTGGCCCAGCCGAATCCGATGCGCGGCTCCAGGCGCGAGAACAGGATGGGGAAGACGATGCCGGCGAGCGGACTGCCGCTTGAGCTGATGCCAATGACAAGCGGGCGCTTCTTGTGAAAGTACTGTGACAGCACGGCATTCGATGGCGTAAAGCAGAGGCCCATGCCGATGCCCATGGTGATGCCCTGTGCCAGGATGATCTGCCAGTACGCGGTGCAGAGCGACGTCATGAACAGGCCGAACACGACAAAGAAGAGGCCACCCGCAACGAGGTGCCGGAAGTAGCCCGCGTCGTAGAGCGGCCCGCCCACGATGCCACAGATGAGAAGCAGTGCGGCCTGGAGCGAGCCGACCCAGGCAATCTGAGTGGCCGTGCCGCCTCGCTTGCCGACGAGCAGCTGTGTCTCGTAATAGGTCTGGTAGACGCCAAAGGTGTTGACGAGCCCAAACGTCTCGACCATGATAACCCACGCACCTAATACCTGGAGCCAGGCTTGCAGGCCACCGTCGGGGATGCCATTTGTGACATTGCGGTGGCCTTCTGAGACGCCAGGCTGGGCATCGGTCGTTGGAGACTCGTGTGTCTTCTGTCGTATTGCTGATACTTGCTCCGTTGTGTCTCGTTCTTCTGCTGGTAGAATGTCTGCTGTCTTTTCAGGGTCCGTAGTCGGTACATAGCGGCCATCCTCTTGTAGATCCACCACGGGCTGGTCCGTGTCCGAGCCCGTCGCCGTCGAGTAGTCCTTCTCAGCCATTGCCAGTGCTGTACTGCAGTAAATTCTAAGCAGGCAATAGTTCGGTTGTTTATAAAATAGAATGCTTGTGTATATTGTATATCGTATATGGCATGCCACTTGGCAACGACGGCTGGTGCTTAAAGGTGCATAAGAAGCAGACTGCAACTCGGACAATATGCAGCATCGAGCCTGGACTCAGTGCCGCCCTTTATATCTCTACATTTGCTTCCGCTCTGCTTGATCCTGACAAACCAGGTTTTGATGTATATCACCGAATACAATTGTAATCAGAATTGGGACGAGCACGGTATTCTATCTACAGGCGAGGCTAGGTGGCACACACGACTAATCAAAAAATAGCCCATGCGCGTATTCACACTAAGATGGATTCTCCATACGGAGGTCAAGGAGCGGATGATGGCGGAGGCTGGTTCCAACCCATCTCTTTGCATGCAGAGCAGCTACCAGTCACAAGATCTGACTACAGTTGCACTCAGTAGTCTACAGCAGCCAGGTGGTTGTCTTTGCTAGCTTTGGTGTGGCCTCGCGCTCGCACATCTTCATGGTCCGTCTGCTTACCCCCGAGCACGTCTTACCTTGGACCCGAGGGTCATCTCTTCAACAGTATAGACGTTATAGGAACAACTAATTCTCCAAGCCAGGATTCGACCGCGGTCTCCAAAATTGGCCCAACGGTGTAAGCTTGCAAAATTGTTTGCCTTACAAATCAAGGAGCTCGGCTCGTGTAGAAGACTAATCAGATAATTCAGAACAAGGGAACCGGATGATAACTAATCATAAAAGAATCGTCTCGTGTCGGGCAACCTCCTCAAAATCAATGAAACAAAATAGCAACAATATAATAACTCGTATATTTAGCCGGGGGGTAGAAACTACATTATATAGATACATAATTTAATACCGAAGAGAGCGATTTCGAAAGAATAAAGAACAAAAAAGCATCATGATAATTGACCAGAGACTCAAAACCACCTATTCTAATATACAATCCTAACAGGCTACTAAAATGTTCATCATGCCTGCTGCTATAAAATAAAGCAGTCAACGGAGGGGAAAGAAGACAAGAAAATAAAAAAAGAAGGAAAATCGGGGGACAAATTACGCAAACTTAATGCTCCCGAGACGGCTCGTGAGAATATCCAGGTCCATCGTGATGTGCTGGAATGGAGAAGCTGTCTCGGCTTCCTTTTCCTTTCCATGGTCATGTGCATGGCCGTCGGCGCCGTCTCCCAGCAGCTTCCCCAGCCGCTTAGCCGCTTGCAACAAGGGCTCTACATACCGCTGCTCAATGGCCGGGCCCATGCCGGGTGGCACAACTGTTCCCTTGAGCTGGTCCGAGCAGAACAAAAAGTAAGCAAAGTTGGCAGCCTGCAGCAGGAACGGCGAGTTCTGCATCCAGTACTCGAGCAGAGCCGTGTCGTCGTCTTCGTCGCCGGACGCAGTCGACGATGAGGCCCTCGCGACTTGCAGCTCTTGCAGGTCTGGGAAGATGGCATATTGCAGCTGCTCTACCGCATCCGCGCCGCCAAACAAGGTCCGCTCGGAGCCCGTTGCGCTCGCATCCTTGGCAGCGGCTGCGATGATCTCTTCGCGCAGCCACGTCACAGCACACGCCTTGAGAGACGAGAACATGCAGTTCTCCAGCAGATCCTGCAGAATCTTGAGCCGGTCCTCGGCGTCTGGGTTCGCGTGCAACACCGCACCTGCCAGACTGGTCGCCGCGTTGCGTACCAAGAGTGACGGGTGGAAGGCGGCACACAGCGTCAGCGAATGGTGGTATGGCAAGAACTCGTCACCTCCGACTCCGCTGTCGCTGTACAGGCCGTGGTGATCGAGCCACAGACCGATCGCGACCAGCGCCTCAACGGTACCTGGCGTCTGTGTGATCTGGACCGCTGCGTTGCCGTCGAGAAATTTCTCAATCATGGCATGGTGGTCGGGGAACATGCGCAGGTTCGGCATAGCCGCATCAGCCTTGAAGACATCTGCCGCAAACACCCAGTAGGCTAGCAGGCAGATGACACCGCCCGTTGAGAGCGGAATGTCCTGCACGCTCTGCGACGAGACATCCTCTGAGAGCTCGGCAAAGGGGCGACGGCGCACTGGGTTGACTGAGCCGTCATCCGAGCTGGATACATCTGCAACAAGAGCGTCCGAGTACTTGAGGCCGAGGTCGAGTGCGAGTGCTACCATCTGGCTCACAGACTGGTCGCGCGCAATCTTGACAGGAATCTCGCGAAACTCGTGAAGCTGAGTTGGCCGACCAGGCACGACCTTCTTCGGGTTGTAGTACTCGATCAGGCGCGGTGCCCAGGCCATGTCGTTGGCGTTGACATAGGCGTCGATGACGCACGTCAGGAACGACTGCAGCAGGCGCTGCTGGATGGCACCCTCGGACGGGGCCACCTGGTCGTCGGCCTCGGGGTCAGGGACACTGACAGCGGAGTCGTCTGAGCGTCCGACATGGTCTGCACCAACCTTGCCGATGGCGCTTGTTGTGGCACTGCCAGCGGGGTCAGGCTCCAGGGTTGAGCTTGCGACGGCGGCGGCGGCGGGGCTGGCCGTGTTGGAGTTTGTTCTTGCCAAGGCCAGCTCACTAAGCTGGGAGTCTGAGCGGCGGATCGGAGGTGCTGGCCGGCGGCGCGCAGCAAGCGACCGCACAAGGCCAAGAACAGCAGTTGTCATGCCAGGGCGGTCGGGTTGGTAGGCGGACAGAATGGTCCGCAGCGTCGTCTCCAGGAACCGCGACGGGTACTTGGTCTTGAGACGGCGGTGCAGCAGGGCCAGCATGCCAAGGAGTGCAACAAACGTCTGTGTTGTGGCTTCGTCTTCTTTTGCGTCTGCCTTTGGCTTGTCTGATTCTGGGTCCAGCTCGGGATCTTGATCCTGGCCGGCTTCAAAGTCGCCGTCGTCGTCGTCCTGCTTGCTGGGACGGAGATGCTCGAGCACTTCAAGGACCTTGAGAATGACCTCGCGCGGGTTGCCTAGGCGGGCTACATCGTCGAGGCAAGCTTCCGATGCAGGCAGCAGCGGCACGAGCATGTCGACCAGGTCCCAGCCGAGCTCCTGGGTCAGCGAGGCATCCTGGAGGACTTCGTGCAGGGTGGGGAGCAGCTCGGGCGACAGATGCTCGTCGATGAGTGTGAGGTACGTAAAACGGTCCGATGCAGGAGGACGGGCTTCGAGGAGGGCTTGGATGGCGATCAGAGTGTTTGGATTTGTAGAAGAGGTGGTGATGGACTGTGCCGGCGAGGGTTGAGCCATGATGACGTAAGGCTTGAGCTGGGAGGCGACTGTGAGATGTGAGATGGATGAAACACGAAAAACGATATGAGCGTGGAAGCGAAAGGGCGTAGATAAACGTATTCGGGTCGTAAAACGGGGACCAAGGCGCAATGAGGTCAGAGAGAGGGATATTGGGAGCGGGCGATGGACAGTGAATAAGAATGGGTATGATTAGAGGGAGGAGGGCAGTGCTCTAGAGGGAGTTGGAGCATGCTTAGTCGAGTGAGGCTGGATGTAGAGCGACTTGCTGCAGGATGCCCACTAATAAACCCCACTTTCCCGATTATGGCTGCGCAGATGCTGCCAACGGTCTGCCAAGGCAGGCACGCCCTGCTGGTCGTCATCGATACAGGAGGCAGGCAGGCAGGGATCCGTTTAGATTGTACTCGTAGACGGGTAGGCGCACTCGACACACTCGTTGGCTCCTTCCTCAACAGAAAGGCCGTGGCCTGGCCAGGCCCTCAGACAGGCTAGACAGGCTGGCTATAGCACGACCCCGCACTGGACTACTTGCTACTTGTGCACTCTACCGCCCCACTGCGCCGCATGCCGCCAGAGAGATTGTGCTAGGAACGGATAATCGCGCTCCATCTCGCGCTTTCGCCTTTCTAGAATGCTTCTACTCGCGCCAAGACTCATGGGGATAACGTTCGCGGTCAAGACAATGGGGTCGTCGCTTCGCTAGTGATTCTACTGTCGTGGTTGTTTTTACATATCTCATTATTGGTACTGTTACATGCAGCCGCTGACCTCCTCGCCGTGCCCCCTTTATTCTGGCTCATCTCCCGATGGCCATCACGGTTTGCCTTGGCCGCTCTTCGCGTTCTGCTGGTCCCCCTTCTTCCCCCATTGCATACGCTTGGTCTTGCGCAGGAGCCAGCTCCAGTGCGTCCATGGATCTGTCGCCATCTGCCGCATATCGTCCACTTCGGCGTCCCACGACCCGACACTCAGCATCCCGTACTCGATCGCGAGACGCGCATACTTGATCGCCGTCCATGGCTCTCCGGCTCCGTTCCACTCGATCGCTGCGTACGAGTACGCCTCGTAGATCATGGCGTCCATCCGCTCCTGCTGGTACAGGCTGACTAGCAGCTCGGCCATCTCGGGCGTCGCGCGCGACGATTCTGTGTAGTCCTGCAGATCGACGCGCAGCTCGTGAATCTGTGCGATGCGTGCGTCTGACGCCTTGGACAGTGCGTCGCTCTGTGTGCATAGGGAGCAGCTGCACGGGAAGCCCCAGGAGCTCTTCAGCTTGCGCAGCCTCTGCTTCCGTGTCTGGATCAAGCTATATTATTAGTATTTGGAAGTCAAGGACCTAACCGATTATGTTTTTTTACTTACTCGATATAAGACACAGTGATCTCCTCGCCCGCGGCAATGGGTCGCACGGCGTGGACGTACTGCGTCAGGGTATCGTGATCAAAGTAGTAGTCGGAGTTCGGCCGGCAGTCGTGATTGAAGCGTGAGACTATAGGTTAGCTTTGGCCGAGCCTTCAAAACAGAGTCGACAGTGGAAACTCACTTTCAGGGAAGACGGCAAAGAAACCATATGGTCCGTCGTCATCGGAGTCAATGTCAAAGGCATTTGTGTTGAGAATCTTGGATACGGTCGCCTCGTGTGTGCTCTCGGCACCGTCGTGTGTCGACAGGTTCATATACCGCGCACGATGGAGCTCGGGCAGACTGTCGATGCCTGCTGCCTGCAGCTTGCGGCTCACATCTTCGGACAGCTCATCATACACTTGGTAGTCGAACAAGATCGATGCCGTGGTGCTCATAATAAGGTCTCCGCGAAGAATAGGCTGTGTCGCGACCACGCCGTATCCTTTTGCCGGCATCGCCTCGATACGGTACTTGAGTGCTGGGAGATTGGCATCACGGCCGTGTTCAGTCTCGAACACAATATCGCGGTTGGTGCCACGGACCGTGTCGGGCTCGACAAAGGCCGGCTTCTGCGAAAAGTGGGCGGCGCGTTTTGACGTTGTCACGAGAGTAATGCCGTGGCTGTCGGCAAAAGTTGGGCTTGTAAAGACGCAGAACTCTGGCGAAGCCTCACGAGAGGCGTTTTGGTAGCATGGTGTTGCCTGTGACCAGATGCTGATATGTGATAGAGGAGCGGCAGCGTCTGAGGTGTTCTTGCCTAGGGGGCCACTGCTACCATGACTGCCGATGCTGCTGATAGCTGTCCCATCCTGTGAGCAGATCTGCAGCTCGGGGCTGGGTGATGCCTTTTGACAGATCTCTAATGGAAACTGGCCCGACAACAAATCGTGAGCATGTGCAGCGTGTCCCAGTGCTGTTAATGCGGCGATGAGACTATATGCTGTGCTCGCAGGGTGTGTTGTGAGTGACTTCATTTTGAGGTGCTGAGGGTTGAGAAGAGAAATGAGACAAGTGAATGGGGACTAAAGTGAATGATGGGAAGAGCGAGTGGTGCATGAAATGATAGGGGAGAGGGTTCCGGCCAGTTATTAACAATCCCGTACCAGCTTAACAAACGACTTGTTGTCAATATCGAGGGCCTCCAAGCCTTCTGAATCCTGCGGCGTCTCGCGTTCCTGCGCGTCCCTGCTGACGCCCCGTGTCGTCCCAACTCTGCTACAGTCAAGATATCTCACGGACAGTAAACACTAGGCTAAGAGTGCGTTTGGGAATGGAAGGAGTAGCCAAGAGTGTTCCTGGCCCATAAGCGATGGAGATCTGACACGGATAAGACATGGCTTCCTTGGTGGCTCTTCTGCCAGTGATGTCTTGAGTTGCATTTTGCCAATCACCCGGGTTTTGGTTGCGAGTTTTCTACATCTGATGAAACCGCTTGGCCTTGACACCCATGTCACATTATAAGCATAAAACTAAAAACAAAACCTTGTCCCCAGATTACCGGCTCGTTTGAAGCATAATCTGGCTCATGTTTAAGGTGAATGTCAAAGCGCGCTTGAAACTAGTCCCAATATGGTTATCGTGTACTCTTATTGGTCAAGTTTGACCATGGGCCCGGTTTTTAAAGTATAAGTCGAGGCCCGCTTTAAATCCCAACTTCAACCCCCTCAACAACTCTTCGAAACCATAGTGAGTCTCCAGATAACGAGTGTAAGTAGAGCAATCTGGCCATCTAGTGTTATCAGAGCTATCTACACAAAATAGTCGCTTCTCTTCTCAGACACCAGGCGGTTACCCAAATATTGGCCTGCAAATCTTACCCGGATAGCACTTGGGAACAACCGTGGCCTTGGGTCCGACCTGAGTCATCTGTCTGCCCTCATGTCAAGCTCGCACACCACCACAGCTCTTGCATTTTATCATCGCGTCTTTAGCATATATCACATTTGCATCCCATAGATGTGCTTCGGAGGGAGTGTTGTGTCCTACATGCTCCAGGAAGGCCTATTGCTTGCCGGTTCAACGTTACGACGTTCTCCCTTCCCTTCTATCCACGATCTATTTATAATCCGAGTATCACCGCGATGAAGTAACATGACATCACAAAAACCCTTCGTGGGGGCGCTGTGTGGGAGGTGTTAATAGACTGCTTTCTTCATTCGGTTGTAGACATCGGGTCCGAGAATTGCCGGGTGCTCGGGGGCGTCATTTCAATGTCTTACGCCCTTAAGCCAAATCCCATCCTCGGCAGAATATATCGATGTAATGACGTGTTTAATAGCCAGCAGCGATCTCGCTCCGAAGAACCAATAGTTGCAGTGTATGACGAGCAGCTGCTCTGGTATGGGAAGCAGCCAGCGCATCGCACGTTATGCAACACGCTGGGCCGACGCTTCACCCAAACCACGGTCCGATATTTGGCGTAACGGCATTTCTAATGGGATTTTTCTTCTTCAATAAGACTACTACGAGCATGCGCCTGTAAAATGGAAGTCCGAGCAGTGCCAAAGCTAGACGTGTCACGGACCACATCGGCTAAGGCTACAGCTAAATCCTCTTGTCCAACGTCAACCGTCCACAAATGCAAACTTCATGACTTTTCCTGTTTTAGCTTGGAGAATTACATGCTGAACCCTGCGTCAGAGGAAGGTAATCAATCTACTAGGCCAAAAGTCCATCATTTGACTTGCACAGAAATGCTCACGAGACCCGTTTTCTATGTTCCAAGATTCACTATCATTACACAGCGCAACAGGTTCCGAAATAGGTCACTTGACGGCTTTTATCTTGCCATACATAATCGTTTTCTTGACTCTCAACTAAAGATGAAAAAAGTGATGTATTTGCCGAGAGGCAACTAACAGCTAGAGCTTCGGTTACATGATAATACATATAAAACACAAACGTGTGCAATTCCAGCCTATTTGTTTGTTTTCGTTTTTGAAAACCGTCGAAACAGGATCAACGGCGATCCGAGGGGAACCATTGAAATCGCTTTGTAAATCAAAAAGGCCACCAGTGGTCTTCTGCCAGCGAACAACACGCTGTACAAGTCCTTCAAGGAAACTTGGTGGTATCAGATCAACAGCAGAAATATAAGAATTGTTGGGAACAAGGAATGTAGAAAGCGGAAATGTCGTTGTCGATGCTGAGCCAGTTAGACTCTGCCCGGCGTGATCATGGAACTCGTGAGAGCTGGTTATTTTCCATAGACTGTTGTTTAGAAAAAGAAGTCAGCTTAGGGAAGATCAACAGATAAATGGCAAAACAAACAGGGCGCAGGGGCCGGACATCGGCGAAAGTAAAGACTTTTGATGGATGGTGAGAGAGGCGTTGCAAGAAATAGCCTTCAATAAACAACCTAGGTGAATTCTGCACTTGCAGTAACAAAGAGACAGCAGTATTTCTGCCCTGTCTATTAGTCTGTCCCAGCCACATGAGTGATGCGACTTGCTGGCCTGAGGGCGGTCATACATTGTGTTTCTGTGCAACAGAATCCCGAGGATGAAGTGGGTAGACGAGGCCAAGACTGATTTTCCGTCGCGGTTCCCGCGGATGCAAGGGCAGTCGTTACAGTCCAATATTATCTGATGGCTGTACCAGGTGACCAGTAACAAAAACATATGGAACCGAGATTGGTAACGATCAAGTACGTAAGAACCAAACCAGGACGATGGAATGGAAAGGGAAGGGGGCCATGTGGACAGTATTGAAGAAGTCATGCGACTTGGGAGGAAGGAAGAGGAGCTTCGACGCCACGACATCAAGACCCGGCGTAGGATCATGTAGTAATTTTGTTTTGGTCTCTGTTTCTTCGCCGGCTGTCCTCTTTCTGCATACTTTGTTGCCGGGTACCTTAATGATGAACGCAGCAGGGGAGTGTCATGTGATGGGCTGTAAAATAGACGTAACAAAACAGGTAAGACTGGGTTGGGGCAAAAGGGAGTAAAAAAAGGAAAGCATCCAGAAATAAGAACAAGATAACTCACGAGGGTCAACCGGAGCGGGTTTGTTGTCTTGGGAGTTGTTGTTGCCCATGTTGCAGACAAAGGTGGTCGTGGTAATCGTTGTCAACGACATTTTGATCTGATTAATTGATGCCGAGTCGTTGGATATCAAATGGAGTGAAATAGTAGGAGTGAAATGGGCATAAGCTTGTTTGAGTGAGGGCCTTCAGACAAGAGTGAGCTATGGTATAAGTTGAATGATATCGACTGCTCTCATCCATCTTTCCTCGACACAAGGAGGGACTCATGGCTTTATATGCTGTTTTTGTTTTCGGAAATTCTGCTCTTTCTGAATACATGGGAATAAAATAATAAATACTTATCTCGCCCTGTGTTCGTCTACTTTTTGCGGCCTCCCTCTTATCTTTCACTTTGGATTATTTTTATTCAAAATTACACCTTCTTTGTCTTCCCCTACCTCGCTTATTACACATTCTTAGGCAGTGAGGCTTACATCTTTTGGCGAGCCCTGTATGCAGCGCTATCTGTGTTGCAGATCAGATACATGGCAGCCGTTTATACTCTCACATGCACAATCCTCGATACCAGACGGCTAAAAAGACGAAACGGACGAAGCAAGAACAAGTGCCGAGATTCGTCTCTCCTGACGTATTCACAGGCGTCGCCTAAGGAGTTGCCCGAATATATCGCCTTGACCGCTCCTCCTGCAAAAAGTAGCGAGCGGTTGTGTCTTGTGAGCAAACGGTGAACAACAAATGAACAAATGGATGCACAATGCTGACAGTCGTCGGACATACAAGGTAAGATGGAATTGCATATAGGATGCTGCTGCCTTCTAATGGGCGGACTGACTGGTCCAAGGTCAAAGAGGTCGTCATCAAAGTCATGGGTGACTTTGTGCATCCAGTAGGGATGACGATGTTGACCAGCAGTGCCGAGATGACACTGCCCATGTGCGCAGCCGAGCGTCCATCGCCACAGCAGTCACGCATAATCTATAAACTAAAACAGGACAAGAACCAGAGAGGAGGGTAAGACTGAAATATAAGCTAGGGGATCCTTGCTGGGTAAAGATTGATCTTAAATGGAGAGTATTTCATTTCTGGCCACATTGTCTGGGTAAGGAGAGGCATGGAAGTCGTATGTTGCCAGCTGATATGCCGTCTTACGGAGAGGGACCAGGGAACGGGAAGCAACAAGACACAATGAGTACAATGGACACAATAAAGGGGTGGGCATACCCGACATCGTCAGGCAGGGATACGCATGTGCGAAAGGACGTGCAAGTCATACTAGCCACGGAGATGGACGGAAAGAAAGTCTAAGCGGGCCGAGGCGGTGCCAGTCTGCGAGACGCCTAGGAGGGTGGACGAATGGAATGTTGGGGAGAGTATCATGGGATTCTTTACCCGATATTGTCGTTGGAAAGTAGACAGTCTTGGGAGGTGAGAGATGAGATGTTGGGTGTGCGAGGACACGTATATGCCGAGCACAAGCAACGTAACGAAGACGAACGGGAGCAGACAGTGACTAATGGTGCTTGTCGAGAGTCACGATGGCAATTAAAGAAATAGATAGGCGAGCATCAGCAGTTCAGGATCGCACACGCACTCCCTCGTCGAGGCTTGGCTCGAGCCACAGCACTGGAATCAGAAGAGAGCCGCCCGAGCCATGCGCTCCGAAAGGCAGCTGTTACAAATTGTTGTGCTATGGCCCCCACCGTGCTCGTTCAGCATATACAATCTATCGCTTACATGTGCCACAGACATCACGAGCTCCATGAAGTAGAGATCGCGAGTCACCGCAAGTCGACTAGAACGGCATAGGGCCAGCTTACATGCAGCTCTGCACGACCACAAACCAGACTAAAGAGAACGCAAGCAGGTACTTCACCCGATAGCGATCGGGGAGTGTACAGTGGCTGTAGAATATTTGCCGGGGATATGCGACGTTGAGGTTGCAGGGTCGGTGTGAACGGAAGAGCGGAAGTAAGAGCCGGATCGCGAAGAAGGCGCCAGGGAACCATAACTACTAGTTCAATGATGATGTAGCCGAGCAATAGCCTACCCCAGTTCAAGGGCAATTGTGAAAAGAGGCATGCAATCGCCCGTCTCGTGTCTTGTTTTCCCTGGGCAGTCTTCCACATATCTCGTCCTTGGCGGCTAAACGGCTGTCCTGGTGTTGGCGACTTCGTTGTTTCTGTATCCCCTTTTCGCTCTTTCTTTGGTCGTAATCATAGACAGCCAGCCTTTGCATGTCTTGCTTACATCTCGTCCCCTTACTTTGTGCTATAGACATGGGTCCAGGGCATGTTGCGCCTAGCTCTCAAAATATAGAAATGCGCGAGAACACGGTGTAATAAGAAGATGCGAGAGACGCTCCGTGAGAGCAAAGATACTGGGGAGATGCAAGCCTCGGGGTAGCAGACGGAATGAAAATAACTAGGAGACCACCTGGCGGTGTGCACACGCGAGATTGTGCAAGCATGCACTGCTTGAAGCTGTGCTTGCTCGTGTTGCCCTGATGGGATAGCCTCCCGGGCATCTCATTCGAGGGATATCGATCTTGGGATACGCAGGTTGGGTTATTCACCAAATAACAGGGCACCTAAGCATGCACGCTGGTCACCGGCGATGTACGTTGCCGAGCAGTGATACCATACGGAGGCGTCCGGGAAGCATCCGGCCCCCAGGAGAAACGGAGCCCAGCCAGCGATACACCGGACAGGAACCATGAAACCATAGGACCCGAGACATCACAGAACCCGAGTACAGGTCTCTCACTGACCCCCTCCTGACCCCCGCCGTTCCCATGCCTTATAGCAGTTGGTATCTACAAGCAGTATCAGACCCGGTTGTGGGAAGAGACATGTCGGAAGGCTTCCTCAGCCATCCTGTCGACAGTGGGTGCCGCGCAGGACGGTTCGGGCAGAAGCCCGAAAAGCGAGGAACACTAAACATCCGTTCGTCTAGCACGCAAATATGACCGATAGTAAGTGGGCGATTCAAGATCGGTTGATTAATCGTGCTTTTTTATAAGTGTAAGGAAAAAGGAGAAGAGAGAAAGAGTCGAAGACGAGCGAAAATTTGGACGTTGAAATAGTCCAAGCAAGTGGGTCTGCTGGCACGTGACTGGTCCGGAAACGCGTGGTCACATGCACTGGTCGAAGACGAGACGAGATGGGTGGATGGGTGAAGGATTAACAAAGGCCCGGCTCCATTCTTTTCTAGCATAAAAATCTCGTCGCAGTGCAAATCTAGTCTGCGCCTTCTTCCCTCTCTCCTTTCTCTTCAACAGCAACAGCAACACAATGCACGCCGCGGTGGTGATAGTGTGCAGAAACACGCCTGGTCGGCCTTGTCGTGTTCGTGGCGAGGATGGCCAGACCACGTCGCTGCCCGTCGTGGCGACTGGAAAGAAGAAGGCTTCCTCCCGTCCAAGTGGCATCGAACAACACAACGACAGCTCGGGCTTGACCGCTTCTGCACACCATCGAACGCTGCGCGCATTGCGCTGCTGTCTATGCTGCTGCAAACAAACAAAAACGAACGCACCACAATTTGCCTACCTCTGCGCCTGCTCAGTGCGCGGAATGGTCAACTTAATATTTATCGTTCAAGTGGAAGAAAAACCAAAGGGTCTAGACAACCCGTCCCGTCCACCCTGCTATCGTAGACCAAGTGCGCTAGCAGGACTAATACGGACATACATCTTGATCCTATGTTGTAGTAATTGTACGCGTTCCAAGCGGCTTCACTGCTCTGGCTTCTGCCGGCCCGGCCGGTGTATGACAGACTGGTGGTCTTCTCCGTGTTGGCTATCTCAACAGGACGCCATAAACACCCGTAATGCATTGTGTATAGGCTCGGCCAGGGACTCGTATATCTTGATCTTCATAAGCAACAAGCCGTTGATCAGCCACGAGTCAACAGGCCCGGACAGCAAGCTCGGGGTGATAGTGGCAGCCTGTCCTCAACCTCAACATAGCTCGAGATACACTCCCCAGCTCTCCAGTCCACGACTACCTTGAATATACAGTCATTGTACTGGGCGCACGAGCATGCAGCAAACCAGCAGAGCCTCCTCTTCAACTTACTACTTCCTTTCCTCTCTTGGCTGCCTCCATGCTCCTCCTTGCCACCTATCATTCGTAGCCCTTAAGCTGTGTCACTTTGCGGCTCCTGTCTCTATCTGGTTGCCTTGGACGTCGTCTCTATCGGCTTGAACGGAGAGTAATGCGGTGCAACCCATGGATCTCGTATTCCTGCTCATTGAACATTTCTTTGGTTTTTTGCATTTGGCTTGTCTGTCTCTTGCTTTGCTTCTCGGGGGTGCCATTGTTGCTGAGCTTTGTTCAGATTCCTATTCTGATACATATTGAGTTTCTGTATATTTGAGGAATATACTTACTTGCTTTTCCGTTGTGTTCTATATTATTATATTACTTGTTACGTTCCTGATGTGACTATTTGCTATTTTATGTCGAGTTTATATTCGACTATTAGAAGATAATCATATGACAATGGAGCTGTACTTCGATACGTTTCCTGACCTGGATACAACCCATCATCGGACACAGCGTCGCCCGTCCACAACACTCTGTGCTTCAAGCTTATTATCACTGTCATTTCATACATCTCGACCTCTGGATGCCGACAGATGCAGATACATGCCATGATTACATAACCAAAAATGTACACGTGCAGGTATTCTCTGGCCAATGAGAGGCCGTCTTTCTTGCAACCAACGCCCCACCAGCCCCTAGAAGCCTACGAACGGGCCACCCCTCTCTTTCCTAATCGGGCGACCGAACGAGGCATTGTCAGTCGCTGGTCGGTCCCTCCTTCCAGCTAGACAGCCTATCCATTCGGTCAGTGATCCTGCCGCTACAGATCTCGCGATGCTGTCTCTTTCTCGCTTCCATTTCTTCTCTTCTCCCGTTTCATGTGCTTCCCTATCTCTCCCCCTCTCCTCTCGATATTTCTCGTGCGTTTCTTGTCGTGTCCCGTATAGTCACTACAGTGCAACTCTTACATTATTATCATCCGGCTCGTGCTGCCGTCCTGTGCAACAACCACCACTTCCCACTACTTTCTGCATCTTGAATCCATACCATCCATCGACATCGTATCTGACTGGCCGATTTGACCTGCTTTACATTGTGCGATTACTCTCTATCATATTATCTCAAGCCTGTCACGGCCCCACAGCCCGGTACATCGCATCACCAGCTTGGTACGCGAAGTAAGGACACAACCGGCACACGAGAGTCCTGCGTCACTTCACTAGTAACGACCGTGGACGTTTCTCAAACTCTAAATCGACTGGCAAGAGAAGTGCACTCTCAGGCCAGACACGGCGCCACACGGCTTGCATCACTTGCATCACTCAAACCACCCAACGCACCGGGCTCACTTGCCGCGCTCAACTGCCTTCCTCCGGCTCACCTTGCCTTTCCTCACTACGGTGCAGAGGTCGACACTTGCAACTGGCCCAAGTAACCTCTTGTGTCATTGCCAACGATAGTCAATAAATAGACCCGTCGTGTCCTCGTCCATTCGACCACAGCTGCTCCTCTTCTTTTCTTCCCGTTTTCTATAATTATATTTTTCCGAATTTCGAGTATCACGACCCGGTTTCCGAGATCCAATTCCCAGACTATCAGCTTCACCCTCAAAAACAATGACGTCGCCTGTCCAGATCATCACAATGTCGAGGCACGAATCGCCTGCCGACTCCTTCTCAGGGCACGAGCCTGCGCCATCGGATGACGGCTCATGGCATTACATGGACATCCCCTCTGATGCCTCGTCTGTTGCTCTGCAAGGTAGCCCTGCCAGCGGAAGCCTGGCTTCATACGGCATCATCCTCCACCGTGGCCACGGCCATCGCGGCCCTAGCCACAGCCCGGCCATGAACCAGAGCCCCGAAGCCCTGCCTCCTCAAATACCACCCACATCATCACCGTCGCAGCTGATCGGAGACCGCCAGGCAGCAAGCTATACCAGCTCATCATATTTGGCAAGTCAAATGCCCTTGTCGCTTGTAAGCCGAATGAGCCCGGCCATCGATGTACCCAACATGGCTACCTCGACATACGCAAACAGCCAGTTTGCCTCTGCCACCTCGGAAACGTCAGATGCCCTCCAGCAACAGATGATTAGAGATACTCTGTTGATGGGCATGGACACGGAGTACACAGGTCTTACGGGCTTCTACTCAGATGGCCTCGCACCGCCAAACATCACCCAGCCCGCTCTCCAGGCTGCCCAGAACCAAACACAACAGCAGCAGTATCAACAGTCTCCCCCGCCAAGCAGCTTTGACATCTCAGCTCATCTCAGCGCGAACAACAATGCATCCGCATGGGACTCAACCAGCATCCCGGCGCCGCAGCAGGCACAGGTGTTCGCCATGGACGGCTTCGGGCTCGGATCATTGTCTCCCGCAAGCTCATATACCTCGATATCCGCAGGGGCCAGCATCTCCCAAGCTTCTGCAAGCCCTCGGTCCCCGGCCCACCCACAAATCGAATCGGTTGAACTGCCAACACCAGAACTCCAGTTGACTCCTTTGCAGCAGCTGCAGCTCGAACAGCTGCAACAAGAGATGCTGCAGTTTCAGCAGACACAACATCAGCAGCAGCAGCAGCAGCAGCATCAACAGCAACAACGACATCAGCAGCAGGTCCAACAGCAACAGCAGCAACGGCAGCAACAGCAGCAACGGCAGCAACAAGCCCAGCAGCTCCACCAGTCGCATTTCCCTCTCAGTTTGGATACCAGCCAGGTCACCGTCCCTATCATGAACGTCCATGACCACGCGATCACAACACCAACAGAGCAAAAGTTCATACCCCACGATCTCATGTCAAAGCCCATTCCGACACGGTCAGCACCCACCAGCATCAACAAAGTGCGTGGGACAGGCACGAGGATTACAAAGAAGAAGACGGCGAGCCAGTCCTCGTCTCTCCAGCTTAGTGGAAGCCACGGTAGCAGCAGCGGCGACGACAAGTTTGTCATCTTCACGCCCAAGACTATCAGCACACACACCGGCAATGGCAACCGTTTCAACCCTTTTGAATGTTTTGAAGCTATGAGCGCAAGTCAAAAGGGTCGCAAGGGCCCATTGGCCGAGGAAGTCAAGGAGAGCGCACTCCAGGTCCGCCGCGCCGGTGCCTGTTTCTGCTGCCACTCTCGAAAAGTCAAGTGCGATGCTCAACTGCCGTGCAAGAACTGCATTAAGCTGGCTACACACATGCCGCAAGCCATTTGCTGGCGGTTTGATGACTTCCTTGGGCCCCTGTTCCCTTCCATGATCCGCGAGCACTTTGAAAAGGCAAAGATGGCCGCTTTCATTTCGGAAAATGTTGGATCCTACAGTAACTCTGGCCCCTTTACGATCAATTTGTGCTCTGGCCCAGCATTCAAGACGTCGCTTGAGATCCGCAACGTCAAGTTTTTTGACCCGGCGCCGAGGGCTATCGTCATGCAGCATACGCGCTTGACGACTGGTGGTGGCCAAGCCCACCTAAGCTCCGAGAACTCCATCCCACTCGGCCTGGACTTGTCAGAGAACTCGGCAGTGAGCGCATCGCTGCAGCAGGAGAAGATCAAGAAGGCGCTGCGTGCATATGTGGAGGGTATCCTGAAGGAAGACACCTATGTCGAGACAATGACGGGGAACGTCACGCAAACTGAAGTCCCCAGGAAGGTTCTCGAAATCGTGCGGGCTTTTTGGCTGAAGACAAGCGTAAGCACTCTACCTACTGCTATTGCATTCTGCTGTAATAGGCTGGTTTTAACTAACACCCAACGTAGGCCCCGATTGTCAAGCAGGCTCTCTACATCTACACGCTCCAATACCTGATGATGCATCATTTGACCCTGACGGCACAGACGCTTCAGAGCCTTCCTATCCAAGGGAATACGCTCTCAGACTCACCATTCCAGACCGCACGTCTTCTCAACAGACAGATCAAGGCCATTGTGGACGAGATGATGCAAGAGGACGTCGATAAGCTCTTCCGGATGTTTGCACGTGAGCTCAAGCCCAAGGCACGCACTGCATGGGCCACCTGTCTGGCCGCCTTCCTCGTCTTCTGCATGTTTATGGAGATGACCGGCCTGTCCATTGACTACTTTGTGATTGCGGACAACGAGGCCAAGATCCAAAACCATGCAAAGCTGGACCCGCGGCACAAGCGTGCCACAGCTATCAAGATGAGCCGCGAGCTGGAAAACCTCCCCTTCCGCCAGTTCGCTCTCCAGTTCCACAACATCTACCAGACACACCAGGCCGCGCCCACCATCAACTCCAACAGCTCGCCCCCGTCTTCAAGTTCGAGCGCCTCTCCAGGCGCGCCATCTATCAAGGCTGCCTTCAACCCACTTCTGGACGACGGCCCGCTCTGCTCGGGCGATCTGGACAGACACGCAAACGAGTTTGTGAAGCAGCTGCGCACACTCATCAACGGCGACAACTGTAGGTTTATTTTTCTATTAGCCGTGACTACTCAGTGATGCAATAACGATAACTAACAAAGTAGGGCACGAGCTTGACTTCCTCAGCTTCAACGACCTGATTGACACCAATGAGAGCTACCCGATGCCACGCGATGTGTCGATGGACTACACTGGCCGCCTCTGCTCCAAGTTCCTGCTATCTTTCCAACGCGAGTCGTATATCTACACCCCGGCATAGTCTAGGGATAGAGATATGACGTAATGCCACTTATGATGTACAGATTTTGAATTCCCTTACTTTTGACGCGTTTTCTTTTGCTGCTGTTGCTGTTGGCTTTTCTGCTTTTTCTCCCCCTTTTCATCAATCTGCTTCTTCTGCTTCGCCTTCTCTTTCACCGATGATAAGTTTTTGTATATTTAGACATGTTTTATGCTGCTACGACTTCTATGGTAGATTCTTTGATATTTGTATTGAGGGGCGCATAAACCAAGGTCTGAGTAGACCACTCGCGACCCAATCTCAGACGGACTATGTAAATGATGTTGTTGATAAAATAATAATACTCACTCTTGGAACAACCAGCACTGGAATAAAAACAATATTAGAGCAGACTATAAGTGCAAATGCTAAAGTGCATAAAACGAGTTAGTGTGTGAAATAGACTCGAGGGATGAAAAGACGAATGAAAGACGAGATAAAAAGACGAGATGAAAAGACCAAGGGCACAAAGCATTTTAAATCAAAACTAAAATAGCAAAAGCCCACGTCTTCCGTATGCCTCGAATATGGCCGATGTCAAGCAGAAAAGTAAATCTATAAACGCAAGGAAATAAAAGAAGAAGACTCAAAACAAAACCGATTAAATGATCAAGTAAAAGTAAAAAAGTAAAAAAGTAAAAACCAAACCGCGTCGTGACAAGCCATCAAACCAAAAAGCATAGTTCAAGTCCTGGCTATCTTGCAAAATCTTGCAAACAATCTTTGCGCATAGTAACATTTTGTAGCCCCCGAGGACTCACTTTCCACCCAGCCGTGAAGAGAGGTAAACAAAAAGGAAAATAAAAGTAGAAACCGGCCGCCCGAGAGAGGAGTCAAAGACAAAGATGCTGTGGTATTTTTATCATGCTCATAAGAAGTGGTATAAAGGGTAATGATGTGTAGTGTATTGCTGCTGTTGTAAGGCTCAGGGGTAATCGCGAGAAAGCAGAAAAGAAGTAACAAAAGATGATGAGAAGAAGAAGAAGAATGAAGCGAGACTGGAAGCCCAGTGTCCAGCGGTATGGGATAAAATAAATATAAAAGTGATAAGAGGCAAGACGCAAAGTGTGAAGTGGAGTGTATCGTAGGGTCATAAGTAATAGAATCGTGAGGAGTAAAAACGAGCAAGGATGAAAAACAAAGGAAATCATCATGGAGCCATGGTTATCATAACGGGCTGGGAGGCGGTCGCTAGATGCCACTCCGGAACCGCGCCCCGGCAGAGCTGCTCCGTTCCTGGATCTGCTTCTCCGTGACAACGTACAGGCGGTCTAGGAAGTCCATGGCCGGCGCATCCTTGAGGATCTTGGCAACCTGGATCCCGGCCGAGATGAGCTGGAGAATGTTGCGGTCGTCCTTGAGCGGGCGGGACTGGTGCCGTGCTGCGTGCCGCATCTCGAGGGAGTTCTCCAGAATGGTCACAAACTGCTTGATCTGCCCGTTGTAGAGCACGCGCGCCGGGATGCGGCGCTTGGTAGCCAGCCGCTTCAGCAGCTGCACCCACTCGGTCCATTCACGGTCCTGGGGGCGCGCCACCGGACGCATGTCCTGCGTGAGCGGCACGGGGAACTGGTACCGCGCGACAAAGTCAAACGCACACTGCGACAGCCGGTCGTTCACCTGCGACAGGACATTGTCCTGCTCCTGCACCAGCAGGTTTGTCGGCAGGTGCGGCAGTTCGCGCTCCTGCATCGCAATGTAGCTTGGCGTCGGGCGCGGAAGAAACTGGTGGGGCCCGTCGAACTCATCCCTGTTTGCCCCACGCCGTCCGGGTCGGCTACGCCCGTCGGTCCGCCCCACTCCCGCGCCTGTCGGCAGCATGCCCGACCCGTTGTTTCCGGTATAGAGCGAACTGCCGTCCATAGCACCAGGGTGGGGAAAGCCGTTGCTGCCTCTTTCTGTGGAGGACAGGGACATGGACAGCGACGGCGGCGACGGCACCATTTGGTCCTGGCCGCTGCTGTCGTCCGAGTGCATAGAGCCATCGCGCATTTCGTCGCCGGAGCCCACGGGCGAGAAGCTTTGACGAGACATCCCCAGGGCATTAATTGAAACGCCGCCTGAAAACTCCGCGCCACCGCCGGGGCTCACGGGGTGGGACAGAGAGTGGCGGGCGCCTGCGTCATCGTCCATGGCGAAGGCGTCCTGGCCGCTGCGGCCATTTAGGTCATTTGCAGTGTTGTATTGGCGGACTGAAGAGCCAATTGGCCCATACGAAGGAGCAGCACTTGTTGCAGGGGGCTCCCACTTGTAGAATGGAGGTGGTGACTGTGTGTACTGGGGGCTGATCTGGCTGCCGTGGTGCTGGAACGACGTATCGACGTTGGACAGGCCGTTTGCCAGAGACGGAGCATTGAAGGGAGACGCAGGTCCGCTGCCGCGAGGGTATGGGGCGTTTTGGGAACGACTGCTTTGTTATTATCAAATCCAGCCTGAGGATAGTAGAGAGAGACATTGTGGAAGCATGGCCATGGCCTGGCCACCTCGTCGTCTCACGAGGAAGACATGAGCATACAAGAACAAGAGGATACAGGAAGGTAAGAAACAAGGAGAAAACAACAACAAAAATATAATAAAAACAAGACATAGATACACACAACAAGGCCCTCGAACTAGACCAAATAAGAATGTGATGAAACGTAAAGAACATTGACTAGTACAACACCACCAACACCCAGTCTTACCTTGTAGATCGATATGGAGGTGTGTCGCGGGCAGCCTCGTACCCATTCGGTTTGTAACCGGTGCTAAAATCGCTGTGATGAACGGTTAGTCTATGGGATTCTCTGTCTGTACCTGCATATGTGCACATTGCCCGATTGCATCCAGGACGTCTTGAAAGCACAATGGGGTTGTCCTGTGATGCGTGGTGCATCTGGTTTCGATCTCAATATGATTAGTAAGCAAGCAAGTTTTTCGCACCTTTGGGCAGCATTCCATTGTCCGGCGTACATTGTGCTGTTCACTCTGTAGCCGAGCGTGTTTGCGTGGGCTTCCATTTTGTGAAGAGAGCAAATTGTTGTAGTGAGGAAGAGAGAGCGCTGGTTCCCTTTGTAAAGATCATAGAAGTAAATTCAGGGGCTGTGAATATCTTGTGTCCAGTCCCCGGATTCCCTGGGTTTCCTTTGCAAGAGATCAAGACGACTTTAGCAAAGTCTGTGAATATGAAATCCAACTAAAAAGCAAACTGTCCTATCTGTTTCTTCTCCTGTGCACTGGATCCTGAAGCACAATCCTGTAAGTAGACAGTCAAAGAGGGTGTGCCTGAGCCGAGCAGTGAGTAGATTATCGAAACGATTAGTGGCAACGAAAACGAACGAGCAACCGGCTGCGTATTTATTTGTCTTGTGAGAGTATCAGTCCAGTGAATTCTTGAAGAAGGAATGGCTCCTGATACAGTAAAGAAGAGACGTCTTTATATAAATGGTGTAGAAGAGAATGGTGTAGAAAAGAGAGAGGTCCGGGTCCTTGGTGCGTGTGTGTATCTTGTATCTTGTATCTTGGACAGGTAATCAACAAGACAGGACATGCGTGCCAGCAAGCTGTCGAGCGTTGATATTACTCAAGGGCGCCTATGTGTGTGTATGCCTCCACGACGAGGGATGGATGCGAGTATAAGTAAAGCTGAAGAGAGTGTTGGACGGGGAGCGTGCTTGGGTGTCTGCCAAGTGTTCCTTTTAGTGCATCTGACTAGAAGATGGCAGTAAAAGAAGAGATATAAACAAAACGATGAGACAAAGCATATGAGAGACAAAAGACAGGCGGTAGTGACTAGTAGAGCTTCCAGACGTCGAAAGCCAGAAGTCGGTGGGAAAAGGGAAGGTCAACCCGACAGAGCTCGAGATGGGCGAACTCGAACCTGATATCCTGAAATGCTTCTCCTTTGAGCCTGTTCTTGCATCGATCGGGCTGCTCCGTTCAGACTCCGTTTAAGAGGGGGTAGGTCGAATGGGGGAAGTGGGCAAGGACAAGATACTTGGGAGATGTATGGGGAAATCATGTCTTCTTTAAGCTACGGCGAGTTCCTGTCTTGGGCACGTTCAGGCACAGCTACGTAAGTGTGTTTATAGTGTTTATATTGTTTATATTGTTTATTCTGTTTATATTGTTTATATTGGTTATTCTGCGTGTTCTGATTATTGATTATATGATTGTATGATTTTATTGCTTATTATGTAGATGTAATACGAATACAAAGGCGTGCATTGCACCAACGGCGGTTTGGGGTTCAGCGGAGCCAAACAGAGACGAACACCTGACACTGCGTTGGCGATGATGCTTGAAAAAGACGGGGGCTGTTGCTCAGCGAGAGGACAGAGACGGGGAGGTTTGGCCAGCCAGAGAGAAGGCGGGCTCGTGCCAGGAACAGCAAGGACCACAAGGACCAACGAGAGCTGATGGATCAATCGAGGCCGAACTATCTGAAGAGAATCAAGCTGCCAGCCAGCCCGAGCTCGTATGGAGACCAGACAAGGGGCCCCGTTTATCGGGATGATTGTCAGCCAAACAGTCGGGATCGATTCCCGCAATTGGGCTGAGATTGAACCGCCATGCATAGGACACTGTCTTCCTTTGGCTGTACGCTGGCTGTAAATAGCTCACTCGAGAGAACGGCACAGGTAAGAGGCTGCCCTGACCGGCTGTGATGTGCTAACGTCAAATAACCCCCAAAGCAACGACGCTTGCGAGTCTGAGCTATCAGCGCTACGAGAGCTGTCAGAGCTATCTAGCGGCTGGAGTCGAGCTTGACTATAAACGAGCAAGATCGTGCGTTGTGATCGGGCTCGCAAACAAGCTGCGGCGTGGGCAGGCTAGAGCAGGGCTGGCCACAACAAGTAGATGGAAACAGAGCTACGACAGAGAGCAGGACACATGGCCTGGCCAGCCGGGCTCACTCCTGAAACATACACCTGGCTGTCTTGTCCGTCACTGTTCTCGTGACCTGGGCGCCTTTGCTCGTTGAAATTGCTGTTGCTGCTGCTGCTGCTGCTGCTGCTGCTGCTGCTCGCCTCTGCCCCCGTCACAGCCAGCATGGTCGGGCACATATCGAGCCCCCATGTTCTGCAAGGGCGGACGTTGGGCCGCAACATTGATATAGGAGGACAGCAAGACAGAAAGACAGAGCGACAAAACAGCAGGGCGTAGGACAAACGTTCTCGGCGGCCTCATGCACATGTTGGTCGTATTTCTCCTTTTGTCTGCTTTTGGCCATCCTGACAAATGCCATTGGATGCTTGCAATAGGCGGTGCTCTGATTTGGCCAGCAAAAACGACAGCAGCATACCTGTGCCGAGTATGTTGGGAGGATGGAAGGCTCCGAGGCCAGACAGCCATACAACGGCATCATGCTGTCGCAAGTCAGCCGGGACGGGGCGTTGGGCTTCTAGGCCCATCCTTTCGCGACTGTGTCTCCTCGTTGTTACCATTGTGCTTCTGGGTTTTCCTTTGCTCTCCTCCGTTTCCTGTTTCGCCCTAGCATCCAGAACGCCCGGGCAGCAAGGGGACTGGCAATGGCGAGACGAGAGTGGTCCACGTGCACATTGTGGGATTGATGCCCAACTTCACGACTGCGTTGTCCGTCACCCGGTCTTCTCTTAATTTCCCTTTTCTTTCGCGGGCTGTTTTCGTCTTCTGATTTTCCCTTTCTTTCGTCTGATTGTACCCAACGACAGACAAAGATAAAATCGATAAAATCAACGTGTTGCGTTGCGTGTCCGTCGACTTTCATCGCGATGCCGGACCACGAGGCCCAACCTAACGCAAAGCCAGACGAGTGCAATATCGTTTATAAAGACGGGCCCACGTCGAGATTTTGATATCGATGCTCTTTGGTCAGTCTGGCCATCGGTCGGTTTTGTCTGCGTCTTACCTCTGCCTCTGCAAAGACTGCCTCGGTCAACGGCTCGCCTCCTCTTCGGCCTCTTCATCTAGCTTCCCGGTTCGCGAGCCGTCCATCCCATGGTTGCTGTGCTTGTCGTGCGTGCTCTCATGATCATGCTCGTGCCAGAGCCATCGAAGCATTGGTCGCCCTCTTCTAGGCATGTACTATGAGAACACAATGTCAGCCAGCAACTGCAGCACAGACCGTCAACACCTGCACTGGACCTTGCCAGTCCCGAGTGTATCTCGGCTGCATGCTGTCTGTTTTTCTTGCTGCCTGCCTGCCTGCCCGCCCACCTGCCTGCCCGTCTAGAAATATCTTTCCCTTCCAGTCGACACTCGATTCGACGCCCGTATGTCCTAAAAAACAAGGCAAAGCAGCCAACTATAGGTAATGCTGGTCAGAGGCTGTGTGATTACTCGCACCCCGATGCCAACGAAGCAGGTTTCCCCGAGATAAGCCACCATCTGCCCTTGATCTGCCCTTGGTATGCTTGTAGCACACACAGTGCCATGTTTCATAAAGTTGCATAGACAGGCTGGTGGCTATCAACTATCAAGCAGGTAAGTGGTAAGCGGACCGAATCAAGCAGTGCAGCAATACATTGGAGGAGCATTGGACAACCAGACCTGTGAGACGGTTGTGTCATGATGCGATACCATCGTCTTCCAACCTATCAGTCGATGTCATGATCTGTCAGTCTCTTTCATCGCGCGAGTCCCCCTTGATACCTAGACGATGCACCTTGGACGATATGAGCGGGCTCGCAACCGAATTTGAGTAGAGCCCTGGCAAGGATAGAGAATGAAGAAGGGAAAGACCGACCGCTGCATGGCTCAGGTCAGAGACGCTCGTCTCTCGTCTCCCAAGTACAAACAATGCAGTACTGGTTTCAGTTTTCATTGAGCACCCCCATCACCCCAGCTGCTGTGTCGTGGGGAGTGATGTAAGACGAGATCTCCGTCGTTGACAAAATGGCAGAGACGGAGGTACTCTCGAGCGCATCTCTTGAGCAACCGTGGGGAAGGAGCCTCGGATAGCAACAGCTCCAGGAGAATCGAGGTGATCATAGAATGCTTCACTCGTCTGCTCCACGCCGACGACCGACGGGTCTTCTACGGATACACAATTTACTGTACACAGAAATCTGGCAGCTACGGTCGAGGTGGAATGCGAATTGAAGAAAATTACACGGCTAAACGGAGATGTCAATGACTCTCAACAGGGTGTTAGCCACGCCATGAGACAGCAGTTTTTCAGCTTCTTCTCAGGACTCAGACTCGGATCCTGTATCCCACTCGTCCAACTCGTCGCGACTATCGCGCTTCGTGGATGTGATGGCTGCTAAGGATGCGGCAAAATCTAGGACTTTGAGCTCAATACAGACGGTCTCGACATGATAGGCTGTCTTGCTGCTTCACATCAACCAAACACATTACTCCAAGTGCCCACGCGGCCATCACAGCGCGCGCCTTGGGTGTGATAAAGAAGAAGCAGAGGGGACTGCAGCTTCTCTCACTTGCTGCGGCCTTTTCTTTTTCTTTATCCGAGTTCGCTCCGAGTCAATATGCCCTCACCAGTGTTCGCGGAGCACAAACGCCAGTGTTCTTTTCTTCTTTACAAGGACCGGGCTTTTCCGTATCTTGTCCAACAGCCATGTGCTCCCAACTGTCTCATTTTCATCTCTTCGTCATCTCGAGATGTCTATATTTACTTTGATGAGGCCGATTGGGCCGCTCATGATACCATTAATACGGCCACGGCCTAGGACGAGACACTTTGTGCTTGCGAGAGACCAGCTGCAACTCATGGGAATTTTGAATAGGAATCAACAAGAACACGTCCGCCAGCACGAGATGAGGGGGACCAGGAAATGATGATGTCCGGCCAGTCGTGTGTTGCCAGCACATGTAATTTCTCCACACACCCCAATGGTCTCGTTCCTTATCGGTTGCTCTTTTTTCTCTTTTTCTCTCTCTTTTTTTCTCGTTCGTTTTTGTGCGTTTCCCATCTCTATTTTCTTTTCTTGCGTTTTTATTGATATATTACGCCCTGCACTTGCCAGTTGGCCATCTTTCTGGCCGAAGACCACTGACGCAGGTGAGACTGAAGTGTGATGAGGTGCAGAAAATGCATGATGCACACCGGATTAGCAAAGGACTGGCTGGCGTTTGGCCAACGATACAGACAAGAGTTCTATTGCTTTCTCTCTGTTTCGAACGTGCTGAAGTTGGCAGAAAGGGGTGTGCGCCAAGGTCATTTCGGGCAGGGTAGAAATAACATGAAGAGACTCGGAGCGAGGAAAAGAGGAAAATAAGAAGAGAAAAAAAGAGGGAGAAGAGATTACGACTACCAGTGGTCCATGCTTCTACTAAGTCTTACGATCAGAGTATTACAGAGTGAGGGCTAATGTCAAGCCCAACTAGAGCCCAACGCCAGTCAAAAATGGAGCATATGCATCAAAACGTCGCGTAGCGTTCGAAAACAGGCAAGGATATACGAAAACCCTGGACAAAAAAAAGATAAGACACGAAAAAGAAATTGAGAGATGAAACCAGTGTTGAGAAAGTACACTCCGACGAAGACGAAACGACGTCAGACCCTGTGGCTGCGAAAAGAAAATCAAAAGAAGGAAAGGAAAAAGAAAAAAGGAAATAAAACGAGAAAAACAAAACAGCAAGACTATTTGTTTACGACACACGACACTGACACACTATATCCCGCAGCAAGCGCCAGCTTCCGCATCTCGCATCACTCTTCCCACAGCATATCTTTCTGTTTTCTGCTTCCTTCGTTCTCAGTTGCTCGTATTCTTGTGATGAGAATGCATTGCCAACACATCCTTGCAGCAACGTTTAGCCACAACTAGCACCCGTCGGGCCGTTGAGTTAGTTGATAGGCTGTGGCAAGCCTAGAGAGCCCCACTCGTGCAGAACGAAGGGCCACAATGGATACAAAAAACAGGGAAACCGAGAAATTAGGAGGAAAATGTGCAGAAGTGCGTGCAGAAGTGAAAAGTATCAACATGACGGTGTGGGCGTGTCTTGGCGGGTCACTAGGCCTATGGGAAGGGCAGGCCCGTCAACATTGGCGCTATTTGGCGGGTGTAGTGGAGCCTGCTGTTGTTTGATATATCAACGTATTTTCCGGCCTTCATCCCTCTCTGCCTCTGTGCCTCCTCCCTCCTCGTCTTCCTATGACCACATCCGCTCTCTTCTATTCGTCGTCGCTGCCCTTCCCCTCTTGCCAGCTCAGTCTCACGCTGACCATCACATCATGCTGCATATGCGGCCAGTGTGACGACCGGAGGAGCACAGAGGGGAGCATTCTTTTCTTGTTTAAAAATAGGATGGAAAATGAATGAGAAAACAAAAATAAGAGGAAAAATCCAGTACGAGGATGATCTCATCACACACCATGATGGCTGAGAGTACTTGTGAGAAGCCGTCGGCGTTCAGGAAGCAGAAACACACAGGAGCACAACCACTCTCCACCGTACTCTGTACCTCGTCCACAATCATAAAACACCAGATCCAGAGACAACGCATCCTCGACCTCGGGCGATGGCAGAAGATGAAGGACGATAGGACCAGAGGACCAGAGCGTGACACAGTGATACTCCGTACATGCCGTGAGCGAGTGAAGGAGCAAAGTGCAAGACGCTGGGCGTAAGCAGGCGTGCCAGCAAGCCAGTGCAAGGAGCGGTGTAACATCTACACCCCCCTCGAGCCTTTCCTCTCCTATCTATCGTACACCCCCCCCCCCTACTATCCTCTTCATCACCTCCTCCTTTCCTCCACTTCCTCTGGCAAGACGTGAATAGTTTAAAAACCCTCGGGCATCCTCACCATCCGTTCGTCCTCTCTTCCTTCTTTTCTTTCTGCCCAACTCATGCCCAAGTATCCACAATCACTCCCAACTCATCCTCCTCCTTCTCTTGCTCTCTTGCTTCTTGCTTGACCGTTTTCATCTTCTCTTTCTACCCCTATCTTCATCTCTCAGGTCCATATAACCTCAGAAACCCAACTATCATACGAACAGTTCGCCTTTTCTCATTCTCTCCAGGATTTTATTTGCTGCTTTGCTTTCAAGCTTTCAAAACGATCACAAGAAATATCTATTGTTGTGAAGCGTGTAGATTGCACAAACAAAGCCTACAGCCCAGGATCATACAGACCATACTTACCAGGATCTTGAACATTGTTTCTCTGCCGTTGTCTAGCCAGACTCCAGTGGACGGATTTCATTGATATCGACCCATTTACTCCCAAGGACTGGATCACACAGCACAATGGCTGGTTTCTCTGTTGACGTCGCTGACGCTTCCACACCTGCGAGGTATTACATCTCTTTTTTCTTTCTTTCTTATGGGCGGCTATTTTTGATTTCTGCGTTGCTTTCCTTTCCACTTGTCTTGCCTCTTCTGTTTGCTCTTTCACTGCAGCTTGCTTCTTGCTTTCCTCGCGACTTCGACATCTTCTCCCGGACTGGTTCTTGGCCCTTGCCAACTCATTTTTCTTTGGACTCATGGACTTTGGACGGCTCGTGGCACCCGCTGCTTGCCTGTGTCGATCTGTTGATGCAGACACACGAACAAACATAATTCTCTCTCGCAACACTGTTGCTCAAAGGTATTGTATCGCCCTGTGAAAACTTCAGGCTCATGTCAACAGACATCTGCTTCTCATCTCGACATACACTGGACTATGACTGGGACTGTTTTGCTTTCTCGTTTTACCCCGGACATTGTCTTCTTTCAAACCCTGGAAACTGGCAACAACTAGAAGCAACCGCTTCACTGGACACTTGACTATGAAACCGGACGTTGTTTTTTTATTTCTCTTTTATATGGACTGGGATTCGGGCACCTGCCTTCTGCTATACGGAGACTTGATCATTCTTTGGAACACAGGACAAGATGATGCGGTCGCTTAGCTGCCAGCTATCTCGCTGCTCCAGGAGCAACGAGCGTAACTGCACATGGACCAATACGACTATCTACATCTCGACCTCATGGACATGCACACACAGGATACGAACCACTTCTCATCATGGATGCACACAATGGACAACAGGAATCGTAAATGGACCGTCAAGCCACAGCCGTGGCCAGACACTTGGAACACCGCTTCCAGCTGCCCCTGATCTAATTTTGTTCATGCAGCTGGGCAGACTCATGCCGAGTCACTTCGACAATGGACTACCCTATGGACTTTTGACATTTTTGTTTTTGTTTTTCACTCGACATCACCGACACCACTCTTCTCTTGTTTTATTCATTTGTTTTCCATTCCCAATGCTTGGTAGCACACCCACCACAGACTTGTTTTTGCTTTCTCTCTCACTGAGATCACTCGACACATCATACCCTTGATGGCAATGGATCGGATCTTGCATGACTGTTTCATGACGGACTTGTTTTTATTTTCTCACTTTCCATTCTTCTTTTTTTTTGTTTTCTTGTGACATCGTTTCACAACTGAGCCATGGTGGTCATCAGCAGCTATGGACAGCATTCATGGTGGTATCAACCTTTGCAACCGTGCAACAGAACCCAGAACAGGAACATACATACAAAACACAGAACAATGGACATGGAACTGGATTGGCCTCGACACTATGACGACAACTCGACACCCCATCGCAATATGGACTTTGGACTGCAAGAAGCACTCGTGACAGGCTCTGCTCCCAAACCCATCAATGACTGGTTGGTACTCCTATCCCCTCGATTGTTGATCAGAGATGCATACTAACTTTTCAGGAACAAAGTTGTGACCTTTCGGATGGTTCCTTTTGATTACCGCGTTGCTTTCTCGTTTTATTTCCTTTTTCTTCTCTCTTTCTCTCTCTCAACATTTCCTTTTGTGTCCTCTTGTTTTCTTTATGCTTTCTCATCGCTCCCTTTGCCACATGTGTGGCTGAAGACGAGCGATCTGGGTAGACACTGAGACCCGGTCCAGGAAGACAGAAACGAAAATGACGGGACAACAAAAGTGGTTTAACAGCACACTGACTTTTATGATTTTGTTCCGAACAGCGATTGCAGCTCTTTTCCTATGATCTACAACATGCACAGCCAGCCAGGCTCTAGCATACACGGTGGCCAATGGGATGGCACCGTCGAAGGATCACAGAACTTCACTGAATACTCGAACCAAGGAGACATTGCCCAGGATTCGGAGTACGCGTACAAGATGGAGCCACAGACCGCACAGCAACAGACACCAACACAGCTACCAAAGTGGAATGGCGGCCTTCCCACGCCCGAGTCCATCGGGTCGGTGGCCATGCGGCGGTCCGTGTCGCGCAGCTCGGCCGGCAGCTTCCAGAGTCGCAGCATGCGCCCTTCATCACACAAGACGCGGCCAAGGATCCACACTGCCCTGTCTTCACAGTCTGCCCACTCGTCCCAGTCCGCTCACTCTGCTCACTCTGCACACACTGTCCCCTCCAGCTATGGAATGGCGAGCTACACGGATGGCAGTGCCGGCGCCCTCCAGGGATACTTCCCGACCAGCGCAGGGTCTCACATCAGCCACACCCAGCAGTACCTGGCCGGCTACCCCCACAGCCTCGGCGGTGCCAACTTGTCGTCCGCCTTGGCCTACGGCATGCCCGCCAGCCTGAGCGCTACTTACCCGCAGCAGTACCAGTCCCAGCACATTGACCCTATCTGCACCGAGATTGGCCTGGACTTTGACACCAGTGCTGCGCCGTCCGTGTGCTCGCAGGCCTGGAACTCGGCCAGCAACTCGCGCCACTCCTCTCCGGACGCTGCCGACGAGGATATCTGGCAGATGCCTGCCATCGTCTCGTCGCCTGCCGAGAGCCACGGCTCGGCCTCGTCGTACCTCCCGCACATGGATACGGACCAGGGCAGCAACATCAGCAGCAGCACCAGCGACAGCGGCAGCAGCAACGGCCGCCGCCTCTCGCACCCGCACTCCCAGGACGGCCACCTCGACGAGGACTTTACGCTCTCGCCCGGCACCGCCGCGCTCCAGCAGAAGCGCTCCAACAGCGAGAGCAGCGACTCCGCGCGCGACCACTTCCTCTACAAGAACGCCGCCTGCGGCGAGGACGGTCTCTACCACTGCCCCTGGGAGGGCAAGAGCCAGTGCAACCACAAGCCCGAGAAGCTCAAGTGCAACTACGAGTATGTTTCTTTCTTTCTTTCTTTCTTCTTTTCTTCTAAAAGTAGAAGCTTGATCATCCGATGACTAACACTTCTTCCTTGTACAGCAAGTTTGTTGACTCGCACCTGAAGCCCTACCGCTGCAAGCACAACTCGTGCGAGAACGCCCGCTTCTCGTCCACGGCCTGCCTGCTGCGCCACGAGCGCGAGGCCCATGCCATGCACGGCCACGGCGACAAGCCCTACCTTTGCCCCTACACCAGCTGCGACCGCGCACAGCCCGGCTTTGGCTTCCCGCGCCAGTGGAACCTTAAGGACCACATGCGCCGCGTCCACCGCGACGATGGCACCCAGCAGTCCCAGATGGCCGCCAGCTCTGCCGCTGCCGCCGCTGCTGTCCAGATCGAGTCCCTCCCCGTGGTGTCCAGCAGCAGCTCTGCCGTGAGCAAGAACCGCAAGCGCAAGAAGGACTCTCTCAGCTCCTCTGCAGGTGTGTCCTCGGCCCCGTCGTCCCGCAAGTCGTCTGCCTCCAAGGGCAGCGCCAGCAGCCGTGCCGCTGCCTCCGCCATGGCCGAGGCCGCCCAGGCTGCCCAGATGGCCCAGGCTGCCGCTGAGGCGTACGCTGCCGCCGAGGCCGAGAAGGCCCGCGCTCAGATGGAGGAGTGGACGCAGTACCGCAGCACCCTGCTTGATCTGGTCAACGCCGGAATCGAGAGCCCCAACGACCCCAAGGTCCAGAACCAGCTGCAGATGATCCAGATGCAGGTTGACCACCTCAACCAGATCGCGGCCGCGTGCTTCATGACCCAGGAGACCGCCTCCTACATGCACTTTTCCCAGCAGTCCGGCTGAAGGGCTGCGGTGCCGTGAGACTGCATACTGAATGAACACTTCTGTTCGGTACACAGCCTCTACTTGTTTCTCTACATCTCTACACCATCTCTTCTTGTTTTTGGAACTGAAAACTCAACAGCCAAAAAAAAAAAACTACAACACCCCTTCTAGCAAGGGTTTCCTTTGTTCTTGGGCGGCATTCAAATCTTTACCATTTTGCATTCTTCTCTTTTGTCCAGAAGAGCGATGAGTTTCGGGTTTCTATTTTTCTTGCTTGTCCATCGCAGCCAGCAACCTCTCCCTTACGGATTCGACGGCGAGGCCCGAGATGGATGGTGAAAGCAAGAGCAATACCGATGGATTGCCCTTTTCCTACGAACAGTTTTTTTTTTATATATACGGCGGACAGTTATTTTTCTTCCTTGTTTCCTGAGACGGACAAGAACAAAAGGCCCTGGCCTACTTTCTCTGAACCCATCTGGGCTCGAGCCGAGGCGCCACTGGCGACAGGAGCAAAAGAGAGCGGCCGATCACAGCCCTCTTGAGTTGCTCGGGAGGACATCGACATGGACAAGCTGGGCCGGGCTGCCGGAAAGCAGCAACGGACAGCTACGACTTTTTATGACCCACATTGACAACAGCTACACAGTTGAAGAAGAGGAGGATACAACAGGACGGATACGATTATACTCGGTGGAAAAGCACAAAAAAGTTGAAAACACAAAATCACAAAAAAAGAAGACGGGAGGTTGTCTTGAAGAGGAGGCTCACGGAGGCGGAGTTTTGTTTCATTCTGGATGTTTCTGTTTAGTTTTGCATTTTCTTTCCTTTTGTTTTGAATATTTCTACCAAATAAAACACATAAAAACCCCGAAACTCGCTTGCTGGTTCTCTGTGGCAGATACGAATAAGACCGGATGTGAGATCAGATTCATGGTAAACATATGTAATAACTAGATTGATATCACGTGCACATAGTAATAAAACACCCTCGTTAAAGGGGCAGCATCAGACAGCTCTAGATCACACGGAAGCCGCTACATAGTCAAACCCCGTACGGGATACTGCATCACTAGGATGTCCGCTCACGGCTTGCTGCCACCGGTCTCTCGGCCCGCATTCGAGCGCCTGGCAGTGCTCGACTGGGAAGACGACTACTGGTTCGAGCGGTTCGATACCACCATCAACCAGAAGCTATACAGCACGCACAACTACCGCCCGCAGCCGAACCCAAGACCGCACACAGGCTTCTCCAAAGGCAGATTCGGTCGTGCACACGTCGGCACAAACCCTCCACAGCCGGGGCCCGAGTCAACGCTGGGCGACCTCGGCACGCTGCCCTGGGAGCTGGTGTACTGCATCATCCGCGAGCTCGACCTTCGATCCCTCGAGCACTTGCGCACCGTCAGCCGCCAGCTGAACGCCATCGTGCTCGACCTGCCTGAGTACCGGGTCCTCACCAGGCATGCGCCACAGCTTCTCCGTTCCATGTTGTCCTCCTGGGCGGGAGCTTATTTCACGCTTGCGGATATTTGGCGGGTCCTGACGACACAAGACTGCGAAGATCACCCGATGCACAGCAGCGGGGACGGCGAAGAGGCCCCCAAGGTATACCGGCCGTTTGGCGCCTTCGTCTACCTTTTGACCTGCAAACGGGTGTGTATGCACTGCCTCAAGCATGACATTCGCTATTCACCGTTGCAGAGGCACGTGGCAAACGACATTTACGGGATGGCGTCACTCGAGCCTTGGCTACACGATCCCCAAGGACCTGGCGGGTTCAGCTTCTGTATGGACGAAGTAGAGGTCGACCCCAGCCCGGTGGTCACGCTTCCGTTCCTGCAGCTATTTGGCGTTGGATACGACCATGTCCCTGACCTCGACACAGACTTTGACCGCCAGGTTGTGGACCGGCCGTCAGCATGTGCGCTTGCTATGGAACTGCACGGATCTGCAGAAGCAATGTGGGAATGGAAGCAGGAAGCAGACAGATGGGGAGCGCATGTTGACGAGCTGGAATTATTGTATGACCAGAAGGAATCCTGGGCTCGCTTTGAAAACAAAGAGGGTCACCTCCTGATGGAGCCAGTGGTGAAGCGCGAATACAATAGGAATATCGAGAACATCGAACAGGGCCTCGCAAATCTGTACAGGAGACGCGAGCAGGAGCAGGCCAGTGCCATTGTCCCTCCCCCAGAATGGCTTCCACGGGCACAGGTCAAACTACCAAGGACCCGACGATGCCGCCGTCGCCTTGATGCTGTTCACACCCCAAGCGGCACAGATGCACTATACAAAGTGAGTCCAGCCGCGGCTGCGCAGCGCGTAGAGAAGATCATGGCATCACCCACACCGCCTGCCCCCACATCGACACCCATGGGCGTGGAGAGCCCACCACTGGGTGCCGGAGGCTCGGATAAGCCACCCCAGCCGGAAGCGGTCTTGCTGGAGACTCTACTCGCCGAAAAGTACAGCCATTTAGCTCACGAGAGCGGATGGGAAAAGGTCAAGCAGCTGTACGGCAACTGGCATCGCCGTTCTCGTGCAGATACAAGAACTCAATTTTTGAGCAGTGTTCGCGTGCCATGGATCAATCTGCATGCGAACCCTAGCGATGAGACACGCCCGGATCGTGAGCCACATCCGCATCCAAAAGCGTGGGGTGTCCACCCAGATTACAACTATTGGACTGTAGAGGCATTGGAAGAAACCCAGGCAGAAGAAGAGGAAGAGAAAGAAAAAGAGACAGCTAGGCAGAGGGAGATGGACCCTGACTTGGAAAGAGACGGCGTCCTGTGGGAAGACCTCCAAGATGAGACTGAGGGGGACATGTTGTCCATAGCGGCCGGTAGCTCGACCTGGAACCAGGACGGGATCCAAGTCGAGTATGGAGCACACTGTAGTGCTTGCGGGCTAGACGACGGCGTGGACATGGATTATATTCATTATGAAGACAGGCCCATGTACTCGACGGCGACATATGCCTACCATTTGGCAGAGCACGGCCCGGTCGTGGGCGGTGTGCATCAGAGAGACCAGTCCACGACGGGCTGAGAGGTTATTCAAGAGTGAAGATTGCGTTGTATATTGTTCCCAGGAGTAGCCAGCCGCCCAAAGATCGCTTGTCCGTCCAAGGATCATGAAAACGGTATAAAATAATATATGTACAAAAACGGTGTATCGAAAATATGAGGGAGAGGAAGATGATGATGAAGATGAAGATGAAGATGAAGATGACGATAGATACGAAGAGGGGGTAAGGAAGAACGAGAAGAAAAGACATAAGGACATAAACGACGTAACTTTTGTGTGCACCAAGCTTAGACGCGAAGTCAAACGATGCGCATTCTATGGCTTTCAAAATGACGAGTAAATCAAAGACGCAAGAGGGGGAGCTTGGACGCATCGACCACCGGGACAGACCGCTCTCTATTTCTTCCACTTGGCCTCCACCTCCTTCTGGTGCTTGGCCATCAGCTCTTTCCTGGGATGAGTTAGTAAGTGTGTTGACCAAATGCCGGACCAAGACGGCAAAGTCGTAGATGAAACTAAAATCAAAAAGCAAGAGTGCAAGAAATACGTACTGCATGTGAGGTGCCGCCGGCGAGTAGTGCGAGAACTCCATGGAGAACTCGCCCTTGCCCTGGGTGGCAGCGCGCAGATCCGTGCTGAAGCCAAACATGGAGTTCAGCGAGCAGTCGGCAATCAGCGTAAAGTCCTCGACGCCAATCTCGGTATCGACGACCGTGCCGCGCTTGTTGATCAGCATCAGGATGTTGCCCTGGAACTCGTTGGGCGCCGAGATCGTCGTGCGCATCAGCGGCTCCAGCACGACACCGCCAGCGTCCTTGAACGTCTGCTTGAACGCCATCTGCGTAGCCAAGCTGAAGGCGTGGTCAGACGAATCGGTGACGTGCGTCGCACCGTCGAGCAGAATCATGGTCGTGCCGATGACCCTGTGGCCCAGCTGGGGGCCCTTGGCGCAGGAGATCTCGAAACCCTTGCCGCAGGCCGACAGGAACTTGTCGGGAATCATGCCGCCCATGACGCGCTGCTCAAAGTAGTTGGCCTCCGGGTCGTCGGCGTTGGGCTCGATGTAGCCCACGACGCGGGCAAAATCACCGGGACCGCCCGACTGGCGCTTGAACAGGTAGTCGAAGTCGGCACGGCGCGAGATGGTCTCGCGGTACGACACGCGCGGCTGGCCGACCTCGCAGTCGACCTTGTACTCGCGGCGCAGACGCTCGACGTAGATCTCGAGATGCAGTTCGCCCATGCCCGAGATGATCGTCTCCTCGGACTCGTCGTCGACGTGCAGACGGAACGTGGGATCCTCGCGCTGGAAGCGGTTCATGGCCTTGGAGAAGGCGTCGGCGTCGCTCGTGCGCTTGGGCTTGATGGACAGCGACATGACAGCGTCGGGCACAAACATGGACGTCATGGTGTAGGGCAGCTGGCCGTCGGTAAAGGTGTCGCCCGACGCGCACTCGACGCCGAACACGGCGCAGATCTCACCGGCGCCGACTTCGGCCACATCCTCCATCTCGTTGGAGTGCATGCGCACAATGCGCGGAATGCGCACCTTCTTGCCGGAGCGCGAGTTGTACAGGTGCGTGCCCTTCTTCAGCGTACCCTGGTACACGCGAATGTACGTCAGCTGGCCGAAGGGGTTCTCTTCCAGCTTGAAGGCCAGACCGACAAACGGCATCGAGTTGTAGGGCACCAGCTGCACCTCCTTCTCGTCCTGGGCACGATCGAGCGCCAGGTTCTGGACCTCGCCGGGGTTGGGCAAGAAGTCGCAGACGGCATCGAGCATGGGCTGGATCGCCTTGTCGCCCAGGGCCGTGCCCATCAGCACGGGCGTGAACTTGAGGCCGATCGTGGCGCGGCGGATGGCGGCCTTGATCTGGGCGGGTGTGGGCTCCTGCTCCTCGAGGAACATCTCGGCCATCTCGTCGTCGACGTCGGCCAGCTTCTCAATCAGCTCCTGGCGCTTCTCCTTGGCCAGCTCGATGAGCTCCTCGGGAATCTCATCGGACGTCTTGAGCGTCAGACCGCGCGCGCCGGTGTTGCGGATCGAGCGCATGTTGATCAGATCGACAACGCCCTCAAAGTCCTTTTCCGTGCCAATGGGGATCTGGATGGCGGCAGCGGCGATCTTGAGCTTGTTGTTGATGCCCTCGACCGCCTTCCAGGGGTTGGCACCCATGCGGTCCATCTTGTTGACAAAGCTGAGACGCGGCACGTTGTAGCGCTTCATCTGGCGATCGACGGTGGTGGTCTGACTCTGGACACCGCTGACAGCACATAGGATCATGACGGCGCCGTCGAGCACGCGCAGAGCACGCTCGACCTCGATGGTGAAGTCGATATGGCCGGGGGTGTCGATCAGGTTGACGTGGAACGTCTCGTCCTCGCCGGTAATGTCGTTCTTCTTTCTCCAGTCACAAAAGGTCGCGGCGGACTGGATCGTGATACCGCGCTCGCGCTCAAGCTCCATGGAGTCCATCTTGGCACCGACAGAGTCGCGGCCGCGGACCTCGTGGATGGCCTTGATGCGGCCCGTGTAGAACAGCACACGCTCGGTCACCGTGGTCTTGCCGCTGTCGATGTGGGCAGCAATGCCGATGTTGCGGACACTGGAAAGGCGCTTAATCTCTGCGGGGGTCATGTTGGCGGCCGCATTCTCGGCAGTCAGGTTGGCAGCGGCTTCCTGGGCAGCCTTGAGCCTGTGTGTATGTTAGCGCATGGTTGATTGAGGCCATTCGAAAATCAAAAGAACAAAGGAGTGGACATACGCCTCCTGGGCTGCGGTCAGGGCACGCAGACGGGCGCTGCTGCTGAAGTTGTGGCGTCTTGATTTGAGGAGAGAGCAGGAGGAGGAGGGGGTGTTTCGTGGAGAGCTGAGGACGGGAGAAGCGGAAGACGAGAGAGAGAACGACCGGACCGACGGTATGGAGGCGACGGCACCGCGTCTGGAGACGAGGCGAGCAGAAGGCGAGGAAGCAGTGGCAGCCGACGCAACCGCGGCTGTCGAGGATGCCGCCGACAAGGCATTGCCCGACTTCAGAAGGGCCCGGCGGGTGTTGTGCATTTTCGGAGTAGAGTGGGGGGAGGATATGGGGGAGGTCGAAGAGGTCGGGGTCGGAGGAGCCAGAGGTCGAACAGAGGTAGAATTCGACCGGGGCGGCGGAGGCTTGAAGACGGAGGTGGAGGGGGAGGTCACGATAATCCAGAGAGCGAGAGCCAATTTTTAGGAATTCTGCCATTGGGGAAATCATGAGAGGAAAAAATGGCATGGGCGGTCAGGCTCGGGAGTACCTCGACTAGTGAATTTAGTGCAATGGTACTTGGGAGGTAGCTTAGTCTCGTCGTGGCCAATCAGATCGGAGCAATTGATCTCTTACACAACGTACACTAGGCATTGTAGATGGACGCACCGCAGGATGTTGCTGATCAGAAGTCGGTAACTGTTTTTAGACGATCAAAGAATTGCAGAACATGCTTCAATGTGCTATTGGTACATCTAACCAGGATTTATTTTTGCATGAAATAAAAGAAAGCCCACCAAAAATGCTTGACCAGAGATTGACCCAGAAGGAAACACAAGAAGAGAAGAGGATAAATCAGCAAAACTATCTACAAGACGAGCATGCCACCGGCAGCAAACATGGCCATGCTGACAAGGCCGACATGGATCATGTCCATGGGCACCGACACCATTCCGGCGGCGCTCTTGGAGCCGCTGCTAGAGCCGCTGCTAGAGCCGCTGCTGCTAGAGGTGGACGAGGACGAGCTGAAGCCAGTGGCGGCGGCGTAGGCGGGGGTCGTGAATGCACTCGTGGCCGTGACAGCGGCCTGGCTCGGGGCGACGGTGGCAGAGGGGATGGCAGCGCCGGAGCTGGCAAAGGCGACAATGTTGGACGACGTGGCGTTGAAGTCTGTCGGTGCGAGCGCGATCTGGTTGTTGACGAGGTCGTAGACGACGTAGGCCGAGCGCAGGAAGGTGTCGCCCAGGAGGTACGGGTCGGTGGTGGCGTTCTGGATGCCAAACTCGCAGGCGTCCTGGCCTGCGTACCTGCCCGACGTAAAGGTAGGGGCGTTGCCGGTCGACGTAAGATCGAGCACGAGCTCGTCCATGGTGACGTTGATGAGAGCGCCGCCAGGGCCACCGAACCCAAAGGACAAGTAGCCGCCGCTGCTCGCCCGAGAGCAGGGAATGAGGGCAGCTCCGGCCTCGGAGTTGTACACGGCGCCAGCCTCGGTCCAGATCTCCTGGGCCAGGTCCTGGGGAAGGTAAGAGAGCGTGGTGCCAGAGTCCAGGACGGCGGCAACGGGGAAGCCGGTCGACGTCAGGGTGTCGGCGCCGCTGGAGCTGACAGCCTGGACCGAGGTAAGGGCGACAATGAACGACGTGAAGACGCCGGTGCTGGAGTCCTTGTAGATGGAGATGCGGGTGAGGTCGCCGTGGTACTTGTCCGTGTCGATGCCGCCGAACAGCAGGCTGCCGGTGCTGGCGTCTGGGAGGGGTTAGTACGGGCAGGCGTGAGCAAGGGTCACGGTGGCCGGGTTGGAGGACATACCCAGATCGTTCAGCCACAAGCTGTAAGCGTTGGTCTTGATGAGGCCCTCGTTCACCATGACAATCGGAAGGTTGTCGTATGCGGCAGACAGCGACTGCTTGTCCGACACGATGGCCTCGTCCGTCTTGTAGCCAACACCAACGAGGCCATAGGGGATATCCGTGTCCGAGCCAAGACCCATGGTCATGTTGGTGACGGAGCTGCCGCCGATGGAGAAGACGTCGGTAAAGTAGTCGCCGTCGGAGTGGCTGCCGTCGACGTAGGAGATGCTGAACTCGTCCTTGCCGACAACTTCAAAGGTGGAGGAGCTGTCCGAGGCGACTGCAGGGTTAGGGTTGGGGTTAGTACCGGGACAGACTGGCAGCTCGCGCATCGGGGAGAAGAAAGACGTACATGAACCGAGCGTGCAGCCATCATTCGATTTTGAAGTCTCGCATACCGAGGCGTCGCTTGCAGGGACCCAGATGTCACTACTTCCGGTGTCCAGCTGCAGGGTCAGCGACTGGGCCGGCGTGCCGATCTCGCACTTGATAAAGTAGCCGCCCTGGGTCAGGTCGTTGGTGATGTCGGTCTGGGTGGTCGAGGCGCGGCGAAGCAGGCGCGGGTGAGGCTGGCGCCGGGCGACGTCGAACTGAACAACGCCGTCGGGGATGTCGGCGCTGGCAGACTTGACGGCGGCGGCGAGCAGCGCGCCGGTAGCGAGTGTAGACTTCATCGTGCGGCAGAGAGGCTGCGGGGAAAGTAGAATAAGAACGTATTAAAAGATGTAGAAGGCGATTAGATGAAGAGAAGCGGAAGAGGTGAATCGAATGGAGGCCGGTTGGCTGTCGAGCACGAGGAGCGCGAAGACGTCGAGGATCAACAAAGACGGCAGGCCGAGATGAGAACAAAAGAGATGAAGAGACGAATGAGGCAGAAACAAAAGAGACAGAAACAAATGAGACAATGGACACAAAAGGGAAAACAGATGAGATGGTCACAAGAATAGAAACAAGAGAGTAGCGCCCAAAAGATGACTGTTCTCGAGAGTGGACAGGGGACGAGCAAAGGGGCACAGCACAGCTGCACGGCAGAGTATGGAGTATGTATCGAGGATGAGTATGGAGTAGAGAAATGGGAGTCCTATGGTCTGCCTAGGCCGGGCTTAGCACGCGAAAAGACGCAAGCTCCAAAGAATGCGAGCTTTGTTCGTTGAATGATGTCGATTTAGTGCCGAGCGAGTCCGTCATACAAAAGAAGCTTTTTGAAAGGAACAAGAGGAGAGTGCCAAGACTTTGGTATATGTAATATAAATACCAGAGGCATGTGGAGACGCGAGCTGAACAGGTGCATAAAGGTAATACCGTGGGCAGCGTGGGTACCTGGGAGAATGAGGGTGGAGTGGAGGACGGAACGATGGCGATGGGTGGCTGCTCGACGGCGGCGGCTCGAGAAACATGAGGTATCGCCGATGTAGCGGTTAGGCAGGGGCGGCTGGAAGGGAACGACGGGGAAGAAGAGAGTGGCGTTGCACAGTTCTACTCTACTGGAGAGTTGGTTAGTAAGCCGTTCCGAGGCAAACTGGGAGCTTGGATGTGCGACGAAGCGTGGAGTCAATGCGTAGCACATCGAGAGATGCCTGCGAGACTGCGGCACAGAAAGAGAGCGAGAGTGGAAGAGGAAAGAGGGAAGCAAAGCGCCAGAGGCTAGATGAAATGAATACGACCAAAGGGTAAATGACCGTGCGAAGCGAGATCAGCTGAACGACAGACTAGACGATGAACGGGGGCTACGAGTACGGGCCAGAAAAGAATACAAGTACTGCTGGATGAGTGGAATTAGCCGGCAAGCTGGGAGCGAGCGTAAGCTTACTGGGCTGGCCGCTGCAGCCGGCAGAGTCTGTTCAACGGGGCCAGGCGTTGTTTAGGTTTGGCTGGGGCGGCGGCAAAGAGAATCGGTGATCGAGCCTAGCCAGAGTGCCAGGGTTGGATGTTGGGCAGAGTCCGATTCCAGCATGGAGGATAGAAAACGCAGATTGAGGCTGTGCTGCAAGGCAACAGCCCGAGTCAAGGCTGTGTTGTGAAGAAACGGGGATCGTGGCGGCACATCTTACATCTGACGATGTCGAAAGCAGAGGATTCAGATCCATTCGTGTTTTGGCTCTTCCTGAATTGGATACTGTGTGCAGGCGGCAGACATAGGCACGAAAGCACTAAAGCACTGCAGCAGCACTACTGCAGCACCGTACGCGAACCATCCGGCACCGTGGATACGTACGTCTCGATCAGTTGATACAACGGTGCCAATCGACGGCACCATCCGGCGTCGAGAAGCTGTCGAATGTCTAAGCGGATAGAAGGCATACGTATGCTCGCTTGTCAGCTGTAGCTATGCACTCCGTAGTGCTCCCTTTGTGTTTGGTCAGGCAGTGGCCTGGCAAAGCGTACGTAGGCCGGCAGAGGAGGGAACCAAGACAAGCACTAGTGTAGGAACATCTAGCAGATGTCGCAGCGAGCTGGCATCGGTCTGCCTCGCTGGCTGAAACCGGCCGCCCTGCAGTAGCGTTTCAAAGCCGCCTCGTCTCTTCGCATCGCACACTGACCCTTGACGTTGCACGGCGTCGCTTCGTACATGGCCTACTCGGCCTGTCTGGATGTCTCTTTGTTCCTTGTTCTAATGCTCAAATATTAAGTCGGCTGTTTCTTGACGTTTTGTTCAACCTCGATGATCACCACGCCCAGCCACTACTGATGCACGAGGTCCAGAAACACGCAAGACAAGCATTTCAGCACATGCGCCCAGCCCTTGGCCAGCCCTTGGCCAGCCATCAAACGGCCCATACCGGCTTGGCTTGGTGCCGGGGGCTGGCTTCAAGCCTGATCTCTAGTTATTGAGCGCATCGTGTGTACGATTCCATTTTCGGTGGCTTCTGATTTGTGAGCGTCTTTGTTTTGTTCTCGGCTGTCGGCTGTCGATGATTGATTGTTTGTTGATTGTCGATTATCAATTCTCTAGTGCTCGATGGCCGTCTTGATTGGCACCCGTGTCTACGCCCTTGGAATCACGATCAGCTATGATCCGTCTGCTCTGCCTGTGATGATATCCTAAACATTAGACAGGCTGAGAGAGTCGCTTCACAACATCTCATACCTGTCACCGTCTTGCAGCAGGTGACGAAAGTCGGTGTGACTGTCTTAAACATGCAGTGCAAGTGTCTTGTAAACGTACATCTCGCGGGACGGGTGCCGTCAATACCGTTCGTCAACCGGTTAGACTGGCTTAGATGTAGATAGTGCGACCAACATTCACAGTGCCGTGCCTTGCTTTGCTAACCGATACTCCTCAGTGAGATAATACAAGGTGGTCACAAGACCATCTATGCCCATCCGGCCAGAGTTGCCGCTTGAAGACGTAATTCGAGCACTAACAGTCTCGGTACGCGTTCTGCTTCTCAGATGGCTGTTATTCTTGTCGACGCAGGCTTCTAAACTCTCTTGGGCCACTGGCGATGTGCCTACATGATATCCAGCACCACATGGGCCAGACTAGAGCTACGAGAAGGCTGCACTCATCTTGCATACCACCTCCTTACCGCAGACGTCAAAAGAAAAATAAAGTCAACCGTTTTTGATATTATAAGAACGATTGCGTGCATATCCCGTATTTGCCTGCCGCAACTCCTTTCCAGCCAAAGCCCAAGCATCCGATCCAAAGAAATAAGAACTATATAAGAAGGATCAAAGAGAAAGATAAATAGAAAGACAAGAGAAAGGAAAGGAAAAGAGAAAAAAAGAAAAAGAGAAAGAAAGAAAAAGAGAAAGAAAGAAAAGGATGGACGCCCAATTGTTCCCTCATCATATCAACACGCCATGCTCAGCACAGATGCTACGCCAGGAACTCCTCCAGATACCAGTCCAGCTTCGCCAACGCCTCCATCAGCACGGGCGTCTCGTTGACATATCCGATCCGCACATAGCCCTTGAAGTCCTCGCCGTGGCCAAAGCACTTGGACCCGGGCACCATCATGACCTTGCACTTGTCCAGCACGTCAAGGCAGAAAGCAACGTCGTCCACGGGCTCTTCCTTGTTGCTCCCAGCACCCCCGTCGTCCTCGGCGTCGCCGTTGTCTCCGGCCTCTTCCGACTTCGGCACCGTGCAGATCTTGACAAAGGCCGTAGTGCCGGCCGTCGGCTTCACCCAGGACAAGCGCACTCGGCCCCTGGACGACCACCGCTCGACGAACCACTTTAGGACCTGGACGTTTTTGCGGGCGAGTGCCGTGTTGTGCTGGAGCAGCGGCCGCCGAACGGCATCGGACAGCGCATACCGCGCGATGCCGTCGTCGAGCTGCGACACGCTGATTGTCGTGTAGTCGCGCGTCGCCAGCATGGCGCGGATGATCTCCGGGTCGCGCGACACGGCCCACCCCACCCGCAGGCCGGCCAGTGCAAATGCCTTGGACATGCTGCCTGTCGATATCGTCCTGTCGTAGCCAAAGTTGATGATGCTGGGCGGCCGCGTTGCGTCCAGCTCCGACCGGCGCTCCGAGTCTCGTCGGGTGTCCTGCTCGAGGTCGACCGGCCCGCCGTGGTACAGCGGCAGGTACACCTCGTCGCAGAACACAATCAGGTCGCGCGCGCGCGCAAAGTCGACGATGCTCTGCAGTACCGCGCGGGGAATGGGCACGCCGAGCGGGTTGTTGGGGTTGTTCAAAATCAGCATCTAGCCCACAGTAAACACAGATGTTAGTCGCTGTCCCATGCGCAGAGTCTGCTTTTCTTCTTTTTCTTCTTCCTCTCACATGCCTTTGTATTGGGCTTCACGAGCGCCTCGAGCTCGGCGACGTCTGGCACATGGCCGTTGTCGGCGCGCAGCTTCCACAGCGACACCTCGGCGCCGAGGCTGCGCGGCACGTCGTACAGCTGCTGATACGTTGGGTACGTGCACACGACGTGGTCGCCGGGCCCCAGCAGTGTGTAGAACAGCAGGTAGTTGGCGGCAATGGCGCCCTGTGAGATGATGACAAACTCCGGCCCCAGGCTGATGGCGTTGTTTCTGCTCTTGACGCTGTCGCCGCTGTCGTAGCTGAGCAGGTCGATCACCTGCTGCCGCAGCGTCAGCGAGCCCCGGATGGCGCCGTAGGTCAGCTTCGTCGTGGCCAGCGCCGACAGCGGGTCGGCCGCTGGCAGGATGGACAGGCCATCGTGGGATACAATGGGGTCGGCGATGCCGGCCAAGTCGGCAATCGACAGCGAGGCCGCACACGTCTCGGCAATGTTGAGCACGCCCGGCGTCGTCTCGTACTTGTCCATCCACTGTTCCACCTCAAAGGGGGCAAGTTTGACCATGGCTGTGTCTTTTGGCTGCGCGATGCTGCCAGTTGTGATGTCCAGGATGCGTAGTTATCTCGAAGTGGCAGTGACTCTGGACGGAACCCGGGCATGTAAGCTCTCTTTCACGCCCTGCTAATGACAGATGAGGACGTCGGGCGTCAGACACATCGACAGAAACAGTGGGGATGCGGTCCACGCAGTTGAACCCACGCAGTTTTATCGCCAAGCAAAGAACGCCAGCACTCGCCTCGGATAGAATGCTGCCCTTTCTTTGCTTGTGTCCATTCTACATCTTGCTATTACGCATAAAAGGTCTAGACCATTGCCGATAACATCCTCACGGTGATCCCTATCTACGCCTCGAGCCTACAGCCTTCGTCCAAAGTCGTGCGCCATCCCAGAAGCTGCATCGTATCGCTGCACGCATGGCGTACAGCTGGAATCGAGATGCAAGCCGCACGGGAAAACCCCATGTCGACAGGCTATGCCATCAGATGCTCTAAGACACATTATGCATATCTCCCAGAACAGGCGCATCGTCGTACTCCGTAGTCTGCGCTTCTCCTCACTGTGGCTCGTGTGGGTGAGGGGTGCTCCAGCATGTGGGGTCCTTCCATCGTCATCGGTCGCTCTTGCTCCATTCTCCATACTAAGACAGATGCACGCATCGAGACTTGCTGTGGAATGCTCTGGCCAATGAGCAAGCACTGCTGCTGCTTGTGCCTGCTGCTCTCCTTTGCTCTTTCCTGTTTCGTCTTTGCTGCTCCTGCCGTATCTTATCTCTGGAGCTTGCCAAGTTCTCCACACCCTCAGACCCTCTAAACTCACGCACCTGACACACCCTGACGGCGTTTCCCAGGCCAACACAGCACCTAGCGCCAGTGCATCTCCCGCTGTAAGCTACCTCACTGGCTGTAGTGCGGAGTCTTGCTGTGCCTGCTCTGCTCCTGTGCTCCCCATTGCCTCGGTCTCTCCTTCCTGCATTGTCATCTTTTGTGCATTCCCTTTCTTTGTGTTTGCTACTTATGTACTTACGTAATCATTTCACTGCATCAAGCATCGCGACATCAAATCCATCTGAAACTCTCCCTTTTCCGCTTCTTCTCGTCTGCTTGTCTCTCTCCTAGCTGTGCATCAGGATTCGGCCGATCTCGTTGCTGTGGATCCCACCCGCCTCTAACATCGCATCAGGAATTAAGTGGATGCTCCCCATTTCCTTACTAACTAATTACTGCTACTCTGTACATGCCCGTCCAGGCTGGCGCAGCAGCATCATCTCATCTCTCTTATCCCTCCTCCCCCATCTCCGTCCTGCCGCGACGAACACCCGGATTCCGGCTTCCTCGACATCTCCTTCCCTCGCTTCCACTCCGCCAGCCGACGAGACCGATTCCAACTACACTTGCTGGGCAGCACCGAAGCAAGCGTCTGTCTACTTGGTGCCCAGCTCCTGGTCCGGTGACGCGCGCATCCGAGACGCCTCAGCTCCAGCTCGGGAATCGTACAGATAGCAACTCGCGCCCCAGCATCGACCAATTCATCACCGACGCATCGGCACGTCTTTGAATCGTATACTCCGTACGGGGTACCGCGCTGTTTCTCTACCACGACCACGTGGCCCGCAGCTTGTGGCCTCTCCTTAACCACAGCTCGCCATGGCTCCCTCGACCAGCTTCCGCGCTCTCGCTATCGGCACGGCTGCGGCCTTGATGGCCAACAGCTTTGCATCCGCCTCTGTCAACTACACCAGCGCCGGCCTCAACGCTCTTCGCGCGGAGATGACTCTGATGGGCGAGCGCTCCGCTGAGTGCCCTCCATGGTACGTCTAGCCATCCACACGCGGGTGACTGCCCGTCTCCTGCCCGTCTCCCGTTCACCTCCTGCTCGTCCCCTGTCCAACCTTCTCCCCTCTAACCTCAGCTACTAACATATTTCTTGCCGCAGCTTCAACTGTCTTCTTCCCTCCTTCAGCTGCGGCCAGTTTGCCGAGTGCAACAGCTACGACGGAGCGTGCAAATGTCCGCCGGGATTCGCTGGCATCGACTGCCTAGAACCCCTGTGTGGCTCTCTGGCTGCAGGCCCCGACCGGCCTATGCGCGGCAGCGAGCCTGCCTGTGCTTGTGAAGAGGGCTGGACCGGCATCAACTGCAACGTGTGCACCGAAGATCTGGCCTGCAACGCTCTGATGGAGACAGGCCAGGACGGCGTCTGCTACCAGATGGGCGACGTCGTCAAGAGCAATTACCAAATGTGCGATGTCACCAACAAGCAGATTCTCTCCATTCTCAACGGCAAGATTCCCCAGGTCACCTTCACCTGCGACCGCAACAGCTCCGAATGTGACTTTCAATGTAAGGCCCCCCTGCCCTAGGTTCGGCTTTGGTCTGTCTTGAATATGCTAACAATGGCAAATCAGTCTGGGTCGACCACCGCGAGTCCTTCTACTGCCACCTGCGCAACTGCGAGAGCGACGCCCAGTTTGACGACGCCTCCAACAACACCCAGTACCACTGCAAGGACATCGAGTGCAGCTGTGTCCCGGACCGCATGCTTTGTGGCGAGAACGGCTCCGTCGACCTTTCCGATTTCCTTACCGAGGAGATCAAGGGCCCGGCGTCCTTTGAGTGCTCCCAGCTCGAGCGCGGCTCCAACAAGTGCGTTTTCGACGAACCCAACATGAACGAGCTCATCAGCTCTGTCTTTGGTGACCCCAGCATCTACCTGACTTGCCGCTCCGGTGAATGTCTGTACACCACCGAGGTCCCCGGCTACCAAAGACCCATCTCTAAAATCAACACGCCTCTCATCGCTGCCGTCATCGCTGGCGCCTCGCTGTTCCTGGTGGCCGCCATCCTCCTGACCTGGTACCTGGCCCGCCGCCGGTTCGACTATACCCCCTTAAACCTCGATGATTCCGACGACGAGTCTATCAAGCTCATGGCTGACCACAAGCCCGCCTCGCTCTACTATGAGAATGTTTCCTACACCCTCAACGGAAAGCAGATCCTCAGCTCTATCCAGGGTCTCGCGCGTCCGGGTGAGGTCACGGCTATCATGGGTGCTTCGGGTGCAGGCAAGACGACCTTCCTCGACATCTTGGCCCGCAAGAACAAGCGCGGTGACGTCGCCGGTGACTTCTTTGTCAACGGTGAAAAGGTCAGCAACGCCGACTTCAAGAACGTTGTGGGCTTTGTCGACCAGGAAGACACCATGCTCCCGACCCTGACCGTCCACGAAACCATCCTGAACAGTGCTCTCCTCCGCCTCCCTCGCGACATGGGCCGCGCCGCCAAGGAGCAGCGCGTCTACGATGTTGAGAAGCAGCTCGGTATTCACCACATCCGCGACTCCCTGATCGGCTCTGAAGAGGGTCACGGCCGTGGTATCTCTGGTGGTGAGAAGCGCCGTGTCGGTATCGCCTGCGAACTGGTCACGAGCCCGTCGATTCTTTTCCTCGACGAGCCCACGAGCGGCCTGGACGCCTACAACGCCTACAACGTCATCGAGTGTCTGGTCACCCTGGCCAAGGCGTACAACCGCACAGTTATCTTCACCATCCACCAGCCCCGTTCCAACATTACTGCTCTCTTCGACCGCCTTGTGCTTCTCGCCAAGGGCCGTACCGTCTACTCCGGCCCCTTTGCCCAGTGCCAGGAATACTTTGATCAGATTGGCTACTCGTGCCCTCCTGGCTTCAACATTGCTGACTACCTCGTCGATCTTACTATGCACGCCGGCACCATGGTTGCTTATGAAGACGAGCCGTCAGTCGGTCTGGCTACTGGCTCCGATGCTGCTAGCGACCTTGCCAGCAGCACCCGTGCTGTAAAGTCGATTGCAAGCGTTTCCGGTGCCAGCATCGCAGCCGAGGAGGCCGCCCTTGCTGGTGAGGGCTCGTCGTCGGCAACGCGCCCCAAGAACAAGCGTCGTAACTCTGTACGCGCCCGTCAGGAACGCGAGCTATTCACCAGACGCAAGAACACGATCGATACCACGGCCTCGTCCGACGCTGGCGACAACGAGCCTGGCGCCTACAAGCTTCACAGACAGACCCTGGGAGGTGCCGCGGCCACGTCTCTCGACGACAACGATGACCCACCCCCGGATGCGCTCTCTGGCACAGACCTCGACCTCCTTATTACCGCCTTTGCAGAGTCCAGCATCTCAACGAGCACCCATGATGAGATTTACCATGCTATTTCCGAGGCTCGCAGCGCAAACGGCCAGAACGCCGCCAGTGCAGGAGGCAGCGGCGCCAACGGCAACGGCTATGGACCCGATGGCCCCAACGTCGGCCGCAGCAGCGTTGTTGGCAAGGGCTATGCTCGTGTAGGCTACTACCGCCAGTTTGTCATTCTGTCGCAGAGAACCTGGAAGAACCTGTACCGCAACCCGATGCTCATGTTGACGCACTATGCCATCTCCATCCTCCTCGGTGTTCTGTCCGGTTTCCTCTTCTACGGCCTGACGAGCGACATCCCCGGCTTCCAGAACCGCCTTGGTCTCTTCTTCTTTGTGCTTGCCCTCTTCGGCTTCAGCACGCTCACCAGTCTGAGCGTCTTCTCGAGCGAGCGCCTGCTCTTCACACGCGAACGCGCCAACGGCTACTACTCCCCTATCACCTACTTTGCGTCCAAGGTCCTGTTTGATATTCTGCCTCTGCGCATCCTGCCGCCCGTGCTGATGGGCGCCATCATCTACCCCATGACCGGCCTCGTTCCTGACCTGGAGCACTTCCTGGTGTTCATTCTGGTGCTGGTGCTGTTCAACCTCGCGGCATCGGGTATCTGCCTGTTTATCGGCATTCTGTGCAAAGACGGCAGTGTCGCCAACCTCATTGGCAGTCTGGTTATGCTGTTCAGCTTGCTCTTTGCCGGTCTGCTGCTCAACCACGACAAGATCCCACCTGCCGCCGTCTGGCTGCAGTACCTGTCCATCTTCCACTATGCCTTTGAGGCCCTGATTGTCAACGAGGTGCGGTACCTGACGCTGGTCGACCACAAGTACGGCCTAGACATTACCGTTCCCGGCTCGGCCATCCTGAGCTCGTTCGGTTTCAACAACATTGCCCTGTGGAAGGACGTCTTCAGCCTGGGTGTCTTTGCCATCACCTTTATCATCCTGGCCTACGGTGCGATGCACGTCCTGCTTGTTGAGAAGCGATAAATCCCACTGTTTTGTATAGCATCATACGCGCTGCATGACAGTTTCCTCTGTTGTTCGTTATAGTGTCTTCGTTATTGCATTTTTTTATTAGCAATTATGAAGCAAACACAAATCCCGCTTCATAATCTTGCACAGTCTACATTGTTTTTTATTCAGCTGTTGATCCTATATCTAGTTTTGCATATCGGTGTTTATTCTGGCGTTTAATGGGTATTGCTTCTATTCTTGTCTATAGTCTCCTTTTTCGCTTCACCTACACCTCTCCTAACTTACAGCTTTTGTTGCTGTCTCTGTCTTTGTGTATCCCCATGTCTCGATAAATTCGTCCGCGGAAGCCACCGAGGCTTATATAGAGGCTACATTATAGACTCGGTCCTGCACTGTGATCGCGCGTGGTATGTCGTGTATTCTGTAGATATGATTTATTGGTAGGTATTATACAAAGTTTTTAACATGGGACACGTCTGTGCTTCCTTTTCTTCATTTCTTTAAGTAGTCATCTGCTCCTCCCCGATGCAAAACGCTTGAGTCATAATGTAAACAGCACCCTCTATGGCATCTTGCCACCGGTGAGCGCCTCCGAAACTAGCTTCTGCCGCTTTGTTGTCCGGTCCGACTCGGACATGCGGGAGTCGTACAGCTTCGTCTCCGTCCGCGTGATCGCCGACATCTGTTGCGTGACCGATGGCGGCCGTCCATTGACGTCCCACACGTTCTCGGCATTCACCATGCCGAAGTTGTAGCCCTCCTGCTTGAAGTAGTCGGGGTGGAACAGCTCGTTGACGCGCTTCTCCAGGTCCTTCTCGTCGACAATAAACTTGCCGGCCATTTGGTACAGCTCCATGAGATAATCACGACGTGTCTCGCGCTTGGTCTGCGCCAGGGCGGCTGTGCGCGCCGCCATGGCAGCCTGCCGCTCACTCCGGAGCGGGTCGCGGATGACGGCGGTGTTCTTGGCCGTGACGTCGCGCACAGTCGACTGTGTCAGGCGCACGTCATCGCGCTCCCGATCGTTCATTGCCGCAGCACGGTTCCGGTTGAAGTTCATAGCCGACCGGTTCCGCGAGCGCTTTGTCTCCGTCTGCTTACGATCGAGCAGACCGGCGAGACCAGACTGCAGGTTCTCGCGACGGGACGCAGCCATGCGGCGGCGCCATGCTTCCTTTTCTGAGCGGGGCTCCTCGCCAAGCTCTTCTGATTTTGACACGGGAGTCGCTCTGGCAGCAAAGGTGTCGGTGTCGGTCTTGGGAATGATGCTGGGGTCGCTGCGGGGTTGGCCGGGCTTGCGGTCGACCTTGAAAACGTTGCGGGGCACCGGCAGGTGGCCACGCTTTGTCTCACGCTGGACCTTCTCCTGCTGCGGCGGCTCGGGGTATTTGATATAGTTGGGAGACTCGGGCGGCAGAGACGTCGAGATCAGAGGGTTCTGGGCGAAGCATTGTGATGATGCTGCAAATGTGCGAATGTGGGAGGAGGAGGAGGGGGCGTAGAGCATTGATGGCCGGCCCAAAAGGCTCGACCGCACCACAGGTCGTATCGGCATGGTTGTCGTCGTTGTGTGTGTGGTTGCGCTGTCGGGATAGAGAATCACCACCTGTATCACGATGTCGTCAAGCGTCGATGCTATGAAAATTGTTCGTGCTACAGTGCCCAATTGGAGACTGCTTACGGAAGGGGATCAATAGATCTTCCGCACTGTACTTGGGCCGGGTCTCCAGGTACAGCCGTACGTTAGCTCAGCGACTTTACTGTGGAGCCATACCCGCTCCCAGCCACTGAGGAAGAGTCTCAATTTTCATGTAGCCCCACTCTATTTCCTTATCAGCGATATGAAGAAAAAAAAGTCGACATTCTCTTATCCCCTTCTTCCCTCTATATTTTCTTTTCTGCCCTCTTCCTCCTTCCTACACTCTTCCTCCCATTCTTTTCCATTCACGCATTCCGCCCAATCTACGGCAGCGCTTTAGACAGACGGCCATCTTGCATCTGCATCTAGACGACTGGTTGTCTTGCTGCTTCTACCATGGGTACCCAAAAGAAGGAAGCCTCGCGCCGTGAGCGCGAGGGCAAGGTCAAGGATGGCAACATCCGCACCAAGGGCGAGAACTTCTACCGCGATGCGAGTGAGTACAGCAGATCCTGGAAGAGCGTCGGGCAGGCCGGCTATCCGCAGCAGTCACTAACAGCGTCGCAGAGCAGGTCAAGCGTCTGAACATGTACAAGGAGGGCAAGGCACAGCGCGACAAGGACGGCAACATCACAAAGGCTGCCATCTTCCAGAGCCGCGACATCCCCACGGCTGTCATCGAGCCCAACCGGAAATGGTTCACCAACTCCCGTGTCATCAGCCAGGAGAGTCTGTCGGCCTTCCGCGGCGCCATGGCTGAGCAGGCCAAGGACCCCAACCGTTTCCTCCTCAAGAGCGCCAAGCTGCCCATGTCTCTGATCCGCGACGACTCGTCGCTGGCAAAGCAGAAGCCCATGCTCTCGGACTCGTTTCCCGACGTCTTCGGCACCAAGGCCACGCGCAAGCGTGTCACTATGAAGAACTTCAGCACACTCGACGACCTGGCCGAGATCGCACAGAAGGACATGAAGTCGTTCAACGACCGGCGGTCACTCCTGGTCCAGAACGGCCTGCTGAGCGCCGCTGCGGCAGCAAGCGAGGGTGTGGATAGCCCTGTGATATCCGATGCCTTGGACAACGTGCCCCCTGAGGTGGGCGGTGAAGAGGAGGATCTCTCCGTCATAAATCCCAAGATGGAGCCCATCTTCAGCAAGGGCCAGAGTCGTCGTATCTGGAACGAGCTGTACCGCACCATCGACTCGTCTGATGTGATCATCCACGTCCTCGATGCCCGCGACCCTATCGGCACCACATGCCGGGCTATTCACGACTACATCAAGAACGATGCGCCTCACGTATGTCTTCTCTTTTCAAGCTGTACTCGGTTTTCGACTATTGTGCACCTACTAACGCCTTGCAGAAACATCTCATCTACGTCCTGAACAAGTGTGATCTGGTTCCCTCGGGAGTTGCCGTAAGTTTTACTCTTTTGTTTGCTTCTCTGCCCATTGTTTATGCCCCTTGTTCCGTCCATCCGTCCACCCGCAGACCATGTATCTATGGTCCCCAATGTTCAAGTCAGGAAGCCTCCCACAAAGCAACTTTTGTTAGCCCCTATGGGAGGTTTCCGTTACAACGTTGGGAGATTGAAATTTTGGCATTTCACAACCCCTGATCTTTACATGTTCACTGTGTTGCATAATAGCTTCCGTCTTGGAAGTCTATCCGAAATCCAAAGGTTGCATCGCTTTTGAGTTGAAATTTACCAGCCGGACGGGTTTCCTTTCCTTGGCTTTTCTTTGGTTTTATTTCATAGTAGTGATTCAGACATCACCTCGTTTATATTTCGTTTCTCTTTCCATACCTTTCCATGTTCTATAGAGCATTAAGAGTTTGCTTCAAACTTGTTTGGATTCAGGCAACTAACAGCAAACAGGCACGCTGGGTCAAGACTCTGCAAAAGACAGTCCCTACCTGCGCCTTCCGCGCATCCATTACAAACCCCTTCGGCAAGGGCTCCCTCATCTCCCTCCTGCGGCAGTTCTCCTCCCTGCACGCAGACCGCAAACAGATCAGTGTCGGCCTTGTTGGCTACCCCAACGTCGGCAAGAGTTCAGTACTGAATGCCCTTCTGGGTAGAAAGACATGCACTGTTGCCCCCATCCCTGGCGAGACCAAGGTCTGGCAGTTTGTTCGTCTGATGAAGAGAATCTACCTCATCGACTGCCCCGGTATCGTTCCCGCAGACTCGCAGGCATCACCCGAGGACATTCTTCTGCGCGGTGCTGTCCGTACGGAGAAGATCTACAACCCTGCACAATACATTGCTGGTGTCTTGAAAAAGACGAAGAAGCACCACATCGGCCGCAACTACGAAATGAACGACTGGGAGAATGCGGACGACTTCATCGAGCAGCTGGCACGGAAACGTGGTCGGTTGCTGGTTGGTGGTGAGCCTGATACTGACGGCATGGCGATTATCGTGCTGAACGATTTCCTGCGCGGCAAGATCCCCTGGTTCACACCACCGCCAGACCTGACGTCCGACGAACAGAAGGATGCGAGCGCAAAGGGACGTGAGCAGCCCAAGAAGCGGAAGCGGGACGACGAGGCACAGGCCGATGCAGCCAAGGCCAAGCCCGAAGCCGCCAAGGAGGATGCCAAGTCGGACGCTAAAGCAGACGCCGAGGAGGGCGAGACTGAAGTCGCCGATGAGGCCGAGCCCTTTGGCAGCGACAGCGCACCAAGTGACTTTGGCTCCGACGAGGACGATCTGATCTCGCTCGGCAGCATCAGTGATGACGAGAGCGACTACGGCGAGGATGGCGAAGAGGCTGGCGACGCCGCTGCCGCTGACGAGGATGCAGAGGAGGACGCAGAGGAGGGCGGCGCAGATGTCTCCAGCGAAGAGGACAGCGCGCCCCCAGAGCCTCAACCAAAGCCCAAGGCAAAACGGCAAAGGCGCTAGAGTGCCTGTTGTTGCCAAATAATAATGAAATATAATCAGTCGCGCGGCCACCGTAACACGGCCGTCGTGCTCTTCATGACGCCCCCAGATATCTCTCCATGTTAGATGCTACCTTTTGTGCTATGTGATCTTTGTCTCAGCGCGGTTGTGGCCAACGCGACTAATAAAGTAGAATTATTGAGACGTGACTTTAGTGTATCCACTTTTCGATACAATTTGACGTGGACTAGTCACGTGACTGCTACAAAGCAACTTTCGACTACGATTTCATATAAAGTTCAACTCTCCCCCGTTCCCACCTTATTTTCCACACGTTTATTGATACATGCATACATCCACCCATCTAGACGCGCAACGATGCTGGCCACAACACAGGATCAGAGCGGTTTCTCCGCGCTCGACGAGACGGACTGGAAGCGCACAGCCAACGAAGATGACGAGGCAATTATGAGCCTGCTGAGCGGAAGCCAGCAGGGAACTGAGGGCGGAGGCCTGCCAGCGGATCTTCTCAACATCAAGTTCAGTCAAGAGGGCAAAGCCGCCGATGCAGAGGACTTTGAGGACATCAGCGACGACGACCTCCCCGACGAAGAGGAACCGACTGCCCCTACTGCCGATGCCCCCGGGCTGACCGACGACGCTGGAACGAGCCACGAGACAGACGACCTTTTCGGCGACCATCCCTCTCCCTCCGGCGATGGCGATGGCGGCTTCCGGATGTCCCCCGAACCTCTGGAAGGAGATGGCGCGACTAATGGCAAAGGAGCGAATGGCGACATGGACGACATGGACGACGGCAATAGTGATGTCGCTGCGGCTCGGTCTCCATCACCAGGACTAAATGACCCCTACATTGTTACGGATAGCGACCGCGCTCTCAACTTCCCCGAAGACTATGGCCACGACACAAACCAAGACCCGAATATTCCACCAGTCGCAGAGAATCTCGTCGACCTTGTCAAGATGGCCTTCCCTACCTTTGAAAAGGGCAAGATTCTCAACTTCAACGAACAACTGGCACCGAAACCCTTGTACCTCACAGAGAAGAAGCCTGCAAAGCCACCAAAGCCGCTTGTCCCTACTAAGCTCAGCCTCGAGTTCGAAGCCGACCAGGAGAAGCTATTCCGCTTCACCGGAACTGCCCAGGCGACTATCCAGCAAAAGATTGCAGGTGCCGCGTCGCGGGGTTTTGTCTCGCTGCTCCAGCTCGAGTCCACAGGCAAGGATAATGGAAACATTTTTATGGACACGTTTGGCGATGAAGACGACGATGACGATGCCCCTATCGGTGGTTTCCATCTCAAAGACTTTGCCGTTGCTTGCGTCGACTGGCAGGAGGTGACCGATCCACCGACGCCTCCCCGCGAGGACGTCACGGCCCGGGCTCTGGTCAAGGCCAAGAAGTTCAAGCGCGAGGTTGACGACGACGATGAATGGGACCGGGAGATTCTCGGTACATCGCAACCGAAACGGCGGAAAATCATCACAGACCCAGGCTTGCCAGCTCTGCCTCGCTACAATGCTCCCAGCTTCGACGCATTTGAAGAGGCGACATCTCGGGCAGCAAAACGGGTGTATCTAGATATGTCAGACCACCGCCTTCTCCTAGACGACGGAGAAAACGACCGGGATCCAAAGCGCGCAAAGATGTCGGCGCAAAAACGGCTGCCCAACGGCCGGCTTGTTCGCGATCTTACCTCTCGATTCAACTACTCCAACGACCAGGCCTACGACATGCTCAAGGAGAATCACCAGCACCGTGTGCGTGCTCAGCATACAAACGTCCAGGTCGAGCACAGTCTGCCCGCACTGCGGCTGCTTTGGCCTTACTATGCGATCACTCGGTATGGCCCTGAACCGCATGACTACCATCGTCCGCAGCTCAAGGTCAACAAGGGTATTGGCTTCCCTGTCCGCATGGCCAAACTGCACAAGGTAGCGAAGCGGGAGTGGAAATTCAAGAAGATCCAGGAGATTTTCTCCGAGTCCAAGGACCTCTCGCTTGGTGACAATTCGACTGCTGTGCTGTTCGAGTACTGTGAGGAGGTTCCAACCGTCCTGTCCAACTTCGGTATGGGTAACAAGATCATCAACTACTACCGGCGCAAAACCAAGGGCGATGAGGAGAAGCCGGCCAAGCCCGATCTAGGCGAGCTGTCGTTTCTTCTGCCCGAGGACAAATCGCCCTTCTCCAACTTTGGCACGGTCGACCCGGGCGAAGTGGTACCGACGCTGCACAATCCCATGTTCCACGCTCCGATTTTCAAGCACCAGGCACGGCCGACAGACTTCCTCTTTGGCCGTACCCACACGAGCGAGACCGGCACACTCTACTACCTGCGCAAGATCGACCAGCTTTTCACGGTCGGCCAGACGTTCCCATTAGCAGAAGTCCCCGGTCCTCATTCTCGCAAGGTCACGGCCCTCAGCAAGAACCGGCTCAAGATGGTGGCGTATCGGATGATTGCCAAGAACGGCTCAGTATCCCTGTCTGACATCACTGCGCATGTGAAGGACTCAAACGATGCTCAAAACCGCCAGAAGCTGAAAGAGTTTCTTCACTATGACAAGGAGACCAAGACGTGGGGCTTGAAGCCCAACGATGCGCTGATGGACCTTGCGACGATCAACAGCATGATCAAGCCAGATGAGGTCTGTCTGCACGATGCAATGCAAGTCGGCCAGAATGAGCTGGCACAGAACGGCTACCAGCTCGATGACAATGCTGCACTGGATGACGTTGATGATGAGAACGACAAGGAGAGCTTGGCACAAAACATGGTGCCATGGAAGACTACCAAGTCGTTCATCGATGCATGCGCAGGCAAGGCTATGCTTCAGCTGCACGGCGCAGGCGACCCCACGGGACGGGGTCTCGGTTTCAGTTTTATCCGGACCTCGATGAAGGGTGGCTTTATGGGCGCCATCCATGGTCCTGCTGCCACCTCCGCCGATGCTATGGAACGCGAGCGGAAAGCAAACAACGGACACATGTACAACGTCAAGAAGCAGGACGCGCTATACAACGACGCTATTCGCAAGATCTGGGCGTCGCAGCGCTCGACTTTGCAGGACGATATGGCGCACGACGACGAGGACGTCCAGCCCCAAGACGATGAAGACGATCGATTCAATGCAGCCAAAGAGGCAGCAACGCCGGCGCCTGCGCATCTGGACGATAGCGTCAGTCAGCTGAGCAAGCCGAGCATGTCACAGGCACCTGAAAAGCGCAAGCTGCGCATCACACGGACGTACACCGACCCGAAGACGGGCCAGACCGTTTCCAAGACGGAGATTGTGCACGACCCGGGTGTTATATCCCAGTATATGCGACAGCGCGCATCTCTGGATATGGAGAAGATTGAGTAAGTTCTAAAACTCCGGCAAACATGCCACCAACTGAGCCATACATTGCCCATGACCGTAATACTAACATACAACAGCCCCTACTCTGTCAAGCCCACCGGCAACCTCGATTACGACCGCGTTCTTATGCAACGGTATGTCATGTTTCTGTCCATCAATCTACCTGTATGGAAGCACTGCTAACAAATTTAGTCTTGAAACTGAGGAGGCCCGTCTCAACCGCAACAAGGAGCGGAGACATGCTCGTGAGAAGCAGAAGGCTCTCCAGCAGCAGATCAACCACGACGGCGACCCAGACTCGCCAGCACCGTCGATCGAGCGCGGCGGCACGACACGCAAGTGCGCCAACTGTGGCCTGCAGGGCCACATCAAGACCAACAAGAAGCTGTGCCCCATGCTCAACGGCATGTGGAAGAACGACAAGAACGCAGAGGAGGGCGGCTTTGGCGTGTACAACAACGGCCAAGACGATGGCCTGGCCGGGCCTGCCTAGAAATCGCGGTCTTTTTGGTGTCGGTTATCGCAGGGTGCATTTTGATTGCATCTATGTTGCGTCTTTTGTTCCTTCTTCTTTTCCCTTTTTTTTTCTTTTCCCTCTTTTCTCTTTTAACTTCTTTCTCTTCTTCCTCCTCTTTGTTCCTTACTCTTGTAATTTCTTCCTTTCTTCTTCTCCCTTCACTTCTTCTACTATACCCCTTTTTTTGTTTCTTTCACTTTTAGTAATTGGCTCAGCATCTATTCTCTTTCATGGTTGGGGATAAGCATCATAGCTCGGGAACACGGAAGGGAGAGCAAAGCTCTGGCGTTTACAGGGATACAAAAATGGCTTTTATTGTCATTGATTTATATATATATTTATGTTCATTCTATTCATCCTGTCCATCGTGATTGCGTGTCTATCTTGTATTGTGCTGCTGTTGGCTGCCGTCTTGGCCATGGCGCTGTCTAGCCGAAGGCATTCCACGGTGGTCGAGGATGACCGAGCTCATCTCTCCTAATACCCACGTCGCTCTTCAGTATCTGTTATTGTCTGACGGCGTTGGTGCTTGCCGTGAACAGTCTCTTGAAAGCAGACACTGATGCGACCAATACCGTGACGCAATTCGTCGAGTATCCGACCTTGTCCTATGCTATGCTATATTCGTCCCAACGCCGAGTCGTAGCCGATTCAGCTTTGTAAGGCAGATATTCCACACTCTTTCTTCACCTTCTACTCGAGTGCATGACTAGAATGAGCTACGACGCCATGCCGGTCGGGACCGGCTAGCCACCCGGGTGGTCACGACAAAGGTAAACCAACCTCCTCGTTTCATACCGCGAAGCCCTTGCTTTCCTCCGCAGAAGCTACTGCCATTATGTGCCAAAGTGAGCACGTTATCATATCGATAGTATTTTAAGAACGCTTATGCAGGCGCGATTACATAGGTGAGCAAGTAGAAGCACGCATTGACGATGGGTCAGACAGGTGCAGTCAAATGGTCACATACAAATTCAAGCATATATGGACTAGCTGTGGTTACAGTTTTTTGATGTATTAAATAGTGGAATAAACGCGATACAACCGATTAATTAAAGAAGAAGCTCTTTAAATTAGTTTGTTTTAATTTTGGGTTTCTTGAAGAAAACAATAAGCAGGGAAGAAATTCGCTGGGAAAATAAACGCGATCTCTATCAGCTGTTAACTTCAAGAGATAACAAAAAGCAGCAAGACAAATGCAGTACTCGACGCAGACAATAAGACAGGTTGACATGCAGAAAGCTAAAAATAGGACCACCACAGGGCTGAGACGATCCGTTCCATTCGTCTTCCCTCGTCCTCCCCACGACGATTCTCTGCGATGTGGCCGTGAGGCAGCGGTCTGCCTCTGTATGGTCTAGCCGGCACGGCATCGTGTGCCATCGATGCATACGGTGAGCATGCCGAAGGTCTTGGTGTACGGCAAAGCGACTCCATCGCTCCGCTAGTCGTCACACTCTTGACTTGTACAGCTGTCGTCTACTGCGGTTGCTTGTCTAGTACGGTGCGTCTTGTACTGTGGAGGTTTGACGCGGTTTGATTGGCCTGTGATATATAATTATGGGCCTCTGGCGCCTAAATCTACCCACATTAAAACGGATCGGTCTTTAACTATCATTTGTGGTGATTATTTTTCGGCACCTTCCTCATTCTACACAATACGACAGTCTGATTCGCCAATACGATTGGTGGAGGGAATTAGGGATTTAAAATGACCACACAGAATAATACAACAATTAACAGAGACCAAAACCGAAATGGCGGGTTGTTCTATTTTTAGATCTATTTTTAGATCACGGAATAAGCCAGGCGACCGATGGACAACTCGCACCAGACAGAAGAGCATCCGGGCATAACGTTCCTTCTTCGAGGGATATCTCGAACCAATGTAACGCTGGGGAGATGAGAGGCAAGAAAAATATTGAGCGTACGTGCGCCCTTGAGAAAGAGGAGATGGTGTTGGGTAAGGGGAAAGATGCAAAGAAGCAAAGAAGAGACTGGATTCCGTTTGCCTAGGCGTGTGTTTTTAGGATCTTGTCTCTCTGTATGTTTGTAAGACTGTAGCTTATGGTATGTGCATTTCTGTTCGCCTTGGCTACTTCCGAGACTCTATTATTACCACTTCCCCGTCGGCGTGCGTCAGTGAGTTGGCACTGCCGTACGATATGTACTGCTCACTCAGTCATGTGTTCCTGGAAGGATGTACCACCGGCCATCTATCAGCTTGGGTTGTAAACAAGCTCAGCCTTTCAAGCTTGGCTGTGAGCTTTGCTATGCCTAGAGACTAAAGAATACAGAGTGTTGTCCTGCACTACGCCTATGTGCTATCAGCTGTGGAGGCTTATATCTATTTAGTTACATCTGTATGCGTGAGAAAGCGCTCGCTGTCCAGCTTCTGTCATCATTGACGCGGATGCGTATTTCCCAACGGCAACTTTGAAACAGCAGCATGTGGGCAGCTGTTGGATCATGCACTGCAGTTCTTTTGAGGTGGTGGTGCCGTGCTCTCACCTCGCGGTTGGGCTGCTCGAAATGCTTCATCCGCAGCATCCAGTTGACAAGAGACAGTGCCCCTTGCTTCCTTTGCGGCCGTGCGTGTACTCGTAGCACATTTTCGTGGGGTTTTACGCAGCCATGGCAAGTAAAGGTTTATTTGTCAGAGTTCGGCGTGTCTACACCACAGAGCAGGCCGAGCTATGCATCTTAGGAGCTGCGATCCACTCAGCCACTCTCGAGGTCCGCCATATTGCAAATACGTATCTCAGATATCTCATCTTGGGAAACGAACCGTACAAGCAGCATAAGCACCCCCACAGGAAGAACATAGAACTCTACAGGACTGCAGTGGCCATTTCGTATTCCTTCACTCCTTCGCTCAGCAGAGCTTACGCGAGCAGCGACTCGACCCAAAGTACCTGCATTGGCCTTGGCATGCTACATAAGAAAGCCACCAGAGTCGAGCGAGTCGAGATAACCACAGCCGGGCCAGGAACAGAGCTCATTGTGGCTCATATGTGAGACGGTTGATTCAGCCACCCGTATCTGCAGCTGTCTCTGGTTCACTCCCACGCTGTCGCTCACTGTCTCTCACCTCCTCAGCCTGGCCGTTGAACATCAGCCTCGCCATTCGGGGAGGTGGGCGTTGCGTCGCCGTTGGCTCAGTCTCCCGCACATGTGTGATGTCTGTTCCTCTGTTCCTCTGTTCCTGAGGCTGGGGCGGTGTGGACGGGACAAGTGCCAGGGTCCAGAAACTCAGCGCGCGTATTGCCGGGGTCGATCCTCCTCCGGACCCGCGGATAGTCTGGCGAGCCTGTGAGCAAGCGACGTGCCAGGTAGCGAGTAGTATGCAGCACTCTGGGCGCCGCTGTAACTGAGAAGGGGGTGTGACCAGCCACGCTTGACATGCACCTTCTGCACAGCCCTGTCACATTGCAGCCATGCACAGGGAGACAACACTCCTAGAAGCTGGCGGCTAAGAACAACAGGGGACGGCACGTCTGCCTTCCCGTCCTTTCTGCTCCATACGCCGTAGTTACTGGGTCTTGCTCCCTGTCCAGCCAAGTCTCTGTTGCGTTCCTGCCTCGTGCGTTGTTGCTCTGCTTTGCTCCTTCCCTGTTCCTAGTAACCAAGCCGAGCCGCTGCCTGTGATTGCCTCTCACAACAGTCGTGCCTTCCTTTCTGTCTGCCCACCCAGGTCTTTCTTCTTGCTTCTCATCTCCGCTCCTTCCTCTTTTGCTCCTGTTCTCCATTATGCAATCCCCCAACCTGCCATGGCCAGTAGCTCTTTCCTGTTTGCTCGCACCGTTATCTCCCGCTTTATCATTAGTGCCGGCCGCACCTGCCTTGTAGCCGTTGGCTTGCCCGTGTCTTTCTCACGTCATTTCCTCCAAGCGGTATCTTTCGCTCAGATCGTACCATTCGTCCCTTCTACTTTCTGCCTGCCTGTTCTCTTTTGCTTTTGGTTCGCTCCTTCCCCATACATCCCGCCCGGTCCTCCCTTTCCTTTCTAGTCTAGTTTATATTCTCGCCATTCCCAACCTTCCATCTCAACCCGCAAAGTTATTTTTAGGACTTGACATCACTTCTTCAGCCCCATCTTCTCTTTGCACAACCGCAACCTCGCCCACCACTACATGTTGCTTGGGTCTGCTAGACGCGGTGCATGCCACTATTCTCCGTCTTCTCGAACGTTTTCATTCCGCCATCTTGTTCTGATTGGTCTGATTGGCAGCGTGGCTCCCAGACCCATTTGGCACGCGGCAGCATCCGCCTCCGTCTTTGAACCTCGTCGAGCAACAGCACAACGACTCACAACGCAAGCCTGAGACAAAGACGAGCGCTCGATATATCGCTTCAAAGAGGCTCAAGAACTGGCCCTGTGGCGTTTCCCTGCCTCGACCTGTCACCCGAGTGCATATAACTGACGGGCGCCTCTCTCTCCTAGCACCCAAAATCCCCGCTGGTGTCACGAGCTCGTCTAGGATCGCCATCGCCATCATCACGGAACTGTATCCTGCGAGACAGGCAATAGCGAGAACACAAAAAGCAAGACGGCCAAATCAGCCGAGACAACACGCAACACGCACAACGCAAAACGCAAAATACAAAACACAAAACACAAAACGCAATACATAAAACACAAGACGGCCATAGACCGCCCACAAACCTGCGATCGCTCTTCTCAACAGCCAGGCCCACCGAACAAACTATCTGCCCTGCACTTGCGCCCATCTGGAACAAATACGAGGCTTGCCAGGCTAGAAGTAAGACGCTGTTCGTTTCGTGGACTTCTCTTCTTCCTAGTTCTTGTCCGTCTGTCGGCCGTTACCCTTCTCAGTCTAGCATCTGCTGCTCTCCGTCCAGCAATCTCCACTAGGCCGTCATTTCTTTGATTTCTTTCTCTGTTCTCCATCTCTCTAGTTTTCTTTATCTCATTACGGAGTAATCAGATACTCCTCTCGCGCGCTCTCCACCTCTCCCCTACACGTACTGCAGGTGCGCCGTCCTTGCTCGTACCCTGGCGTTTCACATCTCAGCGAATGATTTTTCTATTCCACCCAAGCAGATTGCACGCTTGTATTACACTGCGCTGGAATTAATATTCCAGTTGTTGTATCTCCTCTCCAATCCCCCACCCTTTCTTCCTTTTGGCTTCCCGAGCTTTTCTTTCCGCGACCTAAAAAAAGAACACGACCTGCATCGATCACAATCGTCCAAACCGATAGACAAGCATTCTAGCCTTTCTACCGCGCCTTCTACGACCCTTCCATCTTCTGATTAGGCCCCCATCCGCATCGACATTCCAGTCGCTTGTCAGTCGCCTTTTCTGCATTAACATCATCCCCTTTTCAACTCGACCCGGCGCCTACGGCCTTTCTTGTCCTTTGCATCGAAAGGACCGGCCGCGATTTCCATCGATACACCCCGAGGCCACGACCAGATATTGGCGTCCCAGTAATCGCATCGCTGCTCCTATCGCCGCGGCTTTAGTCTCTCGCAGCTCGACGCTGTCTCCGGTGCACGCATCACTCCCAGCGCGATACAACTCTTCAACGCGCCTGTCATCTGTAGTCGATTAACACGGCATCATGGGTCGCAGAAAGATCGAGATCAAGGCGATCAAGGATGATCGCAACCGCTCCGTGTAAGTGGCAACTGTGCCGTACTCTTCCCATCGTCCTCCCATCCCCTGCTAACCAAGACGCAGTACGTTTCTGAAACGGAAAGGTGGCCTGTTCAAGAAGGCACATGAGTTGTCCGTCCTATGCTCCGTCGATGTTGCCGTCATCATATTTGGCAGCAACAAGAAACTGTACGAATACTCCTCGAATGATATGCGCGATCTGATCGGCCGTTACTCGTATCATGGCGGTCCAAACGAACACAAGGGACCGGGAGACTTCAACGGTGGCGGCGAGGATGGCTCTGACGAAGATGGCGATGGCACGCCACCCCCGACTAACGAGATCCTCGAGGTGCACATGATGCCGGCACACTACCCCGGCCAAGCGCCTCCGCAATTCCCGCAGTTTCGCCAGCACACGCCATCTGCGTCTCCCCCGATTCCGAATGGCGTAGGATTCCCACAACACCCTGGCGCAGCACAAGTGATGCAGCGTGCGCACACACCACAGCCGCCGCAGGTCGGATCTCGACCGGGTTCGCGGAACGATATGCGTCGCATGCCACCAAATGTTCCTCAGCCTGGGCAGCCGGGCAATGGGTACGCTTTTATGCCACACCCGGCCATCTACAACCCTCAGGGCCAGCAAAACATGCCCGCCATGACCCAGCCCGGACCACAGTACCCATACGCCGCCCCTCCTACTACGCACGCGCCTGCCCAGCCAATGCACCACTTTGTGGATGAGCGGCCAGCATCTCTGCCGCCAAGCTTCCCTGCTCATGGAACCCAGGCAGGCTCTTTACCGCCGCCGCCACCGCCACAGCAGCAGCGACACTCGGTATCTCCTCCTCAGGCCCATTCACAACAACTTGCGGCGCAGACGCACCCGAGTTCCCGGTCATCAACACCGCACACGGGTTCGCTTTTACCGCCACCGCCTCAGCAGCAGAAACAACATTCGGAGCAGCCCAGTCCACCTGTAGCATCACAGCCGCAGATTCAGGAGCCGCAGCCGCCTACATTGGTGGAGCTAAAGTCGGAAGCTGCGTCTGATTGGGCTGTCAAGAAGCTGCCACAGAGAAAGCATCAGAACTACAGCATCTTCACGCCCATCGACGAAAGCCGCTCCATTCTGTCTCAGCATTTGGAAGCCTTCCGCGATGACTCGGTCAAGACGGAGAGCAACGGAAGTGGAGCAGCGGGTGTTGCCGGACACAGGTCTCTATCAATCGACTCTGGGAACACTCCTTCGCGCAACAGTATCACATCTTCTCCTCCTACTATCAAGACAACGGATAGTGCTTCACAGCAGATGCCGCAGCCAAAGTCTCGTGCGTCCATGTCATCGATCCCGGAAACTATGTTCACACCACCTTCTCGCCAGAACAGCCTGCGTCCCGGCGGCGGTGGAGGACTACGGCCACGGCTGAGGGTCGAGATTCCACCGGACGGGTCCGAAGAAAACAGTACCGCAGGCACGGGAGAATCAGCGTCATCTCCTCGGAATGCGAGTGATGCTACCCCCGCAACAACCCGTAGAAATGGCGAGCCACACACCGGCATTGTTCTTCCACCACCGTCGCCCTCTGCTTCAGCCTTGTTGTCAGCAGGCGCTTCCGGCCCTCCGAATCCATTTGCTCGGCCAGCACCTCCCCAGAACAACAACAACAACAGTAACATACACATCAACACGCCAGGCTCGGCTCTACCTTCGCACTTTATGAATAGCGAACTGCTTCCTAGCCCAAGCAGCTTTTACCCTAGTTGGGACTTTGGCCGAGGGAATGACAGTACGACACTCCCAAGCCCGTTGAACTTCCAGACCCCAGTGAACGGGACCGGGCCGAGTTTTCTACGAGACGATATGGCGATGTCCAACAATAAGCGCAAGAGCCCCGACGTCAGCGCCAGTGCTCCGTCATCTGACCCAGTTGACAAGAACGACGCCAAGCGTGTCAAAGTCGACCACTAAGCCCTTGCCTAGGTGGGCGATTCTCACTGCTTCGGAGTATTGTTTTCGGTTATACCCTTTTAATCAACTTAGGCTTTTTTGGATTTTAGATACCATCAGTCCCATTGCGTTAGGCTTCTTTATTTATCATTGCTTTCGCTTTACTCGTCTTCTGTTTGCTCTGCTGGGTTATGGTTCCCGAACTGCCCGAACTGCCCGAACTACATGCCGTCGAATCGGTCCACGGCTTCTGCGGCTCTCGCAACTTTGTTTCTGTATTTCACCCGGAGTACCGGTTTAAAAACTGGGATAAAACCTGTGTTCTTGTGCACCCGCTCGGGAGCACGGAAATGGCGTTTGATTTTGCATCGCGGATCGTGCTGGCTTTCTTTCCTTGTGTTTTCGACTTTTTGCCATGTCTGCTCTTTCTTTCTTTTCTTTGAATCAGTCCTTATCTCGTCATTCTTTTAATATCGGTCATATCAGTATCAGTTTGCCATTCCTTCAATCAGTCTTCATGGTCTCCATTTCCTTTTGATATGTTTTGAGCAGTGCTCGTATAGGTCATTATGTTCAGATACAAATCGCAAGTTTATGTTTCGATTTCGGTTCCCCTTTGAGCTGCCTTGCGTCGGCTAGTCACCTGCAGATCGTTGTTGTGATTCTGTACTTATATTTCAGGGAATTCTCGGTCGACATGGAAGGATGCTATTGGATGCCATTGGAAGAAGATCGAGCCCCAGGCTGAGCGAGAGAGGCATCGTGATTATCCAATGAGACGGTGCCACCATTTCGTGCCTGAGCCAGTGAACGGGTGCGACTCTGACGATCTACCGGCATCTGGCTAATCCTCTCTTCCTCTCACCACCTCAGATGGGTCACGATTGAAGAACTGGAGGCCAAACAAAAAGCCAAGACACAAAACCCGATCAGTCCAGGTATGTCCAGCTGCAGCTATCTGCGGTGCCCCGTTTCGCGGCCGGCCAACAATCGGCGTGGCTACTCCAAGTTTCCACAGCCAGTCAGTCTGTCGGGCCTAGGCCGACCACAAAGGAGCTTCTTTATCTTTCGACTCCGCCGGCTGCTAATGCAGTAAGTCTATTTCGTGACCCCCAATGACCCCCATTTAGCGATCCGGCCATACAAAGCCCAGCAAATAGCTTCAAAAGCACTGGATTATTCCGGGGCCCTTCATCCTTCCCCGCCTCATGATAACAGAATGTATCCACCACGTGGAACATGACGTGAAATGGACGGCGCTTTCGGCCAACTGCAGGGCCATAGGCATGCAGGAGCCTGCCGTATTTAAGCAGCCGTTGTCCTGCTTCCGGTGACCTACTTGTGCCGGCCCCCTGAACACTCTACCAAAGACCTACATCTTCCGCAATACCAAACCAAACAGCTGCACATTATGGAGCACATTGGAAAGCGCCTCGGCGACCCGGCCCTCCCGGTACCGGCAGCCGTTCTTGACCGGGCAGCCGTGAAGCGCAACTGCAACCGCATGAACGCAGCCATCAAGGCCATGGACGTGAGCTGGCGCGCACACATCAAGACACATAAGGTGAGATCTTGCCCTATATACCTTTTGGTACTAATAAGCGTATTTCCTTTTTCGGCAACTAACAGACTATAATGTGATAGACGATCGAGCTCACCCGGCTACAAATCGGCGACTTGCCGGCGCGCATTGTTGTTTCGACCCTCCTTGAGGCCGAGAAGGTCCTCCCTCTTCTAAAGGAATACAAGGCAGAGGGCCGGGAGGTCAACATGCTGTACGGCTTCCCCATCTACTCGTCAGCAGTGCCCCGCCTGGCGGCAGTTGCCCGTACACTCGGCGGCGGCTGCGTGTCTGTTATTGTGGACCACCCCGGCCAGGTCGAGGTTGCGCAAAAGGTTGCGGCTGAGGCCGGTGTCAAGATCAATGTCTTTGTCAAGATCGACATGGGCACACACCGCGCCGGTGTCATTCTGGGCACCGACCACTGCACCACCCTCCTCAAGACTCTTCACGCCGCCACCTCTGCGAGCGACGCCAGCCTCGGCTGGTACGGCCTGTACTGCCACGCTGGCCACTCCTATGATGCCCGCGAGCCGTGGGCAGCCATGACACATTTGGTGAGCGAGTTCGCAGCATTGAGCGATGCCGCCAAGGCTGTTCAGGAGGTTCGTGGTGGTGAGCCACAAAAACTCATCTTGTCTGTCGGCGCGTCGCCCACGGCTGCTACTCTGCAGCACCCTGGCCTGACCAGCGAGAGCGAGAGCACCGAAACAGTTGCCCGTCTCCAGGCCGAGCTTTCCGGACTTAAATCCAAGGGCTACGAGCTGGAGGTCCACGCCGGTGTGCAGCCCGTGCTTGACCTGCAGCAGCTGGCAACACACTCGTGGGCCCCCGAGCCGGGCCAGGCTGCGACGGAGGATATCGCCCTGACTGTGCTTGCAGACGTGGCCTCCATCTACCCCGGAGGTGGCGACAGAGGAGTGTCGGACGAGGTGCTTATCAATGTCGGATGCCTGGGTCTCAGCCGCGAGACGGTCAAGGATGTGCCCGTCGGCGCGCCCGCATACACCGGCCTCGGTATTGTGAAGCCGTGGGCCGAGGGCCAGGAGGATGTGATTGCCATTCCTGGCGACGACTTCCCACGTCTCCCAGCCGCCGATGGCAAAAAGGGCTGGTGGCAAGTGAACCGTGTCAGCCAGGAGCATGGCATTCTGACATGGGCGGGACCGACTCCGGCCCCGACTCCTGAGCTGGGCCAGCGCCTACAGATCTGGTCGAACCACGCATGCATCACCAGTGCCTGCTACTCCTACTTCCTGGTTGTCGACAGAAGTAGCGACAAGCCTGATGAGATCATCGAGGTCTGGGAGAGATGGAACCAGTGGTAGGCCAAAAAGAATAACTTAAGATGCAGAGATATACGTAGACAAAAACCGGGTTGCAGTTTCACTTCTCATTAGACTCCTTTCCTTTCACTAGAATAGATATTTTTTAGGATATTTGTACAACGTTTACTATAACAAGACATTCAGCCAAATTAACGGGTTTAAACGCCTTCCCCGTCTCTCTCGCCTACCGAGAAGAGCAGAAAACAAAAGGCAGGCAACTAGTAGCTATCAATAAAAGAGCAAAAGTAGAACTCGCGCACAAGAAAAAGAGAATAATAACACCTTTTGAAATCAAAACCAGAAAAGCCATTATACCCTTTACTTGCACCGCTTCTCGACAATGCCGACACCGTTCTCCTCGTACTCGGCCCGCGAGATCCACATCTGGTGGAAGGTGCCCAAGCTGGCAAGGATGCTGCCGCCAATCCAGGCACCGAAGCGGCGCTCGCTTGTGAGACCGGCCGCGTGGATCTTGATCTTGACGCCGGGCCAGATAGCCGTCAACTCAGTGTTGAGGCGGTCGTTGAAGCCGTTGAGCAAGCTGGTGCTGCCAGTCACGACAACGTTGCCCAGCAGGAGCGGCCGCAGATCGACATCAACATTGTTGATAGCGGCGCGCACCAGCTCAGGAATGGTCTGATTCTTGGCCAGAGCGGCCGGGGCCGAGAAGAGCGAGGCAGAGCCCTCGGCAGGCTTGTCGGCGGCGCCATAGGCGACGGTCTCGTCCCACATGCCCTCGGCAACGCGGTAGCGCTGCTCGCGCCACATTTGGTTGTAGCCGTCGGGCATCTCAAAGACACGGCCGGGCTGCGACTTGACGTAGTCTTCGTTGCCGGGCGATGAGAAGCGGCCGGGACCGCGCCACACCTCGACGACGGACTCCTTGTACTCGGTCAGCAGGCGCTCCTCCTCGTAGGCGCGGAAGGACGACTGCAGCTGGAAGGGAAAGCTGCGCAGGCGAGCCTGGGCGGCGACGCTTGCGTCCACCGGCGACTTATTCTCGACCAGGAACGAGGGCACAATCTTGATGGGCTCGGGCTGGGACTTCCACATCTCGCGGATCTGGCCCGACAGGTACAGACCGCCGGCGGCAGAGCGCTGGACAGAGCGGCGCAGCACAAGACCGTCGTGGACGGCCGTGACGTTGGTGCCGGCTCCGCCGATATCGATGACAAGAGCCGAGGCCTTGCCGGCAGCAAAGGCAGCGAGGACGGGCGTGCGGCTGAGCCAGAACGCAGGCGTGCCCCAGCTCTCCATGGCAATCTCGATCGACCGCTCGCGCGCGCGCGGGGTGTTCCAGGGCGCCTCGGTCATGAGCAGCGGGTTCTCCATCAGAGGCTTCTCGGTGTTGTCGAGCAGGTCGGCGTCGATGTCCATGGCGTCGTCGGAGGCGTCGGCCGCGGGCTTCGCCTCCTTCTTGGCAATGCTGCTGCTGCTGAGCGACTCTCGCTGCGAGTAGGGCTGGAGGCGGTTGACGAGAACGTGCTCCCACAGCTTGACGGCGGCGTCCCAGTCCTCGACGACGCTCTCGCGGTTCATGTAGTTGCGGATCTCGAGGCCGTCGCGGGGGATGATGGCCTCGTCGCCGAAAAGGTCGCGCGCAGGCTTGCTGCTGGTGCTGCCGCCGAGGGCATCGCTGGCGGGCAGGTGGGCGTAGAAGGAGGGCACGACGGCCTTGGGGACATCCTCGCCTGCATAGCCGGCACGCGTATGGCAGTAGCCGGGGTCTAGCACGAGCGCCGAGACCTCATCTGCAGCTGTTAGCCATGTCCGCGTCCTCAGTCGACGCTGTCTCCTCTGCTGCGCCCGCTTCAGTCTCGCTTACCTCCTCCATAGACGTCCGTCGGCTGGTTGGCCGGGGTCAGTAATTGCTGGTTTGAAGCCATTGCGTGTGTGTGTGTGTGAGGTAGGTGGGAGTCGGGGTAGAGAGCTCAAAGAGCCCTGTCGTCAATTGTCGTCGTCGTCGTCGTCGCTGTCGTCGCAATTCGTCCGTCGCTTTGCTGTGCCAATCGCGCTCGATCGCCTAGCTGTGAAATCAATTGAAGGAATGTAATAAAACGAGCGACTGTAGACACGCCGCTGATGAGGTTGTTTGTCGTCGTCTGTCGTTGTCGCCGTGGGGTCGTGGCTGGTGATGCTGGCTATTTGCGAATTTGCGACTGCGATTCTCGTCTTTTGCTCCCTTTCACGTCGCGCGTTCTCAAAGAAGCTGTTTGGCCAGCCTAGTGCTTAGTGGCAGGGAACGGATTTACTGAATTATGTAAGGCTAGGCAATTGGGTTTTTAGTGGAGGGGCTGGCTCATTTAGGGAGGCTACGATGCCCGATGTACTATCGCTAGTAATTTACTAGTGCGTATACTTTGCTGTCGGGTGCTGTTGGCTGCTCACCAATGTGGAAAGCGCAGTCAACATCACTCCAAGAAGTCAAGGAAAGAGCGACTGTACAAGACTGCACAAGATGGCAGACTGATTACTTAATATACAATTCACGCTCATATTACAAAGCATCCAGACAGAAATTGGGTATCATTGGATTAGACAAGAAAGAAACCAATACGGAGCCAGTGTGCTCCTTTTGTGCTACAAAGTATTCAAAACACCTCAGATGTTATGCGTAGAGCACTTCGCAGACACCGGCAAGCGGGATGTCCATGACGGCGTCTGTGCCAACATTCCACAAGCGGTTCCAGTCGCTTGGCGAGCGGTGGCTTATGTAGCCATAGCCCTGGCTGGAGTGGCCGCTGCCGCTGCCGCTGCCGTTCGCGTCGTTGCGGTTGCTGCTGGCATCCGTGCCGCGGCTGGACCGTCCGCTCCATTCACGCCCGCGGCCCATTGTGATGCCGTCCTCTGGCGTAGTGGTCGACGTTCTGGTGCTGCTGTCATTGTTACTGCTAGTCGCATCAGCCGTGGATGTCTTTTTGCTCTTCCGGTCGCGGCTCTTGACGGGGCGGTCGCGCCATGCAGGCTTGCCAAGAGGGGGCGATGGCGATGATGGCGAGCGCTGGTGCGTGAACTGCTGTTTTGACCACGGCGGCTGGCCATAAGATGCCTGTCGCTGGTGTCCCTGGTCCTTCTTCTGCTGGATGTCGCCTGCTGTTAAGCCCCGGCCCTGGACCTGCGAGCCATCAGGGCCACCAATGATGATTACACAGCCGTCCTCGTCGACAGCAGCGAGCTTTGCAGCACCGTCAACGATTGTCTCGATACTATCGAGCGGAAGAGTGAGAATCTCGGTATTGTAGCTGGCAAGCGCGACATAAATGTAGACCAGAGTCATGACGAGGAAGCTGGGAATGGCCAAACTCCACCAGCGGTTGGGGTAGTAGTAGATGCCGAGGGCGTGCAAGAAGGGGCTCGGCAGGTAGCTCCAGAGCAGGTACATCAAGAAGGCGAGACTGGAAAAGAGGTAGAGAACAAAGCCATAGTACTCGTAGGTGGGCACTTGGGGCGCCGCACGGGGTACGGGCTCGAGCTCATCGTCGGTGGCATCAGGGGTCGTGGGCCGCGAGGGCCGCAGCAGTGACGTGAGAGACGGCGACGGCGGCAACGGCGTGGGCGGACGTCCGTAAAAGGGCGGTGCAAAGTTGTGCTGGGGCAGAGGGGGTGGTGGATGGGCCGACGTATCCCGCCCGGAGCGTATGCCGGACCGAGTGCGCGGGACACGGTCACTGCTGTCGTTGTCGTCAAAGCCGTTGAGCGAGCCATGCATAGCGGCGCCGGCACCGTCGGCATTGTCGACATCGTCTTCGCCCTCGTAGTCGCCCTCGTCATCGTCGTCGTCAAACTCGCCGTCCTCAAAGTCATCGTCAAACTCGGAATCCTCGTCAAAGCCTTCCTCGCCGTCTGCTCCCATAGTGCCGCTCAGGTTGACGTCGTCGTCGTCTTCGCCTGGGTAGGACTCCGTCTCGTCGCCCTCGTAGCTGTCGGTGGCCGACTGCACGCCGGACGACGACACGGGGGTCCTGTCCTCATCCTCCGAAGTGGCGGCCATGATGGGCCTTGCCATATGGCGTATGGGGTCTGCCCACGGCAAATGAGCAGCAAGGAGCAACGATCAAGTGGAGAGGAGGCAATGAAGCAATGAGCAATGAAACAATCAGGGCGGAGGGAGGAATACCGTGGAGCTGGCGATGCTCGTGCAACTGGCGGTAGTTCCGTTTCGCGAACGTGAGCTCGAGCTCCGCCTCTTGGAAACACGCATGCGAGATGCCAGGGCCAGTATGCGCGATGTGGAGATGGTGGTTTCGGTGCATATCACGGGAGGGCTGCAGCGACGGAAGCCGGCGCGTTGATTGGGTAGGCTGGCGAGCGTGGCGTGCTGGTAATGAGCAGTAATAATAGCGTAGCCAGGCCTGGCGAGGCCTGAGACCCCTAGCGTATGTCATTTTAGCGGGCCTCGCCAGGCGTTGTCTGGGAGCCTGGGCATCTTGGGCAGCAGGCATTACAGGCAAGTGCACCGCTGCTGGAGGCTAGCTTACGTGATCCGAGCTCGAGAGCACCTCCTGGCAAAGCATTCTCACAACCAAGCCTCACCAAGCCTCGTTTTGCATCATTTTCGATCTATGCAGGTCTCGTATTTGCCTTTGCTGTTCCCTGTATTTTTCTTGTTTCTGTCCCGTCTTCGTCGGACCTGTTCTTGGCTTCTCTAGACTCTCTCACTCTGGAGTGTACTTTTAGTGCAGACAAGTCCCGATCTGCTGTCTAACTCCCGCCTTGGGCAGGCCGAAACGCACGAGCACCACGGACCATTACCCAGAGAGAGTGTGTGCGAGGAGCAGAGAGAGTGGTAGGATAAACAATACTCTATTTGCTTTCTCCGTGGGAAGAGGAGGAATCCCTCGTGTCTGGGCGAAACTGAAGGTGGGTGCTGGATCGTCAGAGGCCTTGTTCGAGGTAGGGTGTATTCTGCAGTCGTGTACCTAGTGTCTACGAACTCGTATTGATCAAATTTGTTCTACCTACCGTTTGGGTTTGTTTATTATGCTTGTTATATGATATTTAATACTTGATGCTTGATATGCTAATGGGATGGCAGTGCAGTCTGATGTTAGGAGCCGGCTTGCCCTTGATGAGGATGGCGGATGCAGGAAGAGCAAGTAGAAGAAGGGATCATAGAGAAAGGGTCACACGAGAGAGAGAGATGCAATGTGAGACTCTCTCATGCTCAGAAAATAGGCTTTGGGCCGTGCATGTGGACCATGTGAAACAAGCAGCACGTCCAACACGGCTTCACGCATCGAGGATGAGGATCGGAGGAAGGCAAGGATACAATCAAGGCACAGGAAAGACGGGATGAGGAGAGGAGCAGTGGAGGGCAAAACCAAAAGCAAGAGTGCAAATGGTAGGTGAAGATGGTAGATGAAGAGAGGCACAGACGACGATGTAAGAACACAGGGCGCATGGCACATTTTCTCTCAACCGTTGCCATCTCGAATCTCGATCCCGTTCCAGACCAACACTCGTCTGTCAGACATGCCCCTCATCTCGAATGGGAAGGGGGAGAACGCGGCAAGCCCTCAGACACTTGCTCTATTCTTTCAGCAACAGCGTGTCTAGGACGAGTGTCAATGCCCCCTCGGTCCTGGCGGTGGCCGTCTCGTCGTCGCGTTGTCACGTCGCCACGCCGTCTCGCTTCGTCTAGAGTGTCACAGTCTTCTCGTCAACGGCGGGCTTTTTTTGTATTCACTGTAACAATGATTCGCCGTCACACTGTTTGTTGACTCGCTCATACTGCCTCACTCATATTGCCTCGCTGTCTCTTCTGTTGGTGCAGACTCGTCAGAGCTGAACAAGGCTGTGGCTGAACAGTGTCGGAGCGAGCATCGTAGCGAGCCTGGCATCAAGGGATGAAGATCAGAAACATAAATACCGAGGTACTTACACGCATGAATTAACAGTAATATTGATAGCACCCTGCGGGCAGATCATAGTCATAGCTCATGACTGTTCGAACGTTCACATCCGTGGTCATCGCCCGGCATGATATGTCTATCGCTGCTATATCTTGCTGGTTCATCTCGCCAATGAACGTTGTTAATCACCAGATTCGCAAGATACTTGGATGCGCACATATGCGTAGTATCAGGTCCAAGGATCAGCCTGTGAGTCCCTCTCGATTTCTTCCTCCATTTACTCCATCTTTCCTTGTTCTCCCTCATCCTCTTGTCGTTTCGTTCTGCTCGTCACGTCTCTTTTCTCCTGATCCTCCCTTCCTCCCGATCGGCGCATTCATCCAACGCAAATCGACTCTGGCCCCCACGGACAGGTATCGAGGTATTTCCTGCTTATCACACTCTCTCTTACATAGATACATAGATACATCGGCCATATAGAAGAAATAAATTCTGTTCGTATATAAATAAGTATGTACAGTGTGCACCAGCATGCTCGGCGCTGGACTGAGACATTGTTAATTTCTACATTGATCGCCTCATCTGTTGTTGCTTCTACTGCTGCTTGTCTATTAATATTGCTTTTCCTGCATTCCTGCATCATGTAGCAGCCGCCCTTTGCAGCCTTTTTGCAGCTCTACACGCGCCACTGTCGCGCCACGTGCAAAGCGACGAGCTGAGAGCGATCTTTGAACGGAGAGCTGTACGGAGAATGCGTTGCAGTGTGTACGTAAGGCAATCATTAGTATCAGTAGCACGCTGCGACACAGCTGCAGCAGTAGCTTGCAGAAAGAGGAAGGAGGGCAGTTGGCGAGAACCGAACGAGGCAAGAGTCAAGAGTCAAGAGTAAAACAGGAAAGAACGAACGAGAGCGAAACGGCATAAACTAAGCCGAAAACAGCATGTGCTCTGCGATGGAAGATAAGTAATCAAGCTGTGACATACCGTGGTAGGATGCTATGTAGGTATCAGGTATCTTGCATTTACGCAAGTTACATAATAAGTGCAGCCAAGAGGCTCGGTGTCGCCAGTGGCTGTGGGAAAGTAGTAAGACAGGGTGTTTGGAAGGGAATGGGAAGAGGACGAGGTGACAAGAGGTGAGGGAAAATGAAAGCTGTGCAATGTTGGGCAAAAGAGGGAAAGGAGGATCGAGTCTTTCAAGATAGAAAGAGAGTAGAAAGAGAAGAAAGAGTAGAAAGAGAGTCGAGAGTCGAGATTAGAAAGAGTAGAAACAGAGTCAAAAGAGAGCAAGTAAATAAAGGCAAGTCTGCAGTGATATTAAGATACCTGGGATGCGGCGGAGTCCGGGATGCGATGCTGCGGATATGTCAGCCAAGAACAGCAAGGAAAAGAAAAAGACAAAACCTGGAAGAAGACGACAAGCGGTGATAAAGATAAAAGAGTGAGAACCAAGAGAGGCCGGGTTGTCCGTAAGCCGGGAGAGTAGACATTCCCTCCCGTCAGAGTGTCGATTGTGTCTCTCGGTTCCTTCTTTTCCTTTCAAGCCAAAGGAATCGTCCACAGCTACACCCTTCCGCCTGCAAGCTACGTTGTACGTGCCGTGACGTTGAATGTGTGCGACATCATTGCAATGGTGGTAGAGGCTGGTGTCCCGTTATCGTTTTCGCCCGCCGCGTTTCTCGTTTTGTATCTGAGATCCGTATTGCTCACGTTCTGACCGTCATTGTGCAATATCTGACAGCATGAGCTGCTCTGTGTATTGCAATCGGACTCGGTCCTTCCTATGTTGCTATTCTGTCAGTATACGTCACCCGTCCAGTGAGACGAGTCAGCCCGTTCTCTCTAGAATCTTCTTCGATTTTAATGTATTCTCCTTATTCAAACCAAATACTGCCCCGAAATCAATACGTCCTGGCATTCCTTTTCGAGACAAGGCGGCAAGGCAGCTCCCTAACTCCCTGACTACGGGCCAGTGCCTGGCAATGGACCGTGCTTCTATGCTTCTCTAAACATGCATCTAATTCTGTGGGATGGTATCGTACCTCTACTCTGATATTGACGGGTGCCAAGGCTTGTTGAACAGGAGGCAGAGCATGGAGGCAAGGCCGTGATAAGGGTGGTCCCAGAGTGGCCTGGAGAGTACTCGTAAGCGGACCATACACAAAAATGAAGAGCAAATAAGAAGAACAAAAACGGGACCAGGTGAGATGAGGCGAGAAGATCATGTCAGCCTTCTTTTCCCCATAGGGCAACCCTTGCCTGGAATGATGCTACTTTGTAGGATACCTAGCACTGATGTGATCCAGTAGGCACGAGTGAATTCATGTCGTCTGTATGGAGATACGACGCAGGACTATGTGTGGCCTTCGTCGAGGCTATCTACCACTGCATCAGTTCCTTGGTAACGGACATTGAACAGTACATGCTACGAGACAACTCGTATTTACACTTTGCAGAATCGTATCCATACGTATTCAATGCAGCTTACCGCTGCTCTTATTATTTACACAATGTACACAGGGTGAGACAGGGCCAGTCGGGGGCTCCGTCCGTTTGCTGTGAACTGGCCGTATCCGCTCCGTATGCCTTTTGTGTCTATGCCTCCTGATCCTTATGTTTTAGAGTGTGGTTGTTAATTTCTTCATTCGTTCTATTATTGTACTCCGTATTCCTTATTACTGTCATTCCTTTCAGCCACCGGCATCCTTTAGGCTTTTAGATGCGATGCAAGGTACTCTACAGGGGTGAGAGTGAGAAAATGGCAGAAAAAGAAACGAAAGAAAAGACGAGAGTATCTTACAAAGCTGACGCGATGTGAACTCGGCTGGCTTGACCAGTCAGCAAGCGAGAAAGACCCGTCGCAGGCCTCTTATGTACATAGAGGGCACCCGAAGCTGAATTGCCATGCTTTTTTATGTAAGAAGACAACGAAGCGAGGACATGTGAAAGCTCTGTTTCAAGTAATCCATATTCATCACACGTCTTTGTGCTAAACGCCACCGACTGCAAGGGGCTGTAGCACGGGTTTGCACATCTGTTCGAGGGTCTCTCTTCTCGGCGCCCTGGTAGTTGACGGAGCGAACCAACAGACAGAGCAGCTACCAGCACTGTCGCGCCAGATCGATGCCTTCACACAACAGGGGATCGCCAGCATAATCAACCCCCAGAATTAAATGCATTAAATTTAGAATGGTTTGGGTTTCCAGTGAGTAGCAATCAGAACGAAAGCATAGCAGTGAAGGGCCATGGCATGCGGCACAGCACGGGCTGTCGTTTTGAAATGGAAAAACGCAGCAGTGAAATAACTACCCGCACTCTTGTTGTATCCAAGAGATCTAGTCTGCGCATCACTATCCCTTGAATCAAACTTCAGACGAACAGAAGGCATCAAGAGAGCAAGAGATCAAAAGATCAACAGACTGGAAGACTGAAAATGGAGAGTCTCGAAGTCTCTGGTGCGACTGTGATGGTATCAAAAAGCAGTGTTTCACCTGGGACGGTCCCATGCCAATCCAAGTTGCCTTGGTGCTTTGGTATCTTGGTAGAGCGGCTCTGCCGCTGCTGTGTCTTCCTGTCTGATAGGGAGATCACAAAAGAAGGCTGCCACCTGTATTTTCATAGGCACGGCAAATAGCCGCCTTCAACGCCTCACCTGGACGCCTTGATGGGCGCCCTGGCCTGGTCAGTGACTTGGTCGGTTGACCTTGTTGAAATCGAGCACAGCCTTCCGCCTACGGCTGTGTGTGTGTCTTGAGATATCTTATCTCTTATTAGCACGCCGAACTGCTCCTTGTTGTGCACAGAGCAGTCACGCAAAAGAGCTGAACTCGCTCCCAAAAGTACCGTCTGAGCATCCGACGGGCAGCACCGTTTGTGGTAATCATTGTCTGGATACGGCGTCTACATAGGAGAGTCTACGAGTAGGAGTCTAGGAGTCTAGGAATCTAGGAATCTATTCCATCCTGCCTCTGCCTCCTTAAATGACATAATTACAGATGACATTGGGCGGCCCTCTTTATGATCCGATTAATCATACCTTCTCCACTCGTCGTCGCTCTTTCTACGTGGTTACTCTATTTCTGCTCGGTGTTTACTCCATGCCTGCTCTATTTCTACTCGTGCGTTTCTATTTCTGTCTGTTTACCGCTTTGTTTTGAAATCGTATATTCGTGCTGCCTGATTCATCGCTGGACATCTTGCGGTGAACGCCTCCTCTTTGCTGTCCGCTGTCCGCTGTCCGTTCTGCCCTTTGTGTTGGCCTCTGTGCTGGCCGGACGCGGTCGTCGTCTTTGATTTCCATTTGGTCTCCGCGTGAGAAGAAAGAAAACGTGCTGTTCTTTTGTATCGTTGCCCAACACACAGCATGGGTAATAAACAAATAAACAAATAAACAAATAAAAACTGCATTCTCGATTCGCTGTCAAGTCATACCGAGCGTGAGAGCGCCAGGCAAAACGTGCCACGATGCCATGGTCCTACAGCGTACAGAAAGCAGCTGTCATCTTCCCTTGTCGTCGTATCCCGTGGTCACTTATTGCGTGTGTCTTCTCCTTTATTTTCTCCTCTTCGTCATATCACCTCGCCTGACTCCCTCGGCCCCTCCTGCGGAAAGTCATGGTAATATTCCGTAGAGTAATATCCTTTCTTTCTCTTGTTTGTGTCTCTCTCTTCAGAGTCATTCGCCAATGGCATGATCAGAAGAGCGGGTTCACATGTCTTGTCCAGCATCGTCCCTTTCGTTCTACTTTTTCCTCGTCGTCTTCCTCTTCTCCGCCTTCTCTTCTTCGCCTTCCCTTCTTCGCCTTTTCTTCCACCATCTCTTCCACCATCTCTTCCACCATCTCTTCCACCATCTCTTCCACCATCTCTTCCACCTCTCCTCTTTCGTTATTTTCTACTTGTTTTAGTATGCAGACCCGAGGAACATCCTCCGCAGCCTGACGCCGTCGGGCAGGCAAGTACCTTGATACCTTGCAGATGTACCCCGTACCCTGCCGTCTTGGTGCTCAGTGCGTGTTTGAGGTACATGCGGCACGCAGCTGCGCTAGAAAGATACATGTCTGCACAAGGCACCACACATCAGACACACTAGACACCAGACCAAGACACAAGTGGAATAAGCTTGGTCCTCGTCTCGCGTGGAAGCAAGGTCCCTTGCTGTACAAAGTATGTGTGTATATGCACGGAGTATGCTGCTTTCCGCTTGATGCACGCTGGCACAGTATCGAGTGAGGGTAATAAACAGATAATAAACAGACTAGCCTCCGTCGCTGTGTATTCCGTGCAGTAGCCTATGTGCCTATGTACGCCGTACGCCGTAGCAGCGTGTGACTGATGCAGACTCGGAACTCTGCACGAAGCTATGCGCAATGGAGAACCGAGACGAAGGCAGCATGAACAGATTTTCAGGAAGCGAGGCCCAGTCCCGAGATACCAACAAGCCATGCAATGCCAAATGCAAGCCGCCATTTCCGATTCGGCGATTTCTCGTCGTCGTCTTCGCAACTGACTAAGCATGCGTGATTTCCTCACTGCTTCCTCACTGTTTTTTTTTTACTGTTTCCTCACTGTTTTACCCACTGCCAACTCATCAGATCGACCGCCACTTCCAGGTCTCTCGCAGTCGACAGCCAACCTCTTCCCCATAGCTCGTACGAAGAGATCCCCTTCTTGTCTCGCTTGTGTGGACTTGCAGTCACCGCCGCATGAGCCTTTTACCTCGTACGGTTTGCCTTTTGCCTGTGACTCTACTCGTACATATACGACGTACAATGCCTGTTCGAGTCTTCCACCTCGACGTGTCCATCCTCGTGACTACTCTACTGACCGTATTTTGTCCACGGCTGGCCTCGTGAGTCGGTCAGAGTCGAGGTCGAGGGAAAGAATGGAGGATCCGTAGGATATGTCGCAGCATGTCGCAGCAGGCCGTATGAGTGGCGTCGGGCAAGGCATCGTTATGCAGCTTGGTACAGCCTTTGCATATGTACGTTTCTGTAACGTACCTACGAGTGTCGGACGTCAGCCGTCTACGCTCTCTTCTCTCCTCTCTCCTCGCTCCTCGTACTCTCGTACTGTCGTACTCTTGTACTCTCGTATGTCGTCTTCCCCTCCTCCGTCTTCCCTATTTGTCAAGTTTTCTTCAGCACTGCATGCAAGCCACCACACCACCAGAGCGCTTGGCCTGCCCACAGACTTTTCTTCTAGTCTTCTTCGGTCGTCTGTATTCGTTGATTGTGTTCATCGATTATCCTGGATCACAGTATCCAATCGCAGGTTCTTTCGACGCTGTGTAGCTGCACGGCATGGCTGCCAACAGCATACCTTTTCTCGCTTCCTCCTATACACACGCTGCTGTCGCTCTGCTCTGCCTCATTCCAGCATCTGCGGCCATCGTCCAATCCTTCCTATTCTCGTTCCCCTCATGATGCTCCATACGATCGCTCCCGCAGGACGACAGGGCAGCCAACGATGCACTGTGCCGTCCCATGGACTGTGAACGGTACTTGTGGAGACCAGGTCTGCCAGCCTAGTTTGCATAGCAGACATGTACCTGTGCGTACCAGCACTCACACGTGCTCCACCCGGCCCGTCGGCTGTCTAACGGGGGCGTGACCCCGGTCTAGCCACCTCTTTTGTTGCTTTTGTTGCTCTTTTCTCTTTTCTCTTTTCTCTTTTGCTCTTCTGCTGTTTTGTTGCTCTCGTCGCTGCACTCTGTTTCAATCTGTTGATTTGATGTGTTTTGATGTACTGTTGTTTTTCTGCTTTTAATACACAACCTACTTCGTACAACCCGAATTATTACTCCTGAGAAAAGTATCAACACTGCACCGGGCATCTTTGCTGGTATCGTGTGATTCTCGGGATCGCAAACTGCTTCATCACTCCAGTCAACCAGAGATGGACTTGGTCATTGTATCTACGCCGTATGTCGTCCCATGACAGCCGACTAGCTCCCAGAAAAGCCTGCCACAGCCGTGATTCCATATTGTCTCTGGCTTCCGCCTCTTGTCCCTCATTGTCCCTCATTCTCCATTGACCCTCACGCGCTCCGTTTTCCCGTCTTCCCCCTCGCACGCATTTCTCTCCTTCTCCTCTCCCTTTGCTCTTCCTCCCCCCCCAAACTCCCGTAGTGCCACCGGCCTTTCAATAGCGCCTGCTGGCAACGCCCGCTAAGCCCTCTATAGCCTGGGCCCTCCCCGGCAACGCACCAATCTGGTAAGTGCAACGTGCGGTAAACTGACAAAGTCTTGGGTCGGAGGTGCATCTTCAGAGTGCTGGATTCACTCTCTTCTGCAGTCTTCAGTCTTCAGTCTTCAGTCTTGGTCTTTGCGTAGAACGAGTACTCGTAGATTCCCGTGTTCGTCTCCAGCCAGTCTCGGTACAGTCAGCTCTCGTCTCTCACTCCCTGTCTCACTTTGCCGCTTTCCTATTCGCTGCTCGCCACTTTCGTCGGCCTGCATCTGGGCTGGTGCGTCTTCGCTCCTTGTCTGTCGGTCTCCATTGCCTACCTTCCTCTTTGGCGTCCGCCGGTGTCTTTTCCTGTCTTTTCCTGTCTCTGTCTGTCTCTTTCTGTCTCTTCCTGCTCTTCCTGTCTCTCCCTGTCCCGTTCTGTCGTCCTGTCTCTCATCCGTCCTCAAACTCGTGTTCACGGCCCACGGCGTAGCCCATGCTTGGTTTCCTACTGCTTGGTTTCCTACTGCATCTGTATGAATATGCCGTCCTCGACACTATCTACCTTCTCGTCATCCCGTGCATACTCGCTCCTCCTCTTGAGATCGCAGCACGTCGACTTTGTATACAAATATACAAATACGGAGGTAACTCGTGCCTGCCTTCCCGCTACGCTTCCTCCCTCCCTCCACTTGTCTACCAAGAAAGGAAATAGTGGGCCTGTCTACTGCACTAGCGCGACCCTCGTACTATTGTGCCATGTACCTCTTGTGCGGCCGCAGAGCGTCAAAGGTGTTGTGCTGTATCTTCTGCATGTACCTTTTCTTACTGTACGGCGTATGTAAGATACTGTGCTGCGAGTTCTGCCGTGTTGTCGTAAGATGCCACTTAAGATGCCTCTGTCCGGCCCGGCCTCTGAGCGTCTTGCTCGTCGACTCACACCTGCCTTCTCGTCACTACGACGTCGGAGCACTCTCCGTTCTAGTGTGTCGATGTATCTTACGACGTGGATGTCTGCTTTCTGCTTTCCAATCATTCGTCTCGTGCGGCCTGTGTCACTCAAACTGCTATGTATCTCATCATATAGCCAACGCCCTATGACATGCACGTCGTCTCGATCCAACAAGGCTTCACTATGTATCCAATCTATCTTAAATACCGTATGCTGGAAATGACTGAGTAATGAGCCCTCACGAAAGAGCGGGCAAAAAGGGGACAAGGAACCGTCGCCGTCGACTGGCTTCCCTCGCTTTGCTGGGTACCTAGAAAGGTACCTGCCTCCACCTATTCAGGGTACCTCTGGTACGTACCCAATAAACACGGCAGCACGCCTGCTAGTCCGCTGGAATAACAGGCAAGTACCCGTACGCATTGCGGTAGTCGCAGTCCCCCAGCCTATGGGGGCCCTCAATGACCGTCCGTACTGTGCTGGCAGGAGCGAACCACCATGCTCTGCCTCGCACGCACTCCGCCCTCTACGCACCAGTTCTCGCCCCGGCTTCTTCATCACGACCTCCTCTCTTTCCCTTTCCGCTTTCCGCACTCATTCGCACCTTCCCTTTCTTTCTGCCTGCTCCTTCCTCCTTCCTCCTCACCTTTCCCTCGACACGTCTTTCCTCTCCTTCCCTTTTCCCTCTCTTTCCCTTTCCCGCTCCGGTCGTTTCTCTCCTCTCGTTTGTCATCACTTCCTCTCTAGCTCTCTCACCTCCCACTCCATTTTCTTTGTCCGACCACGCTTCTATGGCTCGTCTTCCCTCTGCCTCTCTCTCTTCCTAGCAGATCGGCCTCTCTCTACATCTCTTTCATTTCGCCCTTCTCTCGCGCTCTCTTGCTCGCTTCCTCTCTTTCTCCTTTCCACATCTCCACCTCTCCAACACACTCTCCTGTCGCCGCTGGCCATGTAGCCAACGTCCTCCGTCTTCTTTCCGACCCAACACAGCTCGCTTTCCACAACGCTTGCCAACGACGCTCCACGACTCTACGAATAGCCTTCTCTCGCCTATCCTCTACTCCGTCCACACACGACCAGCTTCCCTCCAACTCCCTCTACTCTCGTACGTTCAGGCGTGCCTACTCACCATCTCCAGCACCATATACGCACCGGTTCATCTTCTATCGGAAACATATCTCTGCTCTCTCCGAAACACGTTAGGCGTCCTTTCCTCCCTCTCTACACTACGGCCCAGATACGCGAGACGCTCGACACGATATAGCCGCAATCCCCATACGACAAAGCTGTACTACACCTTCCCATAACCACACTACCAGCACCATACCGCGGTATCCAGCCTCTCTGGTTGCTGGTCGGTATCCGGGATGGCTCTTCAGATCCCCCATGCCGGCCTCCAGCTGGAGGAGGACTTCTCAGAGGCCAATGCACATCTGCCAACTCAGTCGTTTATCCTCGACCTCGACGACAATGTCATTGACGGCATGATCGCGGCTGCCAACCAGGGACAGGAAATACGCCTTTCCCTGGGAAACAAGCCAGTACGTCGTTGCTTCCAAGTCCTAGCCGTCTCGCGTCTTCGCCGTCTCCCTACTAACCTAGCTCTCTAGACATTCAGCTACGGCACCTCAAGCCACCGCATCGAACCCGCCTTCGAAGACGAGACCGACGACATTGAACTCTTCCTCACCAACCCGCCCAAATCCTCTACACGTGCCGAACGCCTGCCACAGCTCGCCATGTCTCTTTTCCGCAAACCAGAACTGGGCTACACCTACCCATACTACAAGACCAACTCCGACGAGGAGGAAGAGGAGGAGGGCGAGTACTATGAGACCGCGTCCTCGCCAGAAGCCGACGAGTCCGACCTCCCATCACAACACTCACAACATTCACAACCGCCACACCAATCCGATGTCGGTCTCGACACTGACATTGCGGCTCTCCGTGACTCTTTGATGCAAAAAGAAGCTGAAAAGCACGAGAAATCGTACGTTGTCCCATCTTTTACTTTTATACTGCAAGACGTCGCATATATTGTGTTTTCCAGCTTTTTCAGCTATTTCTGCTTTTTCTGTCTTGTACGGGAAGCAGTTCGCAGATTCTGTAGCTAACCGTTGTTGTGTTTCCCCAACCATAGGGCTAGAGTTATCGAGGGGAGCGCACATACCACGAACGCGAAACCCAACACCACCAAACGCACCACCGGCTCCTTGCAGAAAGCACTGTCCGGGAGGCGCTCTCCGTTTGGTCGTGCGTCTCTGTCACCCAGTCCCGCCCTTAGTGCCGTCGGGTCTCCCTCCCTCGCACCCGCCGACGCCTCATCACAACAAGCTGCAGATAAGGCACGATCCAGCCGCTCGCCCATCATCCACGAGCTGGCTTTCAAAGAACAGTCCTACGACAACCTATGGAACAAATATCCGGGCTCCTCTGAAACAGAATTCCGCAACGCACTCGACAAGGTTGCCGATCTCGACGACGGAACGCACAATTACATTCTTCGCAAAAAATACTGGAGAGAGCTAGACGTTTGGCGCCACGACTACGCCAGCGATGAGGAGCGCCAGCGGGCCGTGGACAATGCAATCCGCCAGTTCGACAAGATGCGGCTGTCAACGGCCGAGCCAGAGTGGGAGAAGCTGCTGCCGCACGATAAACGCGGCCAGGGTGTCATTTTGAGCAAGGTGCAGGTGTCGATTGCCAAGGGAACAGCCGCACCGAAAATCCGCGTTCAAAAGCCCGACGACTCCACCACGGACTCCAACGCAAACGACTCGGGCGAGAACGGCAGCGGGAGCAACCGCACTGATGAGGAGGGCGGTGATTCTGAACACACGCTTTCGCCTTCACGCCAAGGGGCCCTTGGTGCCAAGAAGAAGACCTCGGCACGCGAGGCCCAGGAGAAGCGGTTGCTGTCTACAAAGAAGCGGTCCACACCGACCTCTGCACCATCAGCAGCAGCGGCGGCAGCTTCCTCCTCTGCATCAACAAAGGTGTCGCCTGTCAAGTCTTCGGCGGCCACGGCGGCGGCAGCAGCAGCAGCCCGTGCCAGCAACGCCAGCCAGGCCAAGTACAAGTCCAAGGAATTTGTGTCTGACTCCGACTCCGACTCTGAATCCGAGTCTGTACCGCTCGCAGCTTCAGTCCACCAGTCAAAGCTCGCTGCCTCAACCGTCAAATCCTCTTCTTCGACCAGTGCTGCAAAAGCTGCTGCTGCAAACAAGGGTGTTCCTGCCTCTATCATCAAGGAGCGGTTAGCACAAAAGGAGAGAGAGGCAGCAGCTGAGCGGTCGACGCCACCTGCACCCCCAGTTCGCAAGGCCAAGCCCTCGCCTGTCAAGGAGGCGGTCAAGCCACAGCCCAATGCCAAGCCACTTCCCAAGAAACGGTCACGGGACAGCGAAGACGACGATGACAGCAGCAGCGGATCGAGCTCTGGGACACCGCTCAGCAAGCGCATCAAGCCAACCAAGGCTGCAGTGAAGCCACCTTCTACACTGCGGGACACTCGCGACAAGTACGACGTACAGCCCACGTCTTCTTCGCGCCTGCCGCCACCATCATCGCAGCGGCCACGTGCCTCCAATGCTAGTCCGAATGGGAGCAGTAGCAGCAGCAGCGGTAACGGCAACGGCATCAGCAACCATGCCCACGGCATCACCAACGGTACCGGTGGCAGCAAGCTGAAGCACAGTAGCAGCAGCAGCAGCTACAACCACTCGGGCAATTCCAGAGACAACCACAGCCACAGCCACAACCACACCATCTCGCCCACCAAGTCGTCGCCTCTTGCTTCGTCGCCGCCAACGAATGCATCCGAGCTCGATCTCTCTTCCGAGGAGAGTGTGCCGCCAATCGGCTCGAGCAACACCGCACGCAAGCGCAAGATGGTCGAGGCAAGCAGCAACGCATACAGTGGCAGCAAGGTCAAGAAGCACTCGCGGCCTCTCCCAGACGATCTCGTTGCCAAGGCTCAGCGGTTTAAGACACTGTACGAGAAGTACGCAGCGCTGTACAAGGACATTGCGAGTCGCAACAACCCGCCCAAGGAGCGCGTGAATGATCTGCTCAAGATGCACCGCAAGCTAGAGGTCCTGAAGAAGGACATCAACGAAGAGGTCACAATGTGTGGCTAGACGACAGCACAATGGCGATGGCGAGGAAGGATTCCGCCAGGGGGACGATTATGATTCTGTTCTCATTTATTTATTTTTCATCTCATTTTCCTTGATTGTTTTACGCCCCGGCCACCAGAGCCAAGGGTGGATGGTGAAAACGGGGAAATTTTACGGACCCGGATATTTTAAAAAGCATAGGGACAGCGGATTTTTGTTTTTGTTTTTCAACCCCCGATCTTATGTCGTTTCTACATGTTTGCGCTTCTATTTTTCTGCATTTTTTGCCTGTCTTTTCTTTCTATCCCCATACTTCACTGTTATAATGTTTTTACATGCATTGAATAGGACGAGCGCACGGGAGGGAGCACCAGGATCCCTCGCCTCTGGCTCCGTCTTTGATGATACCAACTCTTTACACAGCAGCACAATTGTTTTATTCTTTACCAATTGCCATTTGCCATTTGCCTTTATGCGTCGCTGCTTTACTTGTGCTTTTCGCTCTACGCGTTCCGGTGTTTTCATGCATGTTGCCGTACCAGGTCCCGGCGGCTGTTCTGCTGCAGTTTATCCATGTCGTATGTCTGCTTTCCTTTTCCACGTCTGCATCGCGTTATTCACAGAGGGCATGACAACAGTGCAGTGCGCACGTCTGCTCCCAAACAACAGGAGAATGTCTGTCATGTTCTTGCTATCTTGCTACTGTATGCGTCTGTATCCGTTCTCTCTTCGGGAGGCGACGGAACTATTTTATTTTACCGTTTGCCATTTACCACCACAATCTACTTGCTATCTTCGTTTTGTGTGCTGCCGAGGCTTGTTCGGCTTCGTCATTTTGTGCTTTGCACCAGTGATATGCAATACCCCGTACAACTATTACAAATTCAATAAATGATGAGATCATATGATGTATGTGCGCAGGGGGGTGGTATAAACGGAGACGAGCTATTTCTGATGTGCTTATATAATGCGTGACAAGGTGATATAACATCCGGAATAAGCAGATGTTTGATAACAATCCCATCTCAGTAGAATAGATAAAGTTATTGGTGTTTTACTTGATGATTGTATGGAAATACCAACTTATGTATATATTGTTCTCCTTTATACTTGTTAATTCTCGTTTTATAGTTGTTTTTTATATAAATAAATTAATAATGGAAAATAACAACCATAAATATATAAAACAATAAACATAATCAAACAATAATTATGCATACCTACTACTCGTATTTCCAAGTCAGAACCCTATAAAAGTAGGATATTATAGTATAAAAGAATACAATAAAACTACGAGGTAAAAGTACATATAAAATTATCGTAAGTTGCTGCTTCAACACGAAAGTTAGCTCTTAGCTACACTTGCATCACGACTCTCGTCCACCAGATGTTAAGCAGCGACACGCCCAACACCTGTTGCATATCACGGGCAGTCTTGACCTTGTAGCACAGCGCACGCAGCTTAACTTTGCACGAACCATAACAGAAAGATGGGAATAAATTAAAGACATTATGTCGTACAGAAGAGTCCCTTTTAAATCGTCTGGACGTGTCCACGCTCTCCCCAATGGTATATACCGTCACGCTGCTGCTGATCGCCTTTGCCTCGGCGACAGCAGCGCCGTGCGGCCCATCCCGTCACTGCATCGCCTGCCTTACTGGGTCTTGAAGAGCAGGATGGCGCAGTGGCCCAGGTAGAAGTAGACGAAGTGCTTGGTCTCTGGAGTTGCATATCAGTATGGGCAACCACGAGCCGCACTGCCACCAGGAAAGAGTACTCACCGTGTGTTACAAAACTGCCAAAGTTGCGGCCAACAATGCAGTGCCAGGTCGGGCCCTTGCGGTCGTCAAACTATATATGGTCAGCTGGTTGTGGTGCTGCGCTCGGTAGGTTCGTATCGACGTACAGTCTTCTTGATGTGCTTGGCAATGTCCTGAATGCTAGTTAGCCGGTGCGGTGCCAACGTATATCTCACTAGGTGATAACTCCTTACCTTCTCAACAGTGAACTTGGCCATTGCTTCCTGGGCTGGAAAGAAACACGTTAGTCTTTGAACTCGTCGTCTTTGATGGGCATGTCGGGTGCCACGTACCAACTTCGATAGCCTCGGACTGCATCTCGTCGGTCTGTGAATCGTCTTAGCTACTACTCTCGAAAATCCATGTTGTTCTGTGCCGTATGTCCTTGCCAAACGTAGCAGACGAGCAGCAGACGCCATGCAGTTTGCTTGTATATCGAAATGGGAAGGCTTCGTCTCATACCATATCGGCCGACTTGACCTGGGCTATGTTTCGTCGTAGGTTAGCACATGCTGCAGTTCTCAACAAATCCGTGACCCGCCGGGAAGACGTACCCTCCAGCTTCTCCCGTGCCACCGCTGGCGTGGTGCCTGTCTCAACAGCCATTTTGATCGGTTGTATGTGCGCGTTGTGCGTTCGGAGCCGAAGCTTGTCGTGTGTCGGGTGACGGCCGTGATCGAAGGTGACTAGACGTCGAAGTCGAAGGAGAATCGAGAGAACCTAGATCTGGTGGGCTACAAACAGACAGTCAGCCAGGGAAAGTTTAAGGTGGGCCATCGCCAGTGGACCAGAACGCCATCGGAGGAACAGGTTGGGTAAAAGGCAGAAGCGCGGGCGACGGAGCGTTCCCAAGGTGTCGTCATTCTTGGCCATGGCATGGGAGCGCACATGGCAAAGCACAACGGCCACATGGGAAAGGACCGGTGTCTTGCGGCCAGTGCTTCTAGCTGCTATGCCAGAGAGGGCCGGGCCTGGTTCTTTCCGCGCCCCGCGCGTCTTCGGCGCACCTTCCCGCGGCTGGGCGCAAGCATAGGAGGGTGCTGAGGAATGGCGGGGAGGAAGGCGCGAGGGAGAACATAAAAACAAATGGAAAGAGCTGTGGACAGGTGGGCGTATGAGGAAGGTGCATCCGTACCGGGACAATTCGAATTTCGTGATCGCGTGGGAGGAAAGAGCGAGCGTGGCTGACAGTGCAATTGCCGGGTTCGAGGAGAAAAGGCAGGATGGGAGTTTCGCCTGGTCGCGATGTTATGGTATGGGCGGTCTCGCAGCTGTACGCTGCGCGCATGACAGCCCCATGCGCGAGAATAGGGGAGCAATAACAAACAAGGGAGCATGGAGCAAGGGTGGGGAGACCGGTGCTGCTGTTAGCACGCCCAACGTCGACGGAGCAGTGCATCTGGGCCCCTGTACGCATAAGCTCTACTCCGTAAGCATGCTCTGGCCCGCGGCTGCGTATGAATAGTGGACCGAACCAGCTAGGACTGGACCTAGGTACTGGCGCCTTGCCGCCGTGGCCGCCTATGGAGAGACGTCGTATGATGATTACGTGATGCAGACCCGCTGACTGGAGTTTTTCCGGCTCTCTGGACTACCCACTTTTAACGTGAGCTTGGGTTCAGGGAGCTTGTCTGCGGGAGCTGGGCGGTCTCCATGCAGTTTTTCCGGACCCACCTACGATAAGATAAACATTTTTTCGGCAGAAAAAAGTTGATGGAGCGGTGTCTCCGCCAATCTGCAAACAAGAGAACCCTTCATCTGGAGTCTCATTTCCGAGTTTTCTTTCCTTCTCCGTTTTGTCTTCCCTCTCTTTTCCTTTCACACCATCTGGTCTTCTGCACATCATTGTAGATTTCCACGATGCCCTCTGCCATGCCAACACACACAATGGCTTCATCAAGTACAACCAAAGAGGCGGCTGCGGCGGAGGCTGCTCCGTCAACAGCGCCGGACGCTGAGCCGACAGCACAGGCCTCGTTGGAAGAGTCGTCGAGAGTGTTTGTCAAGAACCTCCCGCCCAATATCACCGAGGACCAGCTCCGGAAACACTTCTCGGGTGGTGGTCGTCACATCACGGACTTGAAGCTGATCGCCCGTCGCCGGATCGCCTTTGTTGGCTACCGGTCACCCGAGGAGGCCAAGACCTCTGTGCGCTACTTCAACCGTACCTTTATTCGCATGTCGAAGCTCTCCGTCGAGATGGCCAAGCCCATCAGCGACCCTAGCCTCCCCACAGCCCACAAGATGCAGCGGCTACACGAGCTGCACGCCCCCGCTGTAGAGCACGCACAACCGGCGCCTGCGCCGGCAACCGAGACTGAGACTGCTGCCAAGAAGCGGAAGCGCGAGGAGCTCGATGCTGCTAGCAATCCCAAGCTGCGCGAGTACTTGGAGGTGATGAAGCCCCAGACCAAGGGCGGACTCAGCAGTACCGCTGACGTCCTGTCGGGTGGCGGCGCCGTCGACGTCGACAATGGCGATGTGAAAATGGCTGTCATCGACGACGCTGGCGCCGAGAGTGAGGACGAAGAGTATCAATCCATTGCCACCAAGAAAGCAAAACTTTCTAGTGGCGAGGAAGCGAGCTCTGCAAGACAAGCTGACGCCCCCATGGCAGACGCCCCTGTCACGCGAGTGGCCGCCATCACGGCCACATCGATTGAGGAGGCTCCTGTTGCTGAAGCACCTGCAGCACAGCCATTGCCGCTGCAACCGAAGGTTGATGCGGGTGCAACTGACGACGACTGGCTTCGTTCTCGCACAAACCGTCTTCTGGACCTGCTTGACCCCAGCGAGCTGGCGTCTCCGTCGGTGCCTACTGCTGCGGCACCTGTTGATGCGCCTGCTGTCAAGGTTGTTGATGCTTCCAGAGATGATGCTGGCGACAACACGAAGGACGACAAGGACGATGCGAAGAACAATGACGTCGATGATAATGACAACACCACACCGGCGGTTGCCGAGCCGACGCCGGAAGCCGCAGTCCCGGCTGCGCCACTATCGGTAGAGGACCAGATCCGCAAGACGTCCAGACTCTTTGTGCGCAATCTGCCTTATGACGCAACGGAAGCCCACATTCGCGATTACTTTGCGGCCTTTGGTGCCGTGGAAGAGGTACGTTTTATCTAGTCTTGCTTTCTGCTTGATTGTTGGTGTTTCGTCTACATATTTTGTTTTCTTTCATCCGCGTGATCCTCTTTGATCGCCCGGTATCTCCTGCACTTGCGTTTCATGCACATTCCTGGTGTGCTATACGCACACGCCTCCCCCCTTCCCCTCTTTCAAGCAACCGATCCATTATGATGAACCCCAGATAGGGACAGCTTATGCCAATGGCATGTGATGAGAACTTTGGGCCAAGAATTTTAGTAGATGCCTTGGTATCTGATATATGTGTTTTGTGCTCCTTTCTTTCTTTATGGAAAGAAGGATGCCTAGCCATACGGATCGTGTTGTCTTGCTCCCAAACCTGTTTGTTGGATACATGTACATGGCGGAGCATCATAGACTAACACATGGGACAGGTTCAACTTCCAACTACTAATGGCGGTGCCAACAAAGGCTTCGCAATGGTTCTTTTTGCCGATTCCGAAGTTGCCCTCGCTGCATTCCACAACGCCGATGGCAAGACCTTTCAAGGCCGTATCCTGCACGTGCTTCCTGCCAAGGCAAAGCGCGCGGTAGGCACAGGCGAGCTGGATGAGTTCGCACTGTCAAAGCTGCCTCTCAAGCAGCAGAGACTGCTGCGGAAGAAGGCCGAGGCGGCAACCAGCTCTTTCTCTTGGAACGCTCTGTTCATGAGCCAGGATGCTGTCAACTCGGCTATGGCCGAGCGGCTGGGCATGTCCAAGTCGGAGCTGCTGGACCCCACCTCGGCGGACGAAGCTGTGCGGCAAGCTGTGCGCCAGACATCGGTCATTGAGGAGACCAAGGACTACTTTGAGTCCAACGGCGTAGACCTGGAATCGTTCAAGAGTAGCTCCAAGCGTGGCGATAGCTGCATTCTTGTAAAGAACTTTGCGTATGGCACAGCGTCGCAGGAGATCCGGAAGATGTTTGAGGAGTACGGTCCTGTTGTGCGCGTTCTGATGCCGCCCAGCGGTACTCTTGCTATCGTTCAGTTTGCCCAGCCGGCTCACGGCCGCCTGGCCTACTCGAAGATGGCATACCGTCGCATCAACGACACCGTGTTGATGCTGGAGAAGTGCCCCGAGAACCTTCTCGGCAGCAGCAGTGCCAGCCTCCTTGACGTCTCGGGCCCTGCCGGCCCTGCCGGCAAGCAGAAGCTGGCTGCTAGCGATCTGTTGGAGGGTGCCAACGGCGGCGAGGAGAGCGCAGCCGCAGCTGATGCCCCCGAAGAGGCGGCCGACTCCAAGACCACAAGCTCACTGTTTGTGCGCAACCTCAACTTTACTACGACCACCGAGCTGTTGGCGTCGACATTCTCGTCACTGGCTGGCTTTGTGGGCGGTCGTGTCAAGACAAAGCCCGATCCCAAGAAGCCTGGCAACATCCTCAGCATGGGCTACGGTTTCGTTGAGTTCCGCACCAAGGTGGATGCCGATGGTGCCTGCAAGGCCATGGACGGCCACATTCTTCAGGGCCACACGCTGACTGTGCGGGCGTCGCACCGCGGTGCACAGGATGCCGCAGAGGTGCAGCGCGACGCAGACAAGGCCAAGAAGATGGCAGCCAACCACGGCAGCAAGCTGATTGTCAAGAACATTCCGTTCGAGGCCAACCGCACCGACCTGCGCAAGCTGCTGGGTACTTACGGACAGCTGCGGGCCGTCCGCATGCCCAAGAAGTTTGGCAGCTCTACGCGTGGCTATGCCTTTGCCGAGTTCACGACACCTCGCGAGGCTGCCGCCGCCATGAGTGCTCTGCGCAACACCCACTTGCTGGGCCGTCGCCTGGTGATTGAGTTTGCAGCCGCCGAGGCCGTGGACGCCGAAGAGGAGATTGCCAAGATGCAGAAGAAGGTCGGCTCCCAGATGGACTCTGTGGCCATGCAGCAGCTGGCGACGAGCCGCAGCCACCGGTCCAAGGTGACCATTGGCGAGGAGGAGGAGACGTGAGATGGCAGCAGTGCCTGACGCGTTTCTTGTTGTGTTGATTTTCACATTGTTATGTTTTTGTTTTGCATATTTCCTGTCAGGAATGGAGTTTGATAAAAAGGTCTACGGAATTCGGTATTCTCAAAAAGGGATGGGGTTTATTTGTCACTTATATCTTTGTACTCATCGTACAGCTGGCATCTGCGAGGCGTTTCTCTTTATTGGCCTTTTGAAATGAATACCCACGGACACATTGTCCATTTTCACATACGACTTGGCCAAGTACTATCGTGTGATCAATATGAAGTGATGTGCGTGTGATGTTACGAGATCCTGAAGAACTCTCACTTTTGAGTCTACTGTATGTCGGTAAAGAGGAGGAACACCACGGCCTTAAATACCTGGTGCGTGCGCCCTTGGCTTAAGCTTATGTCGCTACTCGCGCGACACCTGCCGTTTGTTTTCAGGTACAGCACTCTGATTCATGCAGACCGCGTTTTTCATTCTCGACTTGCCCTGACGATCGCCGTCCCTTGGGGGGGGCTGCGGGCCTGGTGCAAGGCACAAGGGGGGCTGATTTAATATTGCGAGAGCAGGAAGACAAAGGAGGCCAGCTGAGAGCCCCATGAAGAAAAGCAACACTATGCGGAGACGAGGGATAGTATAAAGACATGAGAATGAAAAGAAAAGAAAAACGACACGATGGCTCTCGACCGCCTGCATATAAAGCGAGCAAGAGCCTGGCTAGGGCGGCGGAGATGAAGATTTCTGTGCCGATTGTCTCTAGTCTGGCCCGAAGGAAGCGATTGGCAGCGGATTGGCAACGCGCCGTCTTCAACCCAGGAACAGACACCGAACTGGTTAGCTAGACTCCAGCTGCGAGATCCTAGGCGAGATCCCAGGCGAGGCCAAGTGGTACCGCGTCGAGAGGGATGAGCAAAAATCAAAAGCACCTGGTAGTAAGCACTGCTGCAGACTGCAGAAGAACCGCCGTCCTGGTCGTGGCCTCGTCTTTCCGTCTCGTATTTGGCCCTGGCCCTTGCATTTGTGCAAGGAAGAGCAATGAACATTAGTAAATAGCCAGAGTGAAGAGTTACAGCGAAGATTATGCAGGCGAGGCGTCAAAGGCAAAAAGTACTCGGCAGCCGCAGCAGGAGCTCAGAGACAAAGAGGCTCCAGGACAGCATTGACGGGCTATCACGGGCTATTTCGTCATGTCGCCTGCATTGAGAGTGGGGAGGATGGAGCGGAGGGCATGGATCTTAATTGCGTGTCTTTGCGAGTTAAAGTGGTTGCGCCGTGTCAGACCGGCTCGTCGTGGTGACGTGGGAGCGTGTTTGAGATGAGAAGAACTCGAGGGAGGTCGGACAGTGGAATCGTCGACATACACTGTGCGACGGACTGTGCACGGATGGCCGTATTAGGAAACGGGTCGGTGCAGCCGCGCTCTGAGTGGTCGAGCGGCAGCGCGTCTCTCCCTTGATGAACACAGAAGCACAGAAGAGGAAAGAGCAACTGAGCACTCCGCAGGAAGGCTGTCTGGCTGTATCACGTAAGATATAACCCATTGTGCTGCACCCTGGAGAGGAAGGACCGTGTCTCCGATTGACAGGAGAAGAAGGAACGAAGGAGAAGAAAGAGCCCGAACAGGAAAGAAGGGCCCTGCCTGGGCGTCCAGGAACAGCAAGAGCGACTCTCGCATCCCCCCACCCAATCTGGCCTCCCTTCATCACGACTCGCTCTCCTCTTTATTAGACTCTTTGACACTTTTGACACTTTTTGACCTCGCTTTCTTTTGGTGTCTGATTTGCCTTATCCAGCCGTATGCCGCTGCTTCAGCTCGCAACACCAGCCTATCCCACACAGATCTCGGCTCCGTGCGTCTCTTCATCAACGTCATCACTGCTGCTGGTCTGCCGTGCACTAGCCTGCATTCCGCCGCAGTCGCAGCCAGTTCTTCTTGGTGACGACTGTTCCTGGTTTGCCCGTATTGTGTGCCTACTTTTGCCGTCTCGCTCACTTGCACTCACAGCAGCAGTCTTTTTGACTTGTTTATCATGTTTGTTGACACATCTAGCACTGCCAGCATTCCAGCAGGCGCACATCCCATCTCCGCTGCACGGTCCAGCACCAAGTCTCGCCACTTCCCGTCGAATCACCCGAATGATCCTCGAAGCGAAGTAGCCTTTCTGGCCTGCTTCAGGAAAACACCCGGGATGCTCGCGCCATTCTGCGGGAGAGCTGCAGCCAGGATCGGGCTCTTTTCTTTTGGTGTCTCTTGCGTCTATGTACACTTCCGCCGCTTGGCAGGGCTGCCGGCGCCGCAGTGGAGCGCGTACTGTGGCTCGTCTCTCGCTGAGCAGCGTCTCTCTCAAAGGGCGACCCAAGGGCGGCCCTCCCCACAACTGCCATCTTTGCTTCTTCTGGCCTTCTCTCCTCTCTTTTCTATCTTCTCCCGTACCCTCGTACTATGTACTCGCGCTCTCTCCCTCTTCTCTGTCTCTCTTATTCGCGTGCACCATCGAGCATCGAGCGATGTACCCGTGATTTTCAGGCACCCCCCGAATCTCCCTGCGTGCCAGTTGGGTCTTTTTCCGCCGTTGATTATTCACTTGGTTTTTGCTAGTCTGATCCTGATGCCCTATTCATTTGATTTCTCTGTCTTTGTGTCCCTTTATTGCCTCTTGCTCGACATCTAGCCTGGTCTAAGCTTGTTTCTCCAGTACTTCGCGGCCTTGGACCTTGGTCAAGCTCGTCCTGAAGAATGGACGTGTCTTATTGAAGATCCATACTCGCGCTGTGGCAAGATGTGAAGAGAAGCTGTTGAGCTGCTGTCTGTTGTTTACATGATCATAATAAACAACAAACAAAGACTCGCCGAGTATCCGCTCAGCGCAAATCCGGCCACCAGCTTGATGAGGCCGAGCAGACTGCCCGCCGGCACGAGCATCATGAGACGACCGCTGCCTCCCACCACCGTCTACATCAAGATAACCAAGGATGACCTCATCACTAATCCACGCAATCTAATCAATTGCAGCTGCAGCTTTATTCAACGGCTCAAACCCAGTCAAGGCCATTGAGACGCGGCTGCACCAGAGTCCCTCCCTTTCTTGGCCCAAGGGCAGCCAAAGGCCCCATATTAGTATATGGCCCATAGCCTTTCGGCCTCTTGTCTCTGCCCTTGAAGAACCATACACTCGGCCCCTCCACTTGTCCTCCCTGCGATTGGAATTAACTCGTCCGCCCTCCGGCACGCTATACCGCGTCTCTACCTCTGTATAATCGTGTCTTCCACCACTTTACACGTCTTGTACTGGCCCCACGACGTCCATCTTCCTTCGGGACTCACCTGTACCTGGCTTGTCTCTGGCTCTCCACGTCTCGTCCCGTCCGCACAGAGCCAGCCCACTCGAGGCCTGAAGAAGCAATACATGGCCTGCCAGATGAGGAACAATACCCACCCGTGCCTGTCTATTGGAGTCTATTGTTCTCTGACGCTGTCTCTTTCTGTCTCTTACTGTCTCTTTCGCGCTCCTCCCCCTCCCCCCCTCGCCAAGGAGTTGAAGAAGAGTGGGATCGTTTGATAAAGAGCCCGGCCAGAGGCATGACAGCTCCCCGTGTCTCTCCATGTACCGTCCAGTAGTCTGGACTATGGCAGTGTACATCATCCCCCTCTCTGCGTGTCTGGCCTCCGCCTGTCTGTCCCACCAAACTCTATATCCTGGGGATTGTCGAGCCTCCACTCCCAAGGAGGGCTCTTAGACCATCATGGTCCTTTTCGGGCATCCGCCTGGCCTTGCCTCCCTGTGAGCTCCTCTCTGCGCGCCGTCAGCTCATCCAGGAGCCAGGCCACTCTCGTCATGGCCTATGGAGTGGCCGATACGATGCTCAGGCATGCGTTGCTCCGTCCAAGTGTCCGCAAAGGACCATCCCATACTGCCCGCTCCTCCTCCCCAGAGCCTCGTTACTGGCTATCCTCACCTTGGATACACCCCCCCTCTTCGCCCTTCCATCTTCTCCCCCCTTCCCTCCCTATGAACACTCATCCAATCTCCTGGACTGGCACGCAGGCGCGAGGAATGAGGGCAGCATTCTCTTCTCACGAGACCGCCTCTACGCGTTGGCATCTCCATGGGCATGCTCCCCGTTTGGCTTCTTATAAGGCATGATGAAGTCCGTCTTTCTTGTCTGTTGGCATGCCTGGCAATCAAGTCTTTCTTTCATCTCTATCATCACCTTCTTACACTCTCTTTTCTTTCTCTCTCCCTCGTCCATTCTTTCATAGGAACTTGACAGTTCCCTTAGTCATTCTTTTCACCGAGCAACGAGGAATACATTCGTTCACTTCTTCACACAGACTTTTACGTCTCCCACGATCTTTAACTTCGACACTCTCTTGCCACAGTCTTTTCAACAGCCTTTACATATTTTCTTTACCTCACTAGTCTTCTTCTTCATTCTCTTTCGACTAAGACTAAGCATACTCTCTCTTACTTCTAATACTTTCCTATTGTTCTCTGAATTCTTTCTACCTTTTACAACTATTCAACAGGCATTTCCCTGTCTCAACAGTTCGAGTTCCTCTTCAACGGGCATACATTCTTTCGATTTTCTTTGTCTTCTACTTCACAAGTCTTGCCTTGAAGACTTCAAATGCTTAGAGCAATGGAGGTCTCTATGCCAGTGCTGCCTTCGCAGCATACCGACTACACAGACGTCCGTCACCACCGTCTTCCCCTTCAGGAGTCAACGGGCAACGTCCAGGCTCATGCCAACAGCAATGTCTCTTCCGGCTACTGCTCTCCGGTCTCCGGCGTTCCTGCCGTCACATCTTCAGCCGGCCCCGCCTCGTCGCTGTCTATCTCATGCACACCGGTGACTGCCACATCAGGGTCTTCCATTCCTACCCCTCCCATCGTTCCCACCCAGTCTCTTGAGCGCCAGCAGCAGCAGGCGTACTACCAGAGCCAGCAAGAGCAGCACAACATCTATAATGCTGGCTCTCTGGTCAAGCAATACCCCCACACACAGGCCCACAACCACCAGCTCATGGCAAGACGCCAGACGCACGCTTCTATTCGTCACCATGCTGCCAACAACCTGACTATGGCTGGCCCTCTGGCTGGCCCCTCTCTGCGCAGCAACAGCTACAGCCACTCCGGCATGGGTGGCTACAGTGGTGCATCTGTCGGCAGCAATGCCTTGACTCTGCAGTCCCAGAGCGCCAATGTGAACCCCATTTACGCCTCTCCCCAGTTCCAGGCCTACCGCAAGAAGCAGGGCGAGAAGGACGACAAGACTGAGCAGATCTGGCCTGACGTCCTTGAGGATGCCTTCCTCGATGCACTTCTCCTCATCCCCCAGATGGGCCGCAAGAAGTATGCCATGCGTGGCCAGCTTCACGGCCGCAACATGCTCATCAGCGAGTACCTTTGGGTTGCTTACTGCCTGTCGCTGCCGCCTGGTGCGAAGCCTGACCGTAAGATGGCCCGTGGCCGCAAGCAGGTCTCCAGCCACATCCAGGTCCTCAAGAACTTCTTCATTCACCATCGTTGCTACCACTTCTTCTTCCCCAGCAAGGAGAAGAAGGAGGATCTTTCCTCTTCCCGCAAGGATGCAGTCGAGAAGGAGTCCTTCAAGGACAACCCGGTCCTGCGCGCCCTCTTCGAGGGTCGTCTGCCTGCCGAGCGCCCCAACTACGAGTACTTTGGCCAGCTGCTCGCTTCTGATGCCCTTGTGGCTGTCCGCCCCAGCCTCTGCTGGATCCTCGTCTCTTCGGCTGCTGTCCGCTTTGAGTCTGAGGGCCATCGCCGTGGCGAGGCCTTCAAGTCCAGCGATGGCATGCCCCTGGATGGCCGCATGTACCCCCACCTTGGCCTGAATCTCAAGCGTGAGGAGTGGCCTGAGCGTGGCAAGATCATCCGTGGTACCCTGCTCCAGGAGTACACTCGTGCTCTGAGCCAGAAGGAGGCCACCTCTGTCCGTGAGATCTCCGTCGACTGGGAGGACCGCTTCCCTGGCCCCATGATGGATGCCCTTGATGGCATTGTCCGCGATGACCTCCGCGACATCCTCCACTTCCACGTCACCCTTGACGTCCAGGAGCCTGACCGGTTCCCCGAGGGCTCCGAGCTCAACAGCCTTGTCGAGGTCACTATTGAGCAGCCCGGTCTGCAGAACCACCGCTGGAAGTCTGTGACGCGCCTGGCTCGCCCTTGGGAGCTGATGCCGAACGGCACCACTCCTGATGAGGGCACTGACTCTGATGACCAGGTCCCCGTCTCGGTCATCACTCGCGAGATCGGCAACCAGTACATGCACCGCCCTGGCTGCCATGGTGCCCTGGGTAACGCTGGCCACTGTGACTGCTTCAGCAACGCCCGCCTGCGCCGCCAGCAGCTCGCTGTCCCCTTCCCTGCTCCCGAGTGGGCTACCATGCTGAGCATGCTGACTGGCTACCGCAAGCACTCTCTGGAGCCCGAGATTGGTGCCGATGGCACCGAGATCTACACTACCACCCAGCGTGGCAGCTCCAAGAAGCGGTCGTCCTTTGGCTCTACCACCACTGCTACCACCGCTACTTCTCGCCGTCGCAGCAGCGGTGAGTCTACCGAGGATGGCGACGACAGCTTTGTCTCTTCCTCCTCGGCTGGCAGCAACAACGGCTCGCCTACTCAGATGGACCTGGTCCGCAACATTGCCATGCTCCAGGAGCTGTGGTCTTGTGGCCCTTCGACCTCTTCTTCTTCGTCTTCGCCCACCAGCACTGATGAGTCTGGCACCTGGACCCGCCGCGCTGTCATTCTCTGGACCTTTGAGACCGTTTACAGCGTCAACGAGAAGAAGATGGAGGTTGTCAAGATCCCTGCTGGCACCGGCTGGCGCTTCCTGACTACCGTCGACCCTACCTCGCAGTACCACCAGCAGCAGGCTCTGATGACTCCGACCAAGCAGTCGCAGTCGTCTCACCAGCCCCAGATGAGCGCTGCACACCACGCTTCCCAGCAGCAGATGTACCCTACCCACCGGGACAACATCATGTCGCCTCACCCGGGCTACCAGCAGCACCTCAATGCCTCGATCAGCGAGCACCTGGGCAGCTCTACCTGGGACCCGGCCATGTCTGCCATGTCTGCTGCGTACAACCCAGCCGCTGTCAACTACAACAGCTATGGCAGCTACAACAACAACTCCTACAGCAATGTTGCTGCCACAGCTAACCTGTACCGCCACAACTCTCTCTCGCCTCACACCGCACCGAACTACAACGTTCCCCCGCCCCTGAACCTGCTTGATGCTTCTGCCTACAATGGTGGCCACAGCGCCGGCCTGACTACGCCTCCTCCTTCGGCCTCGCTGGCCTCGCCCTACGACCACCAGAACCAGCAGCCTGCTAACAACGCTACTGCCAACCATCCCTATGGCCACCATCCCCAGGGTTTCCAGAGCCAGCTGAGCTTCATGTCGGCTTCTTCCACCGTCTCAGGTGGCTCACCGCCTGGTGACGAGAACGCTGTTCACGGCCATCAGAACCAGCACCGCCCCTCGGTCATCGACCCCTTCCTTGCCGGAAGTGCTGCATCCGCCAACAACAACAACGATGGCACTGGCGCTAGCCAGCTCCCCGACTGGGATGCCAACGATGTGGCCTCGGCCCTCAACAGCTGGCCCTCGGTCTCTGGTGCCGATGTCTCCGCTACCACGTCTACCTCTGCTTCCCACCTGCCTATGCCTGGGCGTGGCCAGAAGCGTAGCCGGTCAGACAGCCTGGACGCTGGCAACAGCAGCAGCGGCTACCCGGTGGCCACGATGCCCAAGCTTAACCATAACGGTTTCAGCAACTGGCGGTAAAGTCTTGGTGTGCACAACCAATGACAGGAATAGAAGGGCTTTGCATAACAGGGTTTGCTTTTTGGGATTCACTTTTTGCTTTTGTTTTTTTCATGGAATATGATTGGGAATTTTGCTTTTTTGTCTTTGGACTGGTGTTTTTGGATAGGAGTTTGATTTGTTTTACTCTTTTCTATTTCTTTTTCTTTTCTTTCTTCTTTTAACGTCTTCACATGTCTTGGTTTTTGCTTTTTCTGTTCATTTGGATCATTCATCCTTCTATTTTGGTCCTCTACAACCACTTACCTCTTTACTTTCCTTGATACTCTCTCTAGCCAGCTACTTTGGTTTTATTGTTTAATCTATTGAATATTTCTATTACAACTTTGGATGTGGCTTTTCTTGAGCAGCTTGCATCATCTGCATTGGTTCTTTCTAAACTGCTGTATGTTTCGACCAAGGAACAGTTGAAACCACTATCCTAGCCGATCCATTTGTTGTTTGCGCAAACTCTTCCATCGCCCTTCTCTGCCAGTCCCCTGCTGTTCTTGTTAATCGATTTGTTCATCTCCTTGCTTTTCGACATTTCGATTTTTTGCACACTGGTTTGTCTTTCACAAAGGGGTATCTGAACGACATTGCACGGAGAACTACTCCGATGAAGATATCTGTGTTTCCGCTGAGGGCTCATTCTGTTATGGACGAAACATGAAACGGAGAGAGAACATGGGCACAATATACCCGCGCGAAACGTCTGTCCTCCAGGGGCACACTTACACGACAGCGGACACATCTACGTCGCAACGCCTCTGATTCCCTATCTTCTTCGTCATAAGGATAAGAAGTGCCACTTCAATATGCGCTCTCTGGCAGCGGGAGAAAGCCGTCATGAAAATCCTCGAACCCACCTGGTTGAAACGCCAAAATGGGAAGCAGAAACAAGCCAAAAAGCTCTACTCACCTTGTGCGCCGCTATTGTCTCCGGTGTTCTGTGCTTCTATTTGTTGCAAACACCCGCCGAGTTGGAGGTCGTGTGGCATCCTGTGCAATTGTCGCACCTGCCGATACAGCTGACGAGGGCAAGGGTGAGTGAGGGTGAAGACAAGGCCGGCCAAATGCCCTATGTGATCCGAGAGCCCGATATCTCAGACGAGGCCAGCCCCCGGCCATGAGAAAGAAGCAGAAGGCCGCGAAGTACAGCTGCTCATGACGCGGCAGGGGAAGAAATGTGCTCTCAAAGACATGGGATGACGGTCGTTTCGTCCAATGAACGATTGAACAAGGCAAAACCGAGTGATGCCTGGGGATGGGGATCACAGTCATAGATTTGCAGTATGATCTCTGTGATCTTTTCATCTTTATTTCCTTTTCCAGTGTTCGCGTTTCATCCCACACGTCTTGACAGGTCTCCTCGGCTGTCCTTGCCACTCGATATCTGATCTCATCGACGACAATGCTTGGCAGTGATTCCGTATTGGTGTGCTGCCCCCTGCATGGCGATCATATGACTGTTCTGTCGTCAACTGTATTGCTAGGAAGCACAGACGGGGTCTATCATTTCCTCACACAAGCACACGAGGAATCAATTTGGAAGACGGCCTTTGAGAATACACAATGTGGCTTTCTACGATAATCAAACCCGGATCATCAGCCCAGCGCTTGGTCGAGTTGCCGATCCCCGCGACTCTTTACTTTAAGTATTTCTCATATCCCATTTCTCATTCCCCATCCACTATTCGGACTTCTCGTATGTCTTACTTTCCTTTTCTATCCTATTTATATCTACACAAGCTAACATTGCATGCTATTCCTCACCACCGATCCCGGCTTCACAAGGCTTCATTTCGCCGCTTTTCCGACCACCGCTTAATGTCCGCAATACAGTAGTACAGCCTGTGTGCAGCTACACAGCAAGTGTAACAAGTCAGAGGGAGTGCTTCTTGTCCCAATCAGTCCACATCAGATTGCTCTTCCGAGAAGGTTGCGATTCCGTCCTGTGCCTACATATGCTGTAGCACATGAAAGAAGTATTCTTCGTGTTAGCCGCAGGAAGAGAGACGAAATGACTCCAATTTGGCCTATGGCGCGGCCAGCATTGGCAGCAAAAAGACAAAAGGGCAGCAAGCAAAGCGGCCTGCGTCAGGACTAGACGCCTTTCGTCCAATCAACCCTGGCAAGCGCAGCCAATCTCGCGACGCGCCCGCAGAGACAAGGGAACGACTTACAAAGAACCCCTGCCCATTTCTATTTACATTGGGCCAGAGTCTCCGAATGCAGTTTTGATTTCCATTTCTGGCCGCTCCCCTGTTCTCATGCAAAATCTAATGGCTGTTAGCCGCCACGATAGTCTGCTGCGACCACATCTCGCACCATTGCCACGCTCGATGTCTTTCCTGCTGCTGCCTTTTCTCTCCCATTTCCTCTTCTCCCTCTTCACCTTCACCCCCCCTGCCGCAGATCTGAAACGGCGACCCGATGGAGAGGGTCTGCGCACCCCCGGCCGTGCGTGACAAGGTGACAGGTATCGTCTCTTTGCTCCGTAATACTGTCTGTGCCTCTGCCTCTTCTGCCTCTTCTGCGTCGTCTCTGTCGTCTCTGTCGTCTCCGTTGTCTCTGTACCCCGTGGTACTTTCTCCTCTCACGTCCGCGCCTATCGTCTCGCGGCTTGTCCTCGTGTCCCACATGTTTCTTGTACTTCTGTGCGTGGTCATTTACACCGTTCACTGGCTACGAGACGTCTGTTCTGTGACTAGGTGGCTTTCATCTGCTTGATATTCACAAAAGGCTCTCCTGCTCATGCCAGCCCTTCTTTTTGCTCCCTCATATCCTATCCATCTTGGTCTGTTTCCTACAACGTTTCTCCTCCTCGCAGCCCGCCGCCCCCTGTCTCGCAGGGCCTGTTGGCGTTGTTTCTGTTACAGGAAACGCTCTCCATATTCACTCACATGCATTTCCATACTATCCCGCCCACTTTGAACCCGCCGCAAGGTATTGCATATCAGTAAGATCTGAAGCATAGACCTTGCCTATCGATCCCTGATACGCGACCATCGGGGCACGATGAATAGCCACCCCTTGAAGTATAGGACATCCTTCCAAACGTCTTTGCATATGGCCGGCTAGGCCACATGCAATAATAGGTGCCTGCACGCACGCCAAGCTTTTCTGCCGACTCCCGCCTGCAGGTTCTAGAAGCGGGCCTCTTCACTTTCATACTTAGTGCCAGTTCTGAAGCCAGGGCTGGTTGCAGGACCTGGTCTGCTCAGGATGTGCGGCGACTCATGAGACTCGCGCAACTCACGCAACTCACAGCTCCTTACACACACGCCCTACTGCTCATCAAGCGATAGGCGGCCGGGGCACATAAGGCCATGTGGAAACAGAGAAGGTCAATAGAGCAAGACGGACAGCAAAGAGATTATAACAGGGTTGGGGGCACCCGCATCTTCTCTCCCTCGCCTCTTTCTTTATAACATGTTGTCATTCACCTCTCTCTTCTTTTTATTGCATCTTCGTCTCGATTTGTTTCTCTTGGTATATTAAATTGCTTATAGGAAGCCGTTTGCTGTTTACTGTTGCACCTCATACCTCTTCCTCACATACCATCACCAGCCAGTATATCACGATACTCTGCTTTAGGCACCACCACCACTCGCCTCGGATGACAAATATTCTTACGAAAGCACCTGCACTCTGAACAGGACTGAACATCCCTATTCTTTCTTGTTCGATCGTTCCTTCCCTCTTTGTGGCATTGCCATCTCGCTCTTTCCTGTTTGCCAGTACAGGCCCCCACCCTCCAGCACAACGCCTTTGTCCATCGTGCCTTCCCTTCTTGTCAGAATATTCACGACAAACAAGGCAAGAACAGAACGCCACACAACAATGCCCTTGAGCTCCTTCCTTCTCTGAATAATAGACTGCCCTTCCTGTCATTCGCGTGGCTGGTTAAACGCACAAAGAGCAAAAAATATCAGTTTAGCAAAATCACAAATAAACACACAAATACACAAACACTCGATGGCTGGTTGAGTTGTTCACCTCCCTCTCACTTCTCTTTCTTCTCTTCTTCTCTTCTTCTTCCCAGCAGGTCTGTCTTGTCACAACGCCGGTCGTTCGCATTCTACGTTCTTGTTCACGCCCCTTCAGTCTTCTTCCTCTCCTTAAGAGTACTGTGTCCCTCCTTTCTCGACAAGCTCAAGGCTCTTGAGCCTTTTATCACGACTCTTCTTCATCTTCATCCTTGACTTGATACATCCCATTATCACTTCACCACAACGCGTTTCCGCATCCTCTCCTTTATATTCCGGAAAACTTCTGACATCTCACATCGATCTCACGATATTCACACCGAACCCAACATATACACTCATTTTCTGGTGTTCGTGCTTCTCAATCAAAACCATGAAGCAGTTTACTACGCAGTCCGGCCTCACGGCTGCCACCCTCCTTCTTTCTGTGGCCGTTCAGCCTGTGCTTGCCCATTCGTGGGTTGAGCAGCTGATGCTGATTGCAGCCAACGGCACAATGACCGGCGCAGCAGGCTACATACGGGGCTATGTCTCGCGTGCCGTTGCTGGCTTCTCGGACGACATGGATGTTTACCTTTTGCCGCCCAACGGCCGCTCTACTGGCGATGCTATCCTGGCCACTGACCCCCTCTGCCACCCAAGCCAGCGCGCTAGCAAATACAGCACTGACTTTCCCATGCTGTCTGTCTCGTCTGGCGATTACATTGCCATGCGGTACCAAGAGAACGGACACGTCAGTCTTCCTGATGTCAACCCTACGAAGCCCCTCAACCGTGGCACTGTCTATATCTACGGTACGGCTGAGCCCGAAAGCGAAGAGCTCTTCCTCGACGTCTTCCAGAAGTGGACGGCCGATGGCACTGGCGGCAACGGCCGCGGCCGTCTGCTGGCAACGCGCAACTACGACGACGGCCAGTGCTACCAGGTCAACAGCGGCGCCATCTCCACGAAACGCCAGACCGAGTTCAAGAAGGAGGCAGAGAGCCCTCAGGGCACCGATCTCTGGTGCCAGAACGACATACAGCTGCCTACTGATCTGGCTGCTAATTCCAAGTACACTTTGTATTGGGTCTGGAGCTGGCCGACATTCAACCAGGCCGGCTCGCCTACTGACATTGAGTCGCCTGGCTTCAATATTACCACTCTCCAGTACTACACAAGCTGCATGGATGTGTCTGTTGTTGCTTCGTCGAGCTCGAGTAAGTCCGTGGCCAACACCAACAACTTCGCCTCATCATTCCTTACAAGCCAGGATCTGAACAGTGCTGCTGTTCTGAGCCAGCTTGAAGTTGGTGCCTTCCAGGTGACTGTGCCTGGTTCTACTGGCAGCAACAGCACCACTGGTAACAGCGGCAGTGGTAGCGACAGCGGTAGCAGTGCAAGCACACCCGCTGCTACTGGCACCGCGACCAAGGCTTCCACCAAGACCGCCTCTGCCACTGGCAACGCATCCAGTGCCAAGGGGGACCACACCGTGTTCGTGACTGTTACAGAGAAGCAGGCCACGGCCACTGTGACAGTGACAGAGGCGGCAGCTGGCACCACCAGAGCAGCTACTACCAAGTCTGGTCGCAAGACCCGCACCATGACCGTAGACAACACGATTTTTGTTACGCAGACTGTCCAGCCCAGCAGTGCTAGCACTGGCGGTAAGGCCAACGGCGCTGCCGCAACAACAGCCGTGACAGCCCCTGCATCGACCAAGAGCAGTGCTGCTGGTAGCAGCAAGACAATTGCCACTACCACTACTTCTGCTGCCGAGTTCGTCCCTACACCAGGCCAGACATTCTCGGTGCAGCCATTCCTGAATGTGTCGACTACAGCAGCGACGACATTCAAGCGTGTCCGCCGACACTGATGACGGCATCACGAACCGACTCCAAGCACACGCACAAGCACACCATACTGCGTTTTATAAAGTATCCCTTGTTTTCACTTGCTCTTGATTCTTAGCACTTTACTTTCTCCGTACATATTCATGGACTCTCACTTTATCTCCTTTCAATCCTCAACATCTTCATCTTATGTCTTCCAACCTATGTCACTCATTTCTCATGTCACTCATGTCTCATGTCTCACTCACTTGACCTCCATGTCTTTCATTCTCATCTCATTTCTTCAGCACTTTTCAGTTATCTTTGCCATTTGTTTACCATTTCTTTTGTCATGCGGTTTCGTCATCTAGCGCACAGGTACAGGTCACGGTCAAGGTATGCCACGGATGGCATGGTCTCACGGTACGGTTGGGTCAAGGTTACGGTCAGGACAAAGGGACCAGCCACGGATAACGGATACACAAAGACGGTTTACAGACGTCAGTTTCAGCTTCAATAAAAGCCCATATGAACATGATTAAAGGTGTGAACAACGTGCACACAACAAAGGCAAAGCGTCTAGTAAGAGCAACGGCGCGCTGCATCCAATAGCTGCGTTGTCAAGTGGCTTGCATACTGTCGGTGGCGTTGTCTTGGCAATGTACGGAACAAGTACATGTCATTTTTAAATGCAACAGTTCATTCAGTTTTCATCTTTTTGTTGTGACTCTTATATTAATTCGTAGTTACATCTGGCCGCACTCGGCAATGACGACGTCTAGGTCGGGCTGGTCACGGCCACGGGTACCGGTGCGCACACGCTCCATCTTGCGCACGACGTCCATGCCGTCCTTGACCTTGCCAAAGACGACGTGCTTATTGTCGAGGAAGGGCGTGGGGACAGTAGTGATAAAGAACTGCGAGCCGTTGGTGTTGGGGCCGGCATTGGCCATGGACAGCAGGCCGGGCTGGTCGTGCTTGAGGGTGAAGTTCTCGTCGGCAAAGTCGCGGCTGCTGTAGATGCAGGTCGAGCCGGTGCCGTTGCCGTTGACAAAGTCGCCGCCCTGGCACATGAAATTGGGGATCTACCGGACTGTCAGTATCCCGCGAGTGTTTAGCAGGGCAGCGGGCAGTGGGACGTACGATACGGTGGAACTTGCTGCCCTTGTAGCCACGGGGCTTGCCCTGGCTATCCGTGGCCTCGCCCGTGGCGAACTGGCGGAAGTTCTCTGTCGTCTTGGGGACGACGTCCTCAAAGAGCTCAAAGGTGACGCGGCCAAGCGGCTCGCCTAGGGAGTTCGGGTGTCAGCGACAGAGCATACGAAGGCGAAGAGCTATGAACAAGCTCTGACGATGTTAGTTCTCGCGGCACACGATTCTTACCGCCTAGGGTGATGTCAAAAAAGACGCTGGGTTATTAGCGAGGCTCAGAGAGACATGGGCGTATGGCAAGGAGCTTACATTGGATTCTGTGCTGCCATTTTGGTCGTCTGATTGCTGGCAATTTCTGGCAATTTGAGTCAAGGGCTACGAAGTCGTCGAGAGCTGACGTCGAGGTGATGCAGAGGTGGGGGGGGGGAGCTCGAGCTGTTTCTCTTTCCCGATGCAGAGCTGATTGGCGTCATGTGACCAGATGCAGTGACGTCGCTGTTGCATAACCAAGCGATACACGCCTGCAACAGCTTCTGGATGCCCACGCTCGCATGTAGTCATTACCTGCATTTCCTGCTTTGCATTTTGAATACTAATACTCCGTTGGACCAAGACGCCCAAGACGCCCAAGACGGCCAATATCATTCGAAATGACCCCGAAATATTGATTGCTCGAAAAAAGGGACCTCCCTACATAGAGTTGCACGGACGGGATGCAGAAGTTCGATCTAGAACAACAGGGACCATATTAAAAACAGGGAACCAGTACTTTTCCGGGACGGCTCTAGCAGCTGCGAGGCGCTCTCGGCCAAGCCAAAAGTCCACAGAAGCCCGTCTCGTTACTCAGATCATCGCTCTGCTATTTTTATACGACGTGCCCGTTCCTTGGGCGAGCCGGACACGTGACCCAGAAACGTACGATACGATGTTGACAGCTCAGTCTGCAAGTGCAGTGAGCAATGCATGGCTGCCTGTACTCGCAGATGCAGCGGCCGCGGGCACTTGGCTCGACGTAGTTATCTGGTGCGGCTCCGTCAGTGGTGGCCAACACGAATGTGCGATGTGTTGGTAAAGGCGTGAGCCGTGCACCGCTAGTAGACACAAGAGCCTCCCTCACCTTATCGTACGCAGCTCGCTCGTTCCCGCCTTTCCGATGATTTCAGCGAGCGGATTAGCTAAGCGAGAGGAAGAAGAGAGAATGCTCTACTGCAGGACCATGGCACACGCTGCCTCGCAGGGCTATTTCAAATCCTGACAAAGCTAGCTGCTACAGTCACTCTATGGCAGGCTTGGCCTCGCCTGCTGATGCACTCTATGCCGGGCAACTTCGCCCACTGCGCCGCAGGAGGTGATGCCAGTGTCACTGCTTCGATGCTCGTCCATCCCGCCGTTCTGACCGCCTCGAGACGCAGCATCAATCATACTGTGCCGTTGGACATACTTGGTTCTCGTCCCTCGGCTTGTCCTGACTGCGTCTGTCCGGTCGTCTTTGTTCTTTGACGCCCGGAATGGCTCGGCGGGCCAATCCGGCCACGCAGAGCAGACGGCCCTTTGAGGATTTCACAGACAGAGACGATCGACTAGCACACGAAGAGAAAGAGACAAGAGACAAAACAGAGAGCGACCGAACGGCGGGTGGTTGCACTGTTTCACATCTGTCTTTGGTCTTCCCTTTGCTTGCCTCCTGTTGTGGTTAGTCACTCGACACTGGGGGCGGCACGTCAGATATGCAGCCTGCTCGAGAGGGCAACCGCCGTTGCATAACAATAATAATAAGCAAACAGAAACAGCAGACAGAAACAGAAAACAGCAGACAGCGAATACATATCTGACGGAATGCTCCAGGTCGGCGTGGCTCTAGATCAACGGGCATGTATTGCCCGTACCATGTGAGATATCAAAGCAGACTCGTAGTGAATACAGAGCAGCCAGCAGCACGGCCAATCCAGTCGACAGAGGGCAGCGGCTTGCCTTGCCTGCGGGGCACGGCCACTTCAAACAGGCTGTGCTCGAGATATTCACCCGCTGTATGGGGCATGGATCACGGTCTGGACAAGGTAGTCGACACCCTGCTCGTATCCTGGCAGTCCCAGGAATCCGCGCTGCCAATGCCGTCGTAAGAAAACACGAAACCGCTGGCGCGTGGACGCATCACGGAAAGCACAGCGCCAGCCCAGCGCCAGCACCAGCACCAGCCCGAACGCGACTGGCCTATTCCCTGCCTGTTCCCTGTCTGTTCCCCTCCTTGCCCCCCTTCGCTCTCGCACTCTGCTGCTTCGCCATAGCCAGCCCGTTAGCACGTTCGCTGCCGTCGCCCTTTAGTTCAATTTATTTGCCAATTTATTTAATCGAGTTTTTCTTTCTTTGACCCCTTTCCTCTTTCCTCTTTCTCTTCTCATTTCTCACCTGTGCCTTCCCCTCCGTCGTCCCCTCCTGTGCCCCCCTTCGTCGCTCTCTGCTCTTTCCCTCGCTCGCCCATTCCCGCGCCTGCGACGGCCCAATGCCCATCGGTCTTACCTTTCTGGCTCACCTTCCTCTGGCGTGCCTTCCCCAACAACGAGACAGGAGCGAGACAGAAACCCTTTCCGTACACACCCATTCGTAAAAGGGGAAGGAGCCATGGCCACGGCAGTCTGTATCGAGCCTGTATCAGAGCCTGTAGCACCGCCTGTAGCATAGCCTGCAGAGTAGTCGTAGCATAGCCTGTAGTCTGTAGTCTGTAGTCGTCGTCCCCTTTCCTCTTCTCCCCGTCCCGTCCTCTCTCCCTCCCTCCCCTTCCCTTCTCCTCCCCGTCTCCCGTCTCCCCTTCTCCCCTTCTTCCACTCTTCTCCCCCCAAATTTAAACTTACCCACAATCACAACGAAGACTTTTGTCTACCTAGCGACCCAAAGAGTTTTCCGACCAGAAGACGAAAAACGCCCGTGTTTTCAAAATACATTCATCAGAGATCCAGACGAGCTGTGCATCTTGCCATTCTCCTGCCATTCTCCTGCCACCCACGACGACGCACGCGCTTCCCAAGCACGGCACCATACTACTCAACGGACTACTCGATTCCGGCTGCTTCCTTTTGCCTCCCCCCTCGCACCCGTCTGAGTCTTCCTCCCTGTCTCTCTCAGCTGTTGCCATCGCCACCAAAACGCGCTACGCTACGGCCTCGAAAAAATAAACGACGATATTGCCCTTCCTCGTTTCTCTCCTTCTCGCTTCTCTCCTTCTGCACACCACTCTTGTCCCGTACAAGCCATCAAGACACCCCTTCACGACGACGTCGAGTTCAAGGTAAGAATCGCCTGCATCACGCTGCCTGTCGTTTTTGCTCTGCTTTTGTTTTCTGCTCTTCTCCTTGCCGTTTTCCTGCATCGCCTCGCCACTCCTTATTCGACGCCTTCCCGCTGCTGCTGCTGCTGCTGCTGCTGCTTCTCCCTGTCCCCAAATCGTCCACTCCGACGACAAACGACCTCGCTTCCTCTTCGATCACTGCCTCTGATCCTGTCTTGAGACGGTCAACGATCGCAAGCATACTCCCTGGACGCTTGCCTCGCGCTCTCTCTTCTCTCCCCTCTCTCTCGTTGTCCTCATCCTGTCCTTGCCCTCTCTTCTTTTTCGGCCTCACTCGACGACACCCGCGACAATCGCGACTCGGATACCTGTAGGAAGCTTGTCGGGAGGACGGGCAAGGGCCACACATCGATGGGCAGCGGTTTGACTGCTGTCATGTCACTTTGCCTTTGCACGTCTATCGACGCCTCACGACCCTCGATCGGTATGGATACGCTACGCGCTGTGTCTCGCCGTCAAACCGCCCATCGTCGAGAGATCTAGGCTGAACGATGCCGTCCTCCTATCTCATGAAACCCTTCCAGGAACCAAAACACTTTGCCCCCTTCCTCACTGGCGCACTCTATTCACACACTCCTGACACCTCATCCTCTCTTCTTCTCCCCTCTCCTTTCTCCCGACACCGACTTTTGTCTAGGCCTGACACTGTTTGGTTCTTTTCACCCACCCGCCTTGGCTGCGCGATGCTGGAATCCGGCAATGCCGCCAATCTGGCTTGAGACTGCAGGCCATCGTCCCGCAGTGCATACGCCCTTACACGCTACAGCACTACAATGCCGCTGATCGCCCCATCTCTCTTGTCACTCTGCCAATCCTTTGCCTAATTTTTGCCTTCCTTGTTTCTGTTTTCAGCCCTCGAATCTGCCCGCTTTTGTTCTCCTTTCATCGCAGTACCACAGTCAACCTCTTGTTCTTTCTGTTTATCTTATCCTACTTGTCTGATACACCTTTTGAGCGACTATTAACTCGTCGAACAGATTCCTTGGCCGACGATAACTAGATCATACACCGTCCCGACGAACCTGACGAACTTTGACGATTAGACACCCTGTCTACCCCAAAAGCATAACAAAAAGCAAAAGAAAAAAAAAGAAAAAAGAAAAAAGACGAACAAGCCCGTTCTCGACGGCCCTGACGACTCTTGCTGCATACTTCTGTACAGCAAAGACCCAAAGACGAACAACAACCAAAAGAGGCATCATACCCTCACCCTGACGACGTTCGCTGCCACTCGCTGCGAATCCCTTGTATCATCTTATAGCCAGGTGCACTTCTCTACACTCGAGAGGAGGATCTGATATTCGAGAGCGTAGTCTGCTCCTTTGCGAACCCACTCGCCCTGCCCTTGCCGCCCACAGATCTTTCGAGCCCAACACTTCAGTGCTCAAAGGTTTGCGGAGATCTCATACTCATAGAGGCACCGCTCGTATAGAACCGACAACTCGCCTCCATACAGCTCCGACAAGAGGAAACCGAAAACCACAAGAAAAAAACTAGAAAACCCCCTCACACATATAAAATGGCCGACCAGCAACACGAGGTCGATCTCGACTCCATCATCGACCGACTTCTGGAGGTCCGTGGCAGCCGTCCCGGCAAGCAGGTCCAGCTGCTAGAGGGCGAAATCCGCTACCTGTGCACCAAGGCCCGCGAGATCTTCATCTCTCAGCCCATCCTGCTTGAGCTCGAGGCACCCATCAAGGTTAGTTCTTGTTTGACTTGTGTTGAAAAGTTTACATCGAACTCGACTAATCCATTTCTCAGATCTGCGGTGATATTCACGGCCAGTACTACGACCTTCTGCGCCTCTTCGAGTACGGCGGTTTCCCCCCCGAGGCCAACTACCTGTTCCTGGGCGACTACGTGGACCGTGGCAAGCAGTCCCTAGAGACCATCTGCCTGCTGCTCGCGTACAAGATCAAGTACCCCGAGAACTTCTTCATTCTCCGTGGCAACCACGAGTGCGCTTCCATCAACCGTATCTACGGCTTCTACGACGAGTGCAAGCGTCGCTACAACATCAAGCTGTGGAAGACTTTCACGGACTGCTTCAACTGCCTGCCTATCGCCGCTATCATTGACGAGAAGATCTTCACCATGCACGGTGGCCTCAGCCCGGACCTGAACTCCATGGAACAGATTCGCCGAGTTATGCGCCCTACGGACGTAAGTTTTGCGCAGCACCACATCATTACTATCTATTTATCTGTATCCTCTACTAACATTCATCTACAGATCCCTGATTGCGGCCTGCTGTGTGACCTGCTGTGGTCGGATCCCGATAAGGACATAACGGGCTGGAGCGAGAACGACCGCGGTGTTTCCTTTACGTTTGGCCCTGACGTTGTCTCAAGATTCCTGCAAAAGCACGACATGGACCTGATTTGCCGCGCTCACCAAGTCGTTGAGGACGGCTACGAGTTCTTCTCTAAGCGCCAGCTAGTGACTCTGTTCAGCGCCCCCAACTACTGTGGCGAGTTCGACAACGCCGGTGCCATGATGAGCGTCGACGAGAGCCTCCTCTGCTCGTTCCAGATTCTGAAGCCTGCCGAGAAGAAGCAGAAGTACGTCTGATCACTTGCATCCCATATATATTTCTGTCGTCATTGCTTACTAACATCATTCCCAGATTTGGCCGCCGCTAATACAACCGCTCTGGCTGCCGCTTTCGACCGGGCAGCATCCGATCTCCTCGTTGCCCGTACCACCCCAAACCAGGAAGAGACGATTGGTTGATCAGAGGCTGTGTAATCTACTTGGACAGGCTGTCTCTGTCAGCGTATATTTTCTTTCTTCTACTTTTCTATTTCGCCTCCATGAGCGCTCCTGCTCTGCCTCCATCGGCCGTTTTTGTTGTCTGAGGGCTTGCAGCTCTTCTGTGTTTTTAGTCCTTATTTTTGCTTTGCCTTGCATGTCGTTATTTATATCTGTTCTTCTACTCTTCTCCTACAGTGTTTATTTGTGTGTGTGTATGGACGCATAGCGGTGGGTATGGAGGATGGGTAGAACACCCCCCCCCCCCTCTGGGGAACTGGGGATCTGGGACTTTCTCTATACACTTGTTCTTCGTCTCCTTGCTTCCTCTCTTCTTCCTTTCCCTCCTCCTCGTCCTTCTTCTTCTTCAGTGTCTCTTCTTTTATTTAACAATGCGATTCCGTCACCATGCTCTATCACTTTTCCAGCCCATCTGGGTTTCGATGTAAACAGCTGCAGTCGCCGAGAAAGCCGAGATCTGCAACGACAGAAATACACGTTGATTATTGCAGAACGCACGGCATCCTTCCGAGCATCCGCGTCCCCTCGTAAAACACAAGCTCAATGCAGTTGTTATACTACATTGGACTCAACTTGTATACGCCCCGAAGTCGCACAGTTTCCGTTCTCTGTTAGTACCATGCATACGATCTCTTACCAAGTAATTGAGTAGATGATGAGCAGTATATTTATTAAATTGTATACTAGTGTCCTGTCCTATTGGCAATCCTCGCACACTGGCCCAGTGGCCTTGGCCTCTGTGCTGTTTTCCGAGCCTGTGGCAGCTGTAGATGATGTCGTCGCTAACGCTTTTGTCGGCACTGCTGTCGGCACTGCCGGTGCCGCGACACCCTTCTCCTTGTCGTGCCGGTCGACGTGCCCCAAATCCCGGCCCGGCTCGATCACGTCCCGCACGCGCCGCTTCAGCTCTTTGGTCTCGGGGAACCCGCCTTCGCTCTTGCGGTCCCACAGCAGCTTCGTCGCGATGCCCGTGTCAATCGTCACGGTAAAGACGCCGCCCGTGGCCGGCTGCAGCGCGACCTCGCCGAGGGCCGGGCCAAACGTCGACAGCAGTTCTTGCGCAAACTATGAATCAGGGATTAGCATTGCACCGGGGTATCGTGCGATCGTGCGATGCAAGGATACGGGGGCGTGTGCTCCTCACATAAGCAGCTCTCAGCATCCACTTGCACTGGGTGCAAAACTGAATGGCGACGCGGGGCAGGCGAGGGGCGCCGGCGGCCACGACGGCATCGGTGGCCGAAGAAGCAGCAGGACCGGCAGCCGCGGTCGTGTCTAGTGCAGCCGACATTGTTCTTGCTTTTTGGTCTGTCGAGATGGGTGGTTTTGTCGACAACGTATGTATCTTGATACCAGTCGATCTCATTCTCCGCCGTGCGATGATGTGACGTTTAGCGCACCACCCTCCTCCAATAGTAGCGCGCCCAGCAAGCGGCCGGCCCTGACTAACGGGTCCTACTCATGACTGGCAGAACCTCCACATCAAACCAAGACCGATTTTTATTCATGGTATGCAGTACATATTTATAGATTGAGTTTAGATTGAAGTGTATTTTTATTGTTCTTTGCCCTTTCTAGATCTGTGTATTCGTTCGTTTCCTCGTTCCCAAGCAGAGGTATATATAATATAGCAGGGTGCAGACATATGGGGGAGATTGAAAAGAAAAGGAGAAAATGAAAAAAAATGAAAAAAAAAAGACAAACGATTCGAGGGAAGAAATCACGACTGCTTGGAAAAGAAGAATGCTTGACAGGGAGAAAGGGCGAAAGAAACAGGATACAGTGGAGGCTTGACATGAAAAGGTCTCGAGATGACGGGATACACAGGTTATAAAGGGATACAAGAAAAAAAGACATCAAATAGAGCCGTGGCGACAAAAGAGAGAGGGAGATAAAAAGGAAACAAAAAAAAAGTACACAAAAAGAGACAAGAGAGACAGCTGGAACGACTTGGGACGAAACAACAAAGGGAATCTGGTTGGAGGAAGAGAGGAAGAGAGGACGGGGTTGAGAGAGGCCAGGCCAGGGGTATGTATCGGAGAAATTAAGAGAGAGGAGCGGGCGAGGTCGTGATAGCCGAGGAGCGAAGAGCGAATGGCCGAGTGGATTGGAGATGGGAAGCCAAAAAGCCAAAGAGCAGACCAGACCGAGCGGCGTGAACGGCAAGAGACGAGACAGTAACCGACGACTGAGGAAGATCAAGTGCAGAAGCACAAGCTAGACGAAGAGAAAAGGATAAATAAAACAAGGTAGAGAAGAAGAGGTTGAAAGAGAGAAAGAAGAGGAGAAGTATGTCGGTAGGTCGTTCGGTTGCATATCGTCTTGGCGGCTAGTCACCTCGCCTGTGCGTCGAGGAACATGGACGTCTGGCCGATCCGCGAGAGAGGAGAGAGATGGGGTGAGGTCTGCCGGCTCCCGTCGATTGCGCTGCTTGACTTGCTAGGAAGGGGGTTTGAAGAGTAGAGGGCCGGCTCGGGGGTAGAAGAAGAAAAAAGGGGCGTGCTGGTGCTGTGTGGTATGAGGTGACTGGTATTTGGTATTTGGTGGGCTGGTTGAGGTTGATGCTGGGGAAAGGAGGTCGTTCATCATCGCTTTTTGTTAAACCCGTGAATTATGGTCTCTTTTTTTAAATTTGTAGGTGTGGGTGGTTTGCTGTAGGCGAGGTGCAGGACTGAGGACTGCGGACAAGACATGCTGAGCAGCCGCTCACATTCACATCACCACACAGCAGCCGCCGCTCTGTTGTGGTGCGTAGGGGTCCTCGCTCTTGGGCACAGCGCCCCAGACGGACGGGACCATGTAGTCACGCGTGCTGTTGCAGTACGCAATGATGCTGAGCACGTTAGTCAACGTGCATCACGAATGTGGCTGACAGAGTAATACTAATCAAAAGTAGGAACACACCTCTTGGCTGCCTGGCTGACGGGGATGCGCTCGCGCTCGAGGTCCTCGCGCAACCGGTTGTTCAGCTCTGTTAACCGACGCAGCTTCAGGTCGGCCATGCTCTGCTTTGTCCTCCGGACCTGCGACGGGTCACCGACATCGCGGGACGTGTACTGAGGCATTGTGAAGGTTGGGTGGTGTCGTAACGGGGGGAGAGGGAAAGGCCGGAGTGGACGAGATGGAGATCACGACTAGCAGCGATGAAGGGGCTGCTCGGAACTGGTGATGGAAGCAGGTCAGCAAGATTGCCACGATGGTCAATTGAGAGACAGTTGAAAAGCAGGTGGCACGACGAAAGGGTGCAGGGTCAACGGAAAGAGGCTTTCTGTCGATGAGGCTGTCGAAAGGGTGATTGCCGCGGGCAGGTGTCGAGCTGCGTGCGGTGTGTCGATGGTCTAAGACGGGAATAGCGATGCAAGCTCGGCGGCGCAGCGAAATACGGCTACTGGTCGAGAATCGATGCAATTCCACAGTGGTAGCTTTAAACTTTTCAGGAGTTTGATGGCGACGCCGCGTATTGGTTGCTTGACTGTTGCGGTGTTGCTGAGCTGAGGCTGATTCGTCACCGTCGATGGGTAAAGTAAAGGCGCGTCGGTTCGATCGCGGTCCAATCGATTGAGCCAAAATTCGAGATAAATGCAAACGAACAGTCGACAGTCTGCTTTTGACGCCGTGATTTGCGGTTTGCAGGCGATTATCGTCGGTTGTCGTTGTCTTTTCGTTGCTGCGTTGCCCCTATTTCGTCGTCGTACCATGCACCCGATCGCGCGGGAAAGTGATGGACAGGTACAGAATGGAGCGATCCCAGGTGCACCAAAAACCGACAAAAAAAAGACTTACGTGTTCTCAATGGCGAAAGCGAAGGTTGTGAAAGGGCGAAGCGAAGGTGCGAGATGGGCGGGAATCAGAGGAGCGAGCAAACGGCCGTCTGTTCGTCGAGAGAGAGAAAAAGAATGTCGTCGCGGAAGCTGAGATGAAAGAAGTGAGGAAGGAAGGGAAGGGGGGAGAAAAGAGAGAGACGGAGGGAAAAGAGGCGTACGGAGCACTGGTAGCGTAGAGCAGGGGGAACGGGGAAAGAATGCAAAAAAGAAATGCCAAAAGAAATGAAAAAAAGAAGAAAGGAAAGGGAAAGAGGAAAAAGGGAAGTACGCGGAAAGGGGAGGAGCGAGGCAGCCGCTGTAGCAAGAGCGAGTACAGTGGACAAGCAGCTGCGCAGTGCCCGGAAACAGCCTGACGGGCGGAACATCGTGCCCTGCAAGGTACCCTAAAGACAATAGATACAGCGTCGCAGCGTCGCAGCGTCGAGAAATAGACGAGTCAAATTAGACAGGAAATAACGGCAGGAGCAGGGGAGGGGGTGTCCCAAAGCAGCAAGGTGTGCAGAAACTACAGGGAGAGAGGCAGGAGCCAGGAGGGCAGGCCACCTTGGGACCAGCGAGCCCCGTAGGCTAGGAGCCAAAAGCACGTTAGGCCAACCGTTGAGTGGGGAGGGCGTCGCAGCGAGGTACCGTGCACATATCCTGGGACGCAAGGTACAAGGCGACGGGGAAACCGCGCAGCCGCCAAATTGACATCTTCCACTTGCGAGGGCATGAGCGTATTAGGGGTGGTGGGTGGTGCAACGGTGCAATGGCGGTGGGTGGCCCTGTTGTTGTGATGTTGAGTGTTGTGATGTTGAGTGCTGTGAGCGTCGTGTGAGTGTCTTGTCTTCGTTGCAGTGCCCCTATCAGCTGCACGCGTGCTCGCTATCTACATGCACTTCTGTCTCTTTCACCAGACGGAGTATCTTACATGTCCTCGCTCTCTGCCACACAGAGTCACTCGTGCTCGGCGTATTGTGCCCGTTGTATCGCCTCCTGCTTCCTTCCTTCGTCTCATTCGTCTCCTTCGTCCACGCACAGAAGGGCTTAGCTGCCCGTCCTGCCCCGTCAATGCTCCGTAGCTATTGCTGCTTCGGGCCTTGGTTAGGTGACACAGTATTACTCGTAATATGTACCCAAGCGCAACCGTAGAATAAGGACACAGCCCATCCGCAAGTCAAAGGTGGGTCCTGTATACCGACTCTGTCGCCTGTGGTTGGTCAGCTCAGCTGCATATACTGTGCTCTATTGGTGGGTCCCAATTCCCTATTATCTTATATTTCCTTTCTTTCTCTTGATTATATGTCACCTCATTTGGCACCGTTTCTTTTGATTTTATTCTATTTCACCTTCATTTCGTTCGGCTGCGTTCGTGAGTACCTGGGAAATAGAAACACCGGCTTCAGGCTAAGGCCTTCCAATCCGATTCTAGCTGTTCTATTTCCTTCTTTTCCTTCTCTAATCTTACTTGGTGTGTGTCTGTGTGCTCTGTCGACTCGCTGTCTCTGGTTCCTGGCGACGTGTTCTTCATTGCAGGACATAGATCACCAAGAGACTCTTTGCTATCTTACTACAGAATCTACAAATCTAAGCATACGCTCTCTGCACGCGGCCCACATTGACGCTTGTGTCTGCACACAACGGGCATCCTCCGTTCTCCAGTCCCATCCCAATCTCCATTGTATCTTATCTGAGCATGTTCTTCTTCGTTTTGTAGATGTATCTTATCTAGGCATGTTCTTCTTCATTTTGTAGATGCACTTAATGGGCACTGGAGAGAGACATGTTCCTCCTCGGACGCCGCAGCACTGTGTCTTGTCACACTCCGTAAATGTATGCTATGCCACATCCCTCGATCCCAGCTACTTCTCGCCCCTCTTCAATGCTAGACATGACATGATGTGATTGCAATAATCCCGTCCTCCGTAGGTGTAAACAATCCTGCCAGAGCAAGACACGTCCCAGACCTGGTCCGTGCTGGCAACAGATCCGGTGCGGGTGTACACATGTATCGACTCGTATGTATGTGGTGCTGCATACTCGTACATGATTCTACAGTATTACTCCGTACTGCCGCCTGTACCCTCCGTATCTTCACACGGCTACGATCCATCGGTCACCTCAGATAGGGTACATATGCTGCAAATCTGCCGGGTCAGCCTAGCCACCTATCGTAAGATATCTTATTGTTATTATCGCGTTGGAGCAGGGGCTCGCTTCAGCCGTTTCTTTTCTTTTTTCTTTCTTTTTTTAACAGCCTACAATTTCAACATAGAGTGCACCTCATCTTATTTCGTCCCATCAGTGTTCATCTCAACATCTTGATCTGCCGGAACTCGTCTCAGAATTGGTGATCGCTCTCAGGCCACTCGAGACACCAAACGGACTCGACTTTCAGTCGATATATGCAAGATATCTCATCTTATATAAGATACTTATGCATTGCCCGTGCAACTGTCCACAGAACGCGCCCTACACTCGCGCAAATGCAAGACAGACAACGGCCGACAGCCGCAGGCAGACATTCGCCGCTCCAAGACGCCGCGACGCAAGGGGGGCATGCCATTCATTACAGTCCACCAGCAGCAATATCACGGGAAACCACTTTGTCACCCACTTGCTGTACACTTTCTTTCCTTCTCTCCAGTGCCCCGTCGCGCTTCATCCCTTGCATCATCTCGGTATTGATCCGCTCCCCGTCTCACGCAGTCCCTCTGCCAATGATCACCGCCTGAACAGTGCGTCTGTCTGCCAGAGTCTCCCCTATTCGCATCACATGCATCTGGCATTTCTTCTTTCTCAGGTTCTTCGCCAGTCTCCTTGCGGTCTGTCGAGCCACTACTCTTTCAGCTTCAGTACAATCCCTAAAGTCAGCTCTCATTCATTGTGTTGGCCATGTCAATGAAGCTCGTATAAACTATACCCACTTATATCTCGCATCGGCCAATAAGAACGCGCCGCCTCCATCCTCCTACTAGCCACAGTGCTCATCACGTGAATCGCACAAAAGCCCCGCCCTTCGCCCACAGACTTCCTTCAGTAGCAGGCAAAAAAATCTTTTTCGTAGACCCTCTCTGCCTCCTTTCCCCTTCTCGTTGGTCCCAAACCTATCACCACCACCAGGCCACATTATCACCACTTTTTTTTTAGAAGCTGTGTCGGTCTTCGCAAAATCTCTTCCCACCCGTTCACCCTGCGTCCAGACACACCTCACCATCCTGTCAGGACTGACACGAACAACCACATCGCCACCATTCTTCACGTCGGAAGAGGCTGCCCATCATGGTAAGTTCTCTTTTTTCTATTTCCATCATCCTTCATCGACCGCCCGCCCCCTCACTCTCGAATCGCAACGCACAGCCGACGACACCGGCCACCGACGACACACTCGATCGACTTGCATCTCGCCCCTCGCCACATCCTCCGACGCTCCTTGCCTAGGTCGACGGTCCTCCCAAACCCGGGCCGGCGGTCCCAGCACATCCCGTCACGACGGTCACATCGACGCCGGCACCCCTCATCCCACCATCATCGTCACCGTCGTCGTCGCCGCCGCCCTATCGCCGTTATGCCCCTCGTCGGCATCAACCATTGCCCCTCCATGATACTCGATAATTTATTCACGATACATCATGATATTTCATACATACCTCGTCACTCTCCACCTCTGCGTCACCTTGCATCATGTTCCCTCGTAGCCACTCGTCGTCATCAACTGTACATTGCCATCATGCCCCTCTCCAGACATGCTAACCATCTTCCTGCAGCCGCCGCCGCCGCACCAAAAACCCGAAAATGTGCTGAAGCGGGCCCATGAGCTGATCGGCGTCAACCAGGCGCCGGCTGCTCTGACCCTGCTGCACGAGCACATCACCTCCAAGCGCTCGCGCAATGTCCCCATCGCCTCCCTCGAGCCCGTCATGCTCCTGCTCGTCAACCTCTCCGTCGAGCAGAAGAAGGGCAAGCTGGCCAAGGATGCCCTGTACCAGTACAAGAACATCGCCCAGAACACAAACGTCGCCACCATCGAGCTCGTCCTCAAGGACTTTATCGAGCAGGCCGCCGAGAAGGTCAACTCCGCCCAGAAGAAGGCCGACGAGGTCCAGTCCTCCCTCGAGGCCACTGCTGCCACCTCCAGCATCGACGATCTCGAGGCCTCGGAGACGCCCGAGTCCATCCTGCTCGCTACCGTCTCCGGCGAGCAGTCGCGCGACCGCACCGACCGTGCCATCGTCACGCCCTGGCTCAAGTTCCTGTGGGAGGCGTACCGCACCGTCCTCGACATCCTGCGCAACAACGCCCGCCTCGAGCTCATGTACCAGAGCACCGCCATGCAGGCCTTTGACTTCTGCCTCAAGTACGCCCGCAAGACCGAGTTCCGCCGTCTCTGCGAGCTGCTGCGCAACCACGTCCAGACCGCCGCCAAGTACTCTACCCAGATGCACGCCATCAACCTGAGCGACCCGGACACCCTGCAGCGCCACCTCGAGACCCGCTTCCAGCAGCTCAACGTCGCCGTCGAGCTGGAGCTGTGGCAGGAGGCGTTCCGCAGCGTCGAGGACATCCACACTCTGCTGAGCCTGAGCAAGCGCCCCCCCAAGAACGTCATGATGGCCAACTACTACGAGAAGCTCACCCGCATCTTCCTCGTCGGCGAGAACTACCTGTTCCACGCCGCTGCCTGGTCCCGCTACTACCAGCTGCTGCGCCAGTCCTCCATGCTCGTCTCCAACGGCCAGGGCAAGAAGTCCGACAACCCCCCCGCCAGCGACTCCGACCTGGAGCGCGCGGCCTCTTTCGTGCTGCTGTCGGCCCTGTCCATCCCCGTCATCAGCACCACCCGCTCGCGCGGTGCCATGGTCGACTTTGACGAGGCCCGCAAGAACAAGAACTCGCGCCTGACGCACCTGCTCAGCATGAACCAGGCCCCCAGCCGTGCCGGCCTGTTCCGCGACGCGCTGTCCAAGTCGCTGCTGCGCCGTGCCCGCCCCGAGATCCGCGACCTCTACAACATCCTCGAGGTCGACTTCCACCCCCTGTCCATCTGCAAGAAGATCTCCCCCATCCTGACCCAGATCGGCGAGGATGCCGAGATGGCCAAGTACATCCTGCCCCTGCAGCAGGTCATCCTGACCCGTCTGTTCCAGCAGCTGTCCCAGGTCTACGAGACCGTCGACGTCGACTTTGTCCAGAGCCTGGCCCAGTTCCCCGAGCCCTACCAGGTCACGCGCGCCACCGTCGAGAAGTTCATCATGAACGGCAACAAGAAGGGCGATCTGGCCATCCGCATGAACCACGCCACCGGTGTCCTCAGCTTCGACACCGACATCTTCTCGTCGGCCAAGGCCACCCACGCCGGCTCGGCTGCCGGCTCCGCCGAGAACGACGCCAAGTCGGTCCAGCGCCTGCAGAGCACGCCCTCGGAGATTGTGCGCTCGCAGCTGAGCCGCCTGGCCAAGTGCCTGTACACCACCTGCTACTACATCGACCCTGCTTTCAACCAGGCCCGCATCGATGCACACAACGAGGTTCTGACCCGTGCCAAGGCCGGCGCCCAGCAGGAGCACCTCGACACCCTGGCTCGCAAGGACGTGATCCAGAAGCGCAAGGAGCAGGCCTCTGAGCTGCAGGCCCAGCGCGAGAAGGAGAGCGCCAAGCTCAAGAAGATCCGCGAGCAGGCCATCCTGGAGGCTGAGCAGCAGCGCCAGCAGCAGGAGCAGAAGGACCGCGAGCAGAAGCGCATGGAGCGCGAGCGCGAGCAGATCCGCCAGGCTGAGGTCGAGAGTATGATCCGCGAGCTCAAGATTGGAACCAAGACCCTGGATCTGGAAGCCGAGGACCTCGCCACCCTGGACCCCCAGAAGCTGCGTGCCATCAAGCTGGCCCAGCTCGAGCGCGAGAAGAACGACGTCAACGAGCGCCTCCGCGTCACCGGCAAGCGCATCGACCACCTGGAGCGTGCCTACCGGAAAGAGGAGGTCAAGAAGCTGGCCGAGGACTACGCCCAGCAGCAGAAGCGCGATCTCGCCGTCTACGAGACCGTCAAGGCCCAGACCCTCAAGGAGTCCAAGATCACCCACGAGGCCAACGTCGAGCTCAAGAAGCGCCTGGGCCGTCTCGTGTCCAACTTTGAGCAGTTCCGTGACGAGATCATCGATCGCCGCCGTGACGAGTTCGACCGCCGCCGCCGCGAGGCAGAGCGCGAGCTCGAGAAGCAGATCACCCAGCGCAAGAAGGAGTACCGCGACCGCAAGCTGCGCGAGAAGCGCGAGCGCGAGGAGGAGGAGCGCCAGCTCCGCGAGGCCGAGGAGCGTGCCGCGCGCGAGAAGGAGGAGCAGAAGCTGCGCGACGAGGCCCGCAGAGAGGAGATGCTGCGCCTCAAGGCCCAGCGCGACGAGGAGCGCCAGGAGGCTCTCGAGAAGGCCGCCCTCCAGCAGCGTCGCGAGGAGGAGGCCCTGGCGAGAAAGGCTGCCGCCAAGGCTGCCGCCTACGGTGGTGCACCGATATCACGCGGCAGCGCCGACCCTGCTTCGTCATCTTCTAGCCGTCCTGTCCTGAACCTACCTGGTGCCTCCGGTGGCAGCTGGCGCGAGCGTGAGGCTGCCAAGAAGGCCGCCGAGGCTGCTGCCGGTCCCGCTGATGCCGATGCTGCTGCTGCTGCTCCTCCTGCCGAGGAGTCGGCGCCCGTCGCCCGCGCCCCCGTCCGGGCCTCCGCCCCCATGGAGAAGTCCGACTCCGGCGACCGTGGTGCTTCCGGCCCACGGCGCCTCAACCTGCCTGGTGCCGGCAGCCGCCCCTCATGGCGTGACCGTGAGGCTGCCAAGCCCACCGATGCATCCTCCAGCACCCCCTCTCCCCCTGCCGGCCGCGACGGCCCCAGCAAGGACGCCCCACCACGGACGTTCCCTGGCCGTGGCCCCCCTCTCCGGACAGGCACTCCCCGCACTGACGGTCCCGTCCGTGAGCCCCGCGAGCCGCGCGAGCCCCGCGAGAACGGCAAGACTGAGGGTGCACCGGATGCCCCCAAGGAGACTCTTGCTCCTTCTGGCGCACCGGGCCGCTACGTGCCCCGCCACCTGCGCGACAAATAAATCAGTCGCTAGCCGATGGCACTCGAGGGTCGCGGGCAGCGGGAGGTAAAGAATGAATGAGATATGGGACATGGGACATAATGGGAACTTGTTATGTAGCGAAAGAGCGGAATAGGGAGAAAAAGTGTTTTTTATTGTTGCTTTTTGCTGCGTTCGTTCATCCTTACATGGAAACGAACGGAGCGAGATAGGAAGCCCAGCCTGTGGAACACAGACCACCCACCGGACCTTTTCCACGATTCACGGAAAATGAAGAAATACAAAAAAATGGGAAACTTGGTAACCAACTGTTCATTCTTCACGTCATGTCGCTGGTTTCTTTGCTCTTCAAAAGCTAGCATGTTGTTCTTCTCTTTGTTTTTCTTCGCGTCCTCATCTTCCCCTTCTTCATCTTCTCTCTTCTCTCTCTCATTCTCTCGCCCTTCTCTCTTCCTTTTCTCTTCCTTTTTTCTTTTGACCGGGCGCTTTTGCCATGTCTCATGCTTCATGTTTCTCATGTCTAAAAAAGGGAGTCTGGCTTTGTTTCTTTTACTTGCTCGTTACTTTGGTTGCCGTTTTACATATTGCATTTCTGTTTTCCGCCTGTTGATTATCTGGTCATGTTTCATTTTGTTTGAAATTCTTAATGCATCTTAGATGTTCTCACAAATATTATCATTATTCTCTATTAATTGTCTTTTTATTCTGTGATTTTGATTGTTTTGACTCATCTCAAACTATTGACTTTGTTTAAATATAATACACCTCACTACGTGATAATGTTTTTGTAATATGATTTAATATATATTAAACTGTAGCTAACGCGTGCAAACTAGCCCCGTCTATGGTTCCTTTTATGAGTTCCAGTTCATGTTGTCGTTAGAGAAGCAGATGGCGAATATTGTGCCGGTGAAGTGTAAAAGGGTAGTGTATGCAAGAAAAATAAAGTAAGCAGAAACCGACGCGTCTATGAGCTCGCCTCTTCCGAGTCGAGAGTCAGCGCTTCGACCTTGTGAAGCGGCGACTCGGTGGACACGGCTGACGTAGAGGTGGCGGCTCTCTGGCTGGGCGACCGGTCCCGCAGGCTCGGCGATGCTGGACGGCTTCCCTTGCCGCGGAACAGGCTGATGTGCTCGCGCTGTGCGACATACTCGCTTGATGCGTGGCCCAGGATGTCCCGAATTTCGCGGCTGCGGTGGCCCTTGATGCGGGAGACATCAACAGCCGAGTATTTGACGAGTGCCCGGCCCACCTCCGTGCCGGAAGCAACAGCACCGGGGGTGGCGACCGCGGGCGTGCTGCCTTCTGGTGTGTGTGTGTTGCGGTCGACCACGACCAGACGGACAGCATCGTTGTCCGAAAAGTGGCCTTGCACATCGACGACACCCACGGGCAGCAGGCCGGCATGCTCTACCAGGGCCTGGTAGGCGCCCTGGTCAATAAAGATGGTTCCGTGTGGCGAGAGGCCGTGCAGAATCCAGAACGAGCGGTCCCGGACAGGCTCGGCCCAGGGCAGGAAGCGGGTGTGTAATGGGGGCTTGGGGAGGGCAGCGGTTGACGAAGATGTGGAGGACGTGGCAGGAGGAGGAGGGACAGCGGCGGCAGCAGCCATCAATGGGAGAGACGCAAACGACGACGACTTCTGCAGCTGCAGACCTTGGCTGGCCTGGATATGGGCCAGGATCTGAACGAGGTTGCCGGGCGTCGACGACCGTGTGATGACCGTTGTGACGCCGGCCGACGTTGCCAGCCGTGCAGCGACAATCTTGGTAGACATGCCGCCGGTGCCCAGTGCAGAGCCAGGCGTAGAGACTAGTACGTTAGTAGAGTGCCCCTAGAAAATAAAAGTGGTGACAATGACGGTGCTTACTGTCGGCTTCAAGAGCGTTGATGTCCTCGACAACTTCGATGGGCTCGGCGTCGGGGTGCTGGCGCGGGTTCTTGGTGTACAAGCAGTCGACATCGGTCATGAGGAAGAGCAGGTCGGCATGGATCATGGCGGCAGTGATGGCAGACAACGTGTCGTTGTCACCAAACCGAATCTCCTCGACGGCCAGTGTGTCGTTCTCGTTGACAATGGGGATGACGCCCATGTCGAACAGCTCAGCAAACGTATTTTGTGCCCGCAGGTATTGTGTGCGCTGATCATTAGCCTTGGTAGATGACGTGATGAAGAGAGGGAGAGAGAGAGAGAGAGAGAACTCACGTCTGCAATGTCATTTCTTGTGAGAAGAATCTGGGCAATGGGCTGGCGCAGGTGGCTAAAGAGCGAGTCCCACAGACCGATGAGACGGCACTGGCCGATGGCAGCGAGGGCCTGGAGTTGGGCAAGGTGCTTTGGCCGGTGCTCAACGTCCATGCGGCGGAGACCAACGCCGATGGCACCAGACGAGACAATGACAACGCGGTGGCCCTCCTTGCGGAGACGCACAGCCGTCTCGACGATCAGCGAGAGGGTGGCGATGAGGGGCTCATGGCTGACGGCGTCGATGATGGAGCTCGTTCCTGGGGGTGTTAGCATTGAAGCTACATCGGCTTGTGAGACGACAAAGACAAGAGACAAGGAAGAGGACATACCGAGTTTGATCACGATGCCCAGTGGGCGAGGTGCCTTCATGGCTGGAGGGTGTTAGAGAAGGCGGCAAGGGTTAAGCACAGAGGCGGAGAGGCAGAGGCAGTGAGAGGGTGCTAGTGTGAGATGGGATGGCGACTATGATGAGAGGCAATGAGAGGTCGTGAGAGAGACGAGATGACGGGGTTATATATGGGAGATGGAGAACAGAATATGCCTTCTTCGTAGGAATAGGCGGACGTCAAAGATGCCACAAGGCTGTGCGGGGAGAGACAGCACACGACAGAGCCGAACCAGAGGGACAGACCAGACGCAAGTATATATAATAGACAGAACGAGGCGTGGCAAGAAAGGGACAGAGAGGAGGGAACAACAACGTAGTTGAGGCCGCAATGAAAAGTAGAAAAAAAAGAAAAAAAGATCTTACATGGATGGTGAACAGTCTGCATTAGGAGGCTGCCGTGTGGATCCATAGCTGCATGCCCAGGTTATATACGACAGGGGGATGACGATGAGGAGGGGGAGGGCCCTGTCAACAAGTGTGTGGTCGAGCACAAGACGACGGTGGCTGGTGGGATGCTCAAAAAAATAGAAGATATCAAAGGACTGTCGATATGGCTGACCTTCGCTTTTCCTCTCTTGGGGCTATGCAATCGCCGCAGGGGTGTCTGGGATGAGAGGGATGTCGTGGCTTTGGGGTGTCGATGTTGGATCGACGTGCAAAAACATAATAAAACTAAATGGTATATTAAACTAATAAATAAATAATAGAGGAAACGGGCTAGCTCTGTGAAACAAAGGGCGTGCGGTTGGTCAATTCGAGTCATTCGGCCGTCTTTTCTTCTTTTTCTGCTTTAATCTTGCTAGCCCGATGTCGGTAGCCGACAACAGCGTCATGGAGCTCGTGCAGAGCTGTCATACGGTGAGGCCCGGTTCCGTTACAGCGCTGCACTTTCGATGCCAGTAGTGGGTCACGTGCTTGTCACAGGGCGTCGGAGCTCACCGCCTGTAGAAGAGACTTATCGATAGACGGCAGAAAGAGGGGCCGGGCATGGGGGCATCGAGTGCTAGGCCAGGCGCGCTGCAATTTGCTCAACGTCGGGGTCGGCTATATCTACACACGCAGCACCCAGCACATACAATGTCGTCAATACCAGCACAAACGGCCACTGCGCCATCACAACAAGCTACGGCACCCGCAAACACCTCTCCCACATCCCAAATCGAGCGCTTCCTCGAGAATGACCCAAAACGCACCGGCTTCGACCCGGCCACCGGCTGGTGGATGAACTACTTCCGGATCCTGACGGGCCAGGTTACGCCCGAGGGCATCCACCACTACCGCGAATGGCGTTATCGCCAAAACGAGGAGCGCGACTGCAAGCGGTGCGACGAGGCTCGCGACTACCTGCTCAAGTACAGCCCTATTGTGCGCTTCATGGCGGAGAAGACGACGCAGCTGGGCGGCCACGACATGGACGGAAGCAAGATTGTCTGTGCACGGTGCCCGGCACGGGTGACAGAGATCGAGGTCAAGGGCGAGGATGGCGAGGTCAAGAAGGAGCTGAGTGTGGTCCGCCAAGGCGGCGGCTTCCACCCCGACTTTGGCATCCTGCTTTGCGCCAACGAGATGCGCGACCGCAAGCACCTCGAGGACAACCTGGCACACGAGATGGTGCATGCATACGACCATTTGCGGTGGAAGGTGGACTGGGACAATCTGCGGCACGCAGCATGCTCCGAGATCCGGGCATCCGTACTGAGTGGTGAGTGCCGGTGGACGCGCGAGGCTGTGACGCGTGGTAACTGGAACTTGACGCAGCAGTTCCAAAACTGTGTACGCTCGCGCGCCATCCAGTCGTTGACAGCACGGCCGCGGTGCAGGGACGAGGCTCATGCGACCAAGGTCGTGAACGAGGTCTGGGACTCGTGCTTCAACGATACCCGGCCATTCGACGACGTCTTCAAGTAGCGCCGCAAAGCATCAGCGGAGAAACGAGCACGACGGCTGGGGCCAGTGGCAGAGGCCAGAGACCCGAGATGATAATGAGATTTCCCCATTCCTGTATAGCCATGTATCATAAAGAATTCCACTGTAGAACAAAGCTGATATCAAGAATATGGCACCCCGGTGATTGTTTTTCAAAGATGTAGGATGCAGCGTAGAAAGCAAAATGTAAACGATGTGAAAAAAGAATGAAACAAAAGACAAAACCAGAAACGCCTCAATCCTTATGCTTGCCCAGCTGCGCTCCGCCGTTGCGCCAAAGTAAATTAGATACGCCTCGTACTCCTGCGTGCCACATATGTTCGTCCACTGTATACCTGAGTCGGATGCTCAACAGCATTGTGTGCTGCGTCACTCGCCGCCTCTGCCCTTCTCCCGGTTCGTTGCCCGCTCGCCCTTGACACAGTGCTTGATGATCCAAGGATGCTGCTGCACTGCATCCAGCGGCAGTCTCTTATCAGGGTCCAACACCAGGAGCTATAACGTGTTAGTCATGGTTTAGTGGAAGGCAGTGGGTGATGGGAGAGACATACCTTCTTGATCAGGTCCCGCGCTTCGGGGCTGACAAACGACGGAATCGTCATGTCCGCGCGCGCAATGCGCCGATGCGTCATCACCATAGTGTCCTCAAACGGCGCCTCGCCCACGAGGAACTCGTATGTCAACACACCCAGACTCCATAAGTCCACCTTCTCATCGTACGAGTTGTCGTTGCCGTTGCCGTGCGGCTTCACCATCTCCGGCGGCAGGTAGTCCAGAGTACCACACAGCGTTGTGCGGCGGTGGTTGGGTGCGTGCACACTCCAGCCAAAATCGGAGATCTTGAGCTCGCCGTGGATGCCCACGAGGATATTCTCGGGCTTGATATCACGGTGGATAACGTGCTTGCGGTGCAGGTAGCGCAGGGCCGAGGCCATCTGTGCCACGTACTGTGCCGCCTTCCATTCAGGAAAGCGGTTCTCGCGCCGAAGGTGCTTGTACAGCTCGCCGCGGCCGGCAAACTCAAGGATCAAAAAGATGCGCTTGCTGTCGTGGAAGTGACCGTACATCTTGAGGATGTTTGGGTGCCGCAGGTTGCTCTGGATCTCGACCTCACGGCGCACCTGCTTCTCAACACCCGAGCCATGCTGCAGTTCTGCCTTGTAGAGCACCTTCAGCGCGCAGATGAAGCCGCTGCTGCGCTCGCGCGCCAGGTACACACGGCCAAACTTTCCCTTGCCTAGTGGCCGGCCAATCTCAAACATGCCCAGGTGGAACTGGCGAGGCTGGTTGTAGAGGGGAGCGGATCCATCGAGAGCACTCTCGCTTGACCGGTGCTCGGCCAAGTCTGTCGAGTCCTCGGTTGCCGCAGTTGATGCTGACGAAGCTGTTATCTTTGACGATGATGATGAGGCAGTCGCTGTGCTTGTTGCGGATGTTACGGTAGCTGTTCTCGAGGGAGCAGCTGTATTGGAGCTCTGTGTCTGCAGAGCCACCTTGAAGAGGTTGTTTCTGGCCGTGCTCTGGCCGGACTGTGTTGATGGCAAGCCCTGGATAGTTAGTAAGGCGGATGCCGTCGATGATGTCGCTGTGTCCGCGCGAGCTCTTACCTTAGCTTTGGGGTACGCCCGGCTGCCGTCGTTCTCGTCGTTGACGGACATCCGCTCGAAGCGGGACTCGAGCGCTCGAGTGGCCGCCATGGTGCAGATGGCAGGCGGAAGCGGCGGTGAAAGAAGAGAAGAGAGAAGAGAAGAGACTGAAACGAGGCGAGGCGGTGAGAAGAGGAGGGAGGCCGGGGAGAAGAGAAGAGGACGAGAGTGACGATGTTGATGTTCACGAGAAGTTGAGAGAGGTCGACAAGTAGAAGAAGCGACAGTCGGGCACACACTCTGGGGAATGACGGCCGTCTTTATTATTGTTCGCTGTTGTGGAGGAGGGCTTGCAGGTGAAGGAAAGGCGCAATAAAAATAGAATAACTATCTCAAAAATCCAATAGAAAAATAACAGCGTGAGGCTCGTCGCTATGGTTCCCCTTGAAGCACTAACGACAATGCGCTGAAACCTAACAATATAGGGCATGCTCCCCACTTGTTGTATTGTGGCGCTGTAGTATGGGGTCAATGTGCCGTTGGCTAGGCGACGCGATTGTGCCTGATGACTAAGACAGCATGGCCTGTACTAGTCTCCACCTCCACGCAACGATAGTAGTATTAATAGGCGACGTCCCAAATAGGAAGCAGCTGCTTTCATCCAACCTCACTTTCATCGACCTGCACGACATCGCGGATAATAGCTGGTCGGGGATGGAGAACGGACCCGGGAGATCAGCACCCACCGCTGTGCTGGTATCTAGACATGGCATCTAGACATGTTTTTCTAGTCATTTCATCTTCCCTCTCCCTTGATATCGTCTCTCATTCATACATCGTCGATGATGTATCTCAGCCGAGGGCGGTCGGAATCGCACGGCGGGTTGTCTCGAGGCTCGACATCTTCGCGGGCAATGGCTCGACATATGCTGTAGGCACAGCTGAAGAAGAAGGTATTGGCGACTTCATGAAAAGAACCCAGCTTCGACCGGAGCTCGTGGCCCAACCCCGCCAAGTACCGACGTTATGACTGTCCTTGGAGAGCAGGATCGGAATGGCTGTCGGCCATTTGCAGATAGCGATCGAGATAGAAAAGGAGAGGACCGATAAAGTCGTAGAAGCTGACCATAATGGCCCCGTAGATCCGATCGTCTGAAGAGTACTCGAGATGCTCGGATTCCCTCCGCACCCACTTAGCATAAAATGCCATGAAGACTTCCCTGGCCTCTTCAAAATCACTAAGACTATGGCTGTCTAGGCTTGGATCAGCCGCACCGTCAACCGAAGTGTCATCCGAAAACAGTAATAGAAGACAGCTAGCCTCTGCAGCGTCCTGAATGCAAGGCCATTGCATGATGTCCTGTAGTTCTGGGGTCATATCCTCTTCTGAGACCCGCAGGAGTTCCAGACATTCAAAATACATCGCGGAGGTATTATGAAGTTTGTTGTGTATTTTGGTGTATATTTTGGTGTATATTTTGGTGTAGTTGGGTGTATAGTTTGCAGAGATAGAGCAGGATGGCTGGAGGAGGAAACAGAGCGTCGAGGGAGGCTTATATAGCCATGCTCGCGAGGCAAAACAACATCGACGGTCTTTGTGCTTCCGACAAAGTCTACGACATACTCAACCATACTGGCCAGCTATAGAAGTACACCATGGATCAACGACCAGGACTATTCTTGAATGCATCTAGCATAGACCACTTAAAGGTCACGATCGAACTTATAGTAGACTCTGTCGCCTCACCAAAAGCACCGTTGCATGTGCATGGTACGCCACAAGGCAGTATAGCCCGTTCTTAGTCCGAACTTTGCTGGTTTGTATCCCATTGTCGCTGAATCACAAGTAGATATCCTCCCATTATAATACATCCTCCCATCATGAAAGATGTATTAATCGTCTGTATTGAGCTCCTGTGAGCTTCCATAAAGCAGTACCGTTAGCCGGTATTGGTGTCAAATAAACTAATTGCACTACTGCCGCGATCGATAAGCTCAACCCCACCTCAGCTCCAATTACATAATCCTGCTTGCCTCTACGCCAAATCTCAACCTCCAACAACCAGCTTGTCGCAAAGTCCACACGCCACCCAAACAGCGCGTCAAGTCATCTTTGCCCCGGATTTCTGTTTCCGTTCCTTTAAAAGCCCCCGAAAATACGACGGCAACGCAAAGGTGCTGTGTGCGACAACCTCTGGCAAAGCGCCTCCGACCCCGCCTCGGCAGTCCTCTCTTCACCTGGGCCACCATTCGCATTCACCACGATGAACAACATCGCATCGCCAAACGAGCCCTTCCTGGGCGCCGGCTCCGATTTCGAGCTGGCCACCCGCACCCATGTGCAGGGGCACTGGCAGATCTCGTCCCGCAAGCTTCCCATCTCGCGCGCCGGCGCCATCGACGCCATGGCCGACCGCATCGGCATCCCCATTCCCGAGATGATCTTCGGCGACAACCAGGTCGTGCTGCGCCACGTTCCCTCTGGCTGGTCCATCACCTTTGACGCCGCCGACGCGCTCGACAAGGTGGACAAGACGGGAGAGAGCCGCCTGCAGGTCGCCTACGCCCGCGACTGGGCCAGCAGCCGCGAGATGTCCTCGGTCGAGGGCATCACCGATGTTCGGCCCTACGACTGGAGCTACTCCACCTCGTATCGGGGTACAGAGGCGAAGGGGGCCGACGCAGACGGGGGTGAGAAGGACGAGAAGCAGCTAAACGGGGATGCTGTTGCTGAGCACCTGGAGGAGACGTCTGAGCACCAGCTCCCGTTGGAGCTCCTGCGGCAGCGCGACCCCATCCTGTTCAACGACGACGTCATTCTCTACGAGAGCGAGCTTGACGACAACGGCATCTCGATCTTGCGGGTCAAGATCCGCGTGATGCCGCAGCGGCTGCTGCTGCTGAGCCGCTTCTACCTGCGCGTCGACAACGTCGTCGTGCGCGTGCGCGACACGCGTGTGTATGTCGACTTTGCGACGGACGAGGTGCTGCGCGAGTACACGGCTCGCGAGGACTCGTTTGATAATGTGCGGCGCACCCTCACGGCATCGCGGGGTCTGCGGTCGGACGGCATCATGGTGGCGATGCGCGACGCCAACATTGTTGCTGACTTGCTGCCTGTCGTGGATGCCAAGATGGAGCGGCTGGCTCTGGGAGAGACTGGGTCGACGGCGACTCTGCCATCAAGGCCAGCGCCGCCAGCCTCTACGACAGCTTCGGCGGCACCAACGACATCGGCGACATCAGCATCACCAGCAACGTCCATGCCAGCACCCACAGGCATGCCAGCACCAGGGCGGCCAACAACGACCTCAATGCCAGCACCGATAGGGAGACCAGCACCATCGAGCATGCCGGCTCCAACAGGCATGCCGGCGCCGTCGAGGATCCCACGGCGGTAACGGGGTGCTTACAGAAAGCAGTAAAAAAAAAGCATTATTTGGTGTTCTCAATCGGTAACCATCAGGACTCTTCAGGTAGAAAATATAAATTCAACTCGTGATATCACTTAAAACAGTAGCAGCATTTTTGCTGGACGGCGAATAGACAAAACCAACAAACCACAAAACAAGCCAATCAAAAGGGGCACATCGTTATACACCATCGATCGTTGTAGACCGTATCCGAACATAACATAACGCAAGCAATCAGACAGAAATCAAAAGAAAAGGACACAGGAAAGAAAAGACTACCTCGCATCGACGGGCGACGATGACCGCGTCACGCTCTCATACTCGAGCGACCACTTGTCCACCTCCTTGAACTTGATAGCGGCCTTCTCTAGCTCTTCGCCAAAGGTGCGCGCTGTTGTCCTTGATGTTGAGGGCAGAACCTGGGTTGTGTCGTCATCGCCAAAGGTATCGCCCGCCAGTGGCGTAAACGTGCTGTCGTCGGCACCCGCATCTTCTGCACTGTTGCTGTTGTCCTGGTTCTCCTTGTCAGACGCGCCAGAAACACCCCGCGAGCCATACGTGCGTCTGCGCTTCTTGTTCTTGCTGCTGTCGTCGGCAGTCTTGCCGCGCGCCTGGGCCTGGGCCTGTGCGGTCGCCCGTAGGCCGGATGCACTTCTGCCGCGGCGGAGACTGGCGCCAGAGAACGACTTTGCATGGTGTGCCAGTTCGTCGTCGTCCTCACTGAGCAGTGCGGACCGCTCAAACTCGTTCTCGTCGTCTTCGTTTTCGTGCGAGCCAGACCGGTGGTGATCAGGTCTGCTGCGGCGGTGCCGCTGGGGAAGAAGAGCGGCCAGCGCGGCCGTCGTGAGGGGAGCGACTTCCTTTTGGGTTTGGCCACGAGCAGGAGCCGTGCGACCCCGGGCTGCAGGCTTCTTCGCAGGGGCAGTTTGGTAGTTGGGCGAATGTGTCAGCGACGGCGGCGAGGAAATGTCCGACGCAATCTCGTCGTCCACAAGTTCGGGGGTCTGGCGAGACAGTGCAGGCACAGAGTGTGCCACTGCCGTCTTGCCGCGACGCACACCCTTGGTGAGACCCTTGAGCGTGGGCCACATCGGCGGGGTCTCGGACTCCGAGTCACTACTCATAGGAGGCGCCATGATCTCGTCGTTGGGTCCACCGGGCGTTGTGTAGCGCCGACGGAGCTCTGCTTCAGACAGGCGCACTGACGCGGACGAAGACGCAGGCGAGGAAAGCGGCGACGAAGCGGAGCCTGCTGCTGCAACTGCGCCATCGACATCTGCAACATCGGCCAGCTCTGACGCCTCGACGGAAGGGACAATGCTAATGTCACTGAGCGGCTCAGCGGCACCAGCAGCATCAGCAGCATCTCCCATGACGGCTTCCTGCACCTCATCTGTGGTCTCTGCGGTCTCGACGCCTCTCGACCGCCGCTTCGGCAGCTCGTTTTCGCGCTGGCCTTCCTGAGACTTGCGCTTTCTGGAGGCAGTCGTCGTAGTGGGCTTGGGCGCGGCTGCTGCGCGTGTCCTTGTGCGGCCCATCAGCAGCATAGTCGTCGTGTTGGCACTGGACGAAACGGAAGTGTCGGCGATCGGCGCGGCTTGTGGCGCACGGGACCGGGTGGTTTTTGAAGCACGGCCACGCGTATTCGACAGAGACGACGACTCGGCATCAGACATGTACTGGGGTGCTGTCACGGCTGTGTCGTCAAGCTCGCTGCCCGACTCGGCGCCACGGTCACGGCTCGTGTGGCGCGAGTGCATCCGCGAAGGCTCGCGCGAAGCATCCCGAGATGGGCCCCGCGACTCGTCTCTTGCCCGCCGGTGCCGGCCAAGAATGCTGGGCTCGCGCGCACGCCGCTTGAATGTGCCGAGGCTGAAGGAAGAGCCCATGCTGGGTGTGGCTGCAGAGGAGTTGCCGCCGCGGCTGCTGGGCCGGATGGGGGCGTCATCGCGGCTGTGGACGCTGGACTGGCGTGGCCGACCGCGGCGGAAAAGGCCGACATTGAACGACGAAGTCGATGCGGCCGTCGTGTCTGCTGTGGGTGCAGCGGCACCGGGTGAGCCGCCAAACGCGTCGAGGTCGGCGTCGAGGTCGTCGAGGTTCTCGAGGTCGCTGAGATCGCGGAGTGTATGGTCGCCAAAGTTGGTGTCGATATCAGCAAATGTGTCGTCCATAATGTGGAGGCCAGAGACGTCCGGGCCGCGGGCAGGGCGAGCAGGGCGAGCAAGGGCTTTCGACTTTGAGCTAGCCGAGGCTGTCGCCGATGTCGAGGGTGCCGCCGCCGAGGCCACTGCGGCATGGCGAGACGAGGTGCGCCGGCTGCCCGCGCTCGGGGTTTGTGATACGGGTGCGGCATCGCTGCGGCGTGTACGGCGGGTCGGTGCAGGCGGCGACGTGCTCGCGGCATCTGTCTCTGTTGCGACCGGGTCGGCAGTTGCCGTCGTCGAGGCCGAGGTCGCTTCGGGCTCCTTTGTGCGCACGACGGCGCGTGTGCGCCTTGCTGGGCGAGGCATCGTGAGTGGTAATGTGTGTGATTGTGATGTAGAGATCGATAGAGCCCAACACCGAAAAGTATGCTGTTCCAAGAAAGAAACTATACTTGTTGATGGGCTGTCTGGCAGAGTGTCGTCACGGTGAACAATAAGAGGCTGTCAGCTTGGGAAGCGGCTTGCGAAAAATACAGAATGAACGAATGGAACCTGCTCGACAGAGCGTGTCTTGGTGGGCATAACAAATTAACAATAGGGCCGCCGGGCTAGAGCGTCGCGGTCGGTCCCACGACGCTAACGCGCGACGCGTTTAACGAGATGGGGCAGAATAATACGCAGACAGTGTGTAGACTGTTCTGCACTGTATTGGCACTGTCGCCACATCTCCACCTCGGCTCATCCCAACAAAGAGCTGCCACATCGTCCTCAGCAGCTTCGGGTCAGTGATCAGTGGTCAGCTGGTCAACTCTGGAATAGACACAATATGCGGCCCAAACACACTTGAAGGTTCTTCTGATGGACTATCGCAGCGTGCTGTTGCTGGATGCCCTCTAATGCGCCTCCCACCAGCTGAGCAAGGGATGATGCATCGTAAGATATAATGGCCGATTGGCCTCGATTGGCCCCGACGGCCCGATGCAGCAACCTCTCCGTTGGCGCTTCTGCCGTGCCGTGTGCAAAATGGCCTTGATGCCGTGTCCGTGGTCGTAATTCTCGACTCCAGGGACCGAATCGGCCTCTCTGGCAGCTTTCTCAATTTGCATGCAAGAACCTCTGTAGTTGTTGTTCCTCTTTATGACGTCAGCAAGCTAGTGCAGTCAACAAAACTGCGTTCTTTCCGTTTGTCTCACAAGCACCTGCCTCCATTCTTTTAGCTGAGATCTACTATAATTGTTATTATTATTAATAATACCAAGTTCCGGTCCAGCTTTAGCTCTTGCCTGTCCTGAACGTAGTCTCGACCACGTCCGCTCCCTCTTTAAGCTTCACTCATCCACACCATCACCATACACCATCAACATACACCACACAACACCACACACACCACCACCCACCACAACGATGAACTCTTTGACGGCATCGATGCTCAGCCGACCTCTGATCGGGTCTGCCCATCTGGGCCTTCTCCGCCAGCTCCCCGGCCAGTCCTCTGCCCTGCATGTCCTCCGCCCGTCGCTCTTCCGTCCACAGCCCACGCGGCCGCTGCCGCCGTCGGCATGCCGCAGCGTCCACATGTCCACGTGTCCCAAGTTTAGACACAACGGCCACGATCGCTCGTCGTCGTCCTCTTCGCAGTCGAGCTTCTCGCCGTGGTACTTGGCTGCCGCCATCCCTATGGTCGTCGTCCCGGGCGATGCACCAACCTACGAGACACCCCCTCCGAGCCGCCCGCTCTCGTCCTACAGCCGCTACGACCTGCCCTTGAACCCCGAGTTCGCCGCCGAGGTGTCCAAAGGAAGCGTGATTGGTGGGTGCACCTCGGGTCTTCCGTCGATCTTCCGTCGATCTTCCGCTGTGCATCTTAGATACTAACGCGAGCAGGCTTTGCCATCGGTCTTCTGGTCAGCACGTTCTCCAAGTCACTCGTCCTCCTGCTCGGCCTCGCCATCACACTGCAGAGCGTGGCTGCGCGCGCCGGCATCGACCTGGTGCATTACTTCAAGCTCAAGGAGCGCTTCAGCTCGTCGCGCGTCCTCACTGCCCTCTCTGAGCACACCGCCTTCAAGCTCGCGTTCGGTGTCTGCTTCATGCTGTCATCCGCCATGCACTTTTAAATCGCTCTGCCATCCCTTCGGGATTGTGAACAACCATAGCGCTGCATAGTCATAGTGTTGGTAGCCTGAGTAGCCAATGCAATAGTTAATGGAGCGAGGAATAACCAAACATGCTATGCCAAGTGTAGCTAAGACGAACAGCTATAGTAAATCTACACACCGGAAATCATCATACAGCCATACGCCCATTAGTATGGCTGCGTCTCCTTCTCCAGCCACGCCAGAGCCACCTTGTCATCGCCAAGAAGACTCTTGGTCTTCGCCACAATTTCCACGTGATAGTCGTTGAGCCACTTAATCTCGCGCGGCGACAGCAGCTCCCGGTCGATCAGCGCCCGGCAGTACGGCACCATGGTGACGTGCTCAAAGCCCAGGTACGGCTTGTCGCCAAACGTGTGTGTCGTCTTGACTTCGCCTACAATCACCATATTCTCAATGCGGATACCGTACGAGCCATCCTCGTAGTAGCCGGGCTCAATCGACGTCACATTGCCGGTGGCTAGCGACACCTCCGCGTACTGCTTCCGTGTGCCGATACCGATCGGACCCTCGTGGACGTTCAGGAACGACCCGACACCGTGGCCTGTGCCGTGCCGGTAGTCGAGTCCCTCCGACCACAGAAACTGCCGTGCAAAAGCATCAAGTGCGAAGCCGGTCGTGCCCTTGGGGAACACGGCCACGTCGAGGGCAATGTTGCCCTTGAGAACGAGCGTGTACGCCTTGCGTTCGGCATCGGTCGGTGTGCCAAAGTGCACTGTGCGTGTTGTATCCGTCGTGCCGTCGTAGTACTGTGCACCAGAGTCGCAAAGGTAGATCTCGTTGACGTCGAGTGGCGAGCAGCTGCCGCGCTCGGGCTGGTAGTGGATAACAGCCGCGCTGTGAGGTTAGTATAGGTATTCGTGTATATGTAAAAAGAAAAGGGAAAAAAAAGGAAAAGGAAAAAAGCGCAAAGGAAGGAGAAACTTACTTGGCACCTGTCGAGGAGATGGTAGGGAACGAAAGACCAACATAGTGGTCCTGGACGGACCGCAACGCCTCCAGCTTGTCGGCGGCCTCCACCTCATCGAGAGCAACGCCCGACGTCAGCTGGTCCTCGAGCCATGCCAGATACTGGATCAAGGCAACACCATCGCGAATGTGGCATTGCCGCATGCCCTCCAGCTCGACGTCGTTCTTAACTGCCTTGGCATCGCCGATTGGGCTGCGCACCTCCTCGACAAAGTCCTCGCCACCCAGCGCCAGAACAAGAGCCCACGATGTGCGGTTTGACAGCAGGAATTTCTTGCCGTCTGCCGGCAGCGACTTGTCCTTCTCACCCTCCGCATCCTCTACACTGGCCTCCTTGGACGCTGCAAGTGCAGCTCCCAGTATTTTGGAGTCTGCAAAGATTGCATCGTAAGGCTTGATGGTGACCTGATTCGCCTCCAGGGACGCCTTGCACTCACTGTTGAGCTTGGTGCTGTCGACGTACAGAATGGCATCATCGTTTGTGACAATCGCGTACGAGAAGAAAACAGGGTTGTACGGAATGTCGTTGCCACGCAGATTGAACAGCCATGCTACCTCGTCCAGCAGAGATACGACAAAGCCAGCGCCGCTCTTCTTTTCAAGTTCGGCCCGCAGCTCAGTCAGCTTTGTCGTAGTATCCTTGCCGGCAAACTTGGTCGAGTCCAGCAGGATGATCGGCTCCGTAGGGTGCGGTGGGCGCTCGGTACCCCACACCGAATCAACTAGGTTTGTCGAGACCGCGACCAAGTCTTTGCCACCGCTCCGCTTGATCTTCTCGGCGAGCTTCTTGGCTGTCGAGCTGGCCAGGAGCGTGGGGTCGACTCCGACCACCTTGCCGCCGACCGACTCGCTGGCCGTCCACTCCTGCCATGTCGGCACGTCTTGAATACCCTGCTTCAGGAGCGTCCAGTTGTTATCGAGCTGTTTCGCTGCCTGGTTGAAGTAGCGGCCATCGGTGGCCACCACGGCCTTGTCAAACGAGACAACTGCGCAGCCAGCCGAGCCGCTGAAACCGCTGATGAACTCGCGGCGGCCATCACATGGTGCAATGTACTCTGACGAATGTGCGTCCTCGGAGGGAATAACTACAGAAGAAAGAATGGTGAGCGAGCGGCCTGTCTCACATATCGTCGCTAGCGACGCCCAACTTACTGTAGAGATCAATCTTGTTTTCGACCATAAGCTGGCGAAGCTTCTCGAGGCGCTCGCCGGTGGCAATGGTCTCCATTTCGGCAACAGGGGTGGTGCTCTCTTCCGGCCGGGCTGAAGAAGCTTGGGTGTGGGCGTAGCGGCGGGGGTTGGAGCTCGGGGGCCGCTGATAAGGGCTTGTCGGTGACCGAAGAGGGCCGATACGACGCTGGTGGTAGAGAGACGAGCAAGGGAGCTCGGTAACAGATGGCGAGACGGGCTTGGACAGGATAGCAGCTTTGGGAAGGGCTGCGAGCTTGGCGATGCGTAGAGTTGCGGACTTGGTGATCGATTGCGTATGCGCACCAACAATGCGTGGGAGGGCACGAGACACAGTGCTCGAGGATGAAAATGACATGGGTCAGGGCAGCAGAAGATGGAAGAAGCCAAAGCAAGACGACGAGCCAAAGAGTAGAAGTAGTCAATGGCGAACGGGAGAACGGGAGACGAGGACGAGGGATAAAAGAGAAGTGGAGGAGAGGAGGAGAGAATTGACGGGACAGAGAGGTGAATGGATTGATACTGGATTTTGCCTGTTCAGGAAGGCACGCGGGTGGACAGCAGCGTCAGTGGATGGCGCCTTCCTCCGCTTTATCGCTGCCCTTATCCCCTCTTTCCTGCACCGGACACGGGCCCCACTGTTCCGAGCTATTGGTCGCTGTACTATTCAAGACAGCTTCCAGAAGAGGGAGGTGGGGTGTTCGCCGGGCTCACAGGGCGCGATGTTCCACGTTGTAAGTTTCCAAAGCGGAAGGAGCGATTCACAGATTACGGAGCATGGCCGGCCAGCTTCGGCTTTGTATTAGGTAATGAAGACTGTGCTCAAACTGGTGGAAGTGAGATGAGGCATCAAGCATCTGAAGTAGCTGTGCTGTGAGAAGATAGCATGCGTGAATAGAGCCTTGTTGGTATGGACTGTGCTTGCGCGATGTTGCTCCGTGTGGGCAGATAGCAGCTTGTAGGGCTACGGATGTTCTCATCGACGGGAGGAAGAGACCTATTTTGTATGATTTTTGTTTAGAATTACCACATTGTAGGTTTATTTACATATTTACATATTTATTTAGGGACTCTGCTTTTATTCAAGCTACTAGCTCAATAGTCTCGTAAATAAAGAAATAAAGTAAGAGAATCGTTTTCATCCGAAGATGATCTGGTTTCTTGGCATGCTCATGCACCATCTAACATACGTACAGGACGTCAACGCAGTCTATCTCTTATTCGCCAGCTCGTGAGGGTTTGTGTCTCACGGCAGCCTTGCTGCGTGCCGACTGTTGCAGCTCGAGAGCGGTCTTGTCCTTCAGTTTAGCATTTATATTTGCGCTCACTTAAACTCGAATATGCCCCCAAGTCCTGCACGTGACCGCCAGTGGCCAACTGCACTACGCCCGGAAGAGTCTCACTCGGCAGCTGCTGTGGGTTTGGTGGGGCAGCAGCCTAACAAAATTCATAGCAGCCGCTTCGACGAAAACGCTACAGCACGCAGCAGAGCGACGACGATGCCATGCACGCGGCGGATGCACAGCGACACACATATATCTCACGCGCCCTCTGCACACGCTTCCTTCTCGTACAATGCCATAATGAACGTGCACCAAAGCAATTAACTCTGCTCTCCAGACCATTGGGCATCCAGTTCGACATGGTATCACGTTACTGAAAAGGGGGGGACGTTGCGTTTCGTTCATTTTTCTGTTTTTATTTCCTTGGGCATCTTCTATTGGAGACGCCCTCTGCAAGAAGCGAAGCCGCTGCCATTGCGCCCTTGGATTGCCGGTTTCCATCTCGTTCTCGAGTTCTAGAGTCTGTTTTGCTGTGTAGATTTCTGTCGGTTTCTGTCGATTTTCTTACACTTTGACTAGAGGGGCGTCGTGCCTTGCTCCTTCCGTTTTGCGCTCACGTCGCAGCTCACAACCTCCAACCTCACAGCTCCCACGGCCTCACCCCCCCTTGAGGCTCCCAGAATACTCTGATACGATCCAACCTCATCTCTACATAGTGGACGCCATAAGTCGACCGTGACAGGCCTTCCTTCGCCTGCATTCACCCATTCACTCGTTCACTCATCCGCCAGCCGACGCGCCGCGGGCCTGCACAGCCTTAGCCTCACCAGCAGCCTCCTCGTCTCGCCTCACTTGCTTGCCCACCCTCACTCTCACCCACACCGGGTCCAACCCCGACGCCAGAACGTACGTCTGCACCCGATACTGGTTCGGCCGTCGCGGTGTGACATCCTTGTGTCAGTTTGAAGCACAGCTAGCACCAGTCGAGAGCAGCGACACCTGTCCGATATCTACAGCCCTCACATCTTGACGCCCACCAAGTGCTGCTTTTCCATACATTGTTCCTACTACACTAGACCTCACAATGGACAACCAAGCCCCGTTACCGACGTCACTAGCCGAGGTTGAGTCTGTAAGTCGACACACACCTGCAACGGCGGCATCACGGCCATGGCAGACGACCTAGGCTTGCCCTCTATTAACACAGCTAGTTAATCCTCGCGCTCTACAGCCCCCAGACGTCCCACACCGACATCGCATCTATACAAGACACTCTCCAGCGTCTTCAGCGTTCGCCCGAGGGGTGGCGGCTCGCACAGACTTTCATCGACCGGCCTGTTAGAAGCACCACCGACGATCAGATCAAGTTCTTTGGTGCCCTGACCATCATCATCAAGCTCAACACCGAGAGGTACAGTCTCATCCCAGGCCCATCTCCCAGACCACTCACTGACCGAGTAGCTCTGCTCTCTCACCGGAAGATGCGGGTGAACTGCTCCAGAACTTGCTGCGCTGGCTCGCCACCTCTTCTCGCGACGAGTCTGGCTTTCTGTCGACCCAGAAGCTGTGCCAGGCCCTTGTCACCTTCTTCATCCACTTCTCCTCGCTGTGGCCCAGATGCATCAAGAGCCTCCTGCTTTCGCTCCGGACGGGCAACAGTGTGGTCGGTGACGATGTCGACCGCGCACCGAGTGTGTCCGATATTGTTGCTGGCCTCGACTGGCGGCTGATGCGGGTGGCCCTGCTCTTTGCTAATAACCTTGTGACCGACGTCGGCAAGACCGATATGCGCCTCCCCAAATTCTCTGCTGTCCACGCCCAGCTCCTCCAGAACGCTGCAGACGCTGCTGAGCTGATCCATGTCGGGCTTGCGTCTCCAGTGTCAGACCCGGCCAAGACGGTCACTATCCGCCGCGAAAGCATCAAGTGTCTCCAGGTAAGGGCCCGTCTTCTGTACTTTTGTACGAGATACATCGCTGTTTTTGCTTTTTGCTGTAGTAACCACTAACCATTCTAGTCATGGATTTTGTACGCCCAGCGGCTGCCTCTTAACAGCAGTGAGACCCTCATCGGGCCCCTACGCTCTCTCATCAACCCTGTCGTCATTTGTCTCCAAGACGACGAATTGTACGACGCTGCTATCGAGCTTCTCAGCGATATCCTCTCCAACTACTCCAACTTTTTCACAGCCGACCACTACGATTCCATCGCGTCCATCTTCGAAAGCGAATGGGGCGAGAAGCACATGCAGGCGCTGCTTGGTGGTGACTTTGACTTTGAACCGCTACAGTACGGCTTGCTGCTGCTCGCATACGGCGATGCCCGCGTCGAAACGCTCATGACGACACCAGCATCAACCGATGGTGGCCGGTCACAAAAGATTCTAGCCTCACTCTCGGCCCTGTTGACAGCGGCCGGCCACCCGGTCGCGGAGGATTTTATCTTCGTGCCTGCCCTGGAGTTCTGGGCTACGTATATAGAGACGATGCTGGACTCCATGTACTCTGACGCGGACGATGGCAGTGGCGGGCAATACGCGCCTTGGGTAGAGTCAGCTCTTGTCGTTGTGAAAGAGGTCGTTGGGCGTTGCTGGGCGAAGATCCAGTACCCGCCCATCAAGGAGTTTATGAGCTGGGACTCGTCCGACCGCGCCGGTTTCGGAGATGCACGTAAGGACGTTGGCGATCTTTTGCAGACGGTGTTCACGGTGGCCGGCCGTGACCTTCTCACCATCTTTACCGACCTTCTGCTGCAGTCTATCAACGACAAGGCGTGGTCACAGATTGAGGCCACGGCCTTCTGCTTGGCAGCACTTTCGGACTGTGTGTCCGACGACGCCAACTACGATGGCATTCTCGAGAGCATCTTTTCGTCACCGCTTTTCAGCTTGCTAGCTCTGGGCGAGTCACAGCTTCCTGTGCGCCTGCGCCAAACAGCCCTCTCACTTATTGAGCGCTACTCGGAGTATTTCGAACGCAAGCCCGCACACCTACCGGCCGCACTCAACCTACTCTTCGAGGCTGTGGCGACACCACCACTCGCAATGCAGGCCTCCAAGGCTATCTCGACACTGTGCTCGTCATGCCGGGCGCTGCTGACACCCGAGGCGAGTGCGTTCCTGCGCCAGTACCAGATGCTGCACGACAACCCACAGCTGGACTCGCTCGCAGAAGAGCGCATCGTCTACGCCATTTCCGCTATCATTCAGTCTACACCCGACGAGACAACGCGACTCCAGCTGTCGGAGCAGCTCCTCTCCTATATTGTGCGCGATGTCGAGCTCTGCCTAAGACTGCACAGAAACGAAGGAACAAACTCAGACTTGGACACAAACTCACCGCTCATCGCCAAGGCTGTGAGACAGTGCCAGCAGCAGCAGCAGCAAAAGCAGCCGCAGAGCCAAGAGAGCCAGCTGGTGCCGTCGACTAACGAAGTCCTCCTGCAGGCCGTGCTTATCCCACTGCGGTGCCTTGCCAGCATGGCGCGCGGCCTCCAGTCGACGACCGAGGCCGCTATCGAGCTCGATTCGGATGACGATGTCCACAATGGCTCCGAAAGTGCTCCTACCGGCCACCCCCAACTGCAAAGCCTGCAGTCGACCATCATGTCCATGATTTTGGCAATCCAGTCTGTGTTCCCTCGAAGCAGCGAGGTTGTTGATGTCATCTGCAGCATTTTCAAGGCTGGCTTCTCCGAGGCCGAGCCAGGACCACTTGTGTTCCCCCCCGAGATGGTCACGGAGATGTTGGTTCACCAAAGCGGTACTGGCGGCGATGCGACAAAGACCGTGACGCCATACATTGGATCGATTGTGAACACTGCACAATCGTTTGTCAGCTCTCTTGCCAACAAGAATGCGTCGAGTGCGGCAGCAGCCAAGAGCTTGGGAACGCTGGTGCCCTGGATCTTTGGTCTGCTGCAGCAACTGCCGGAGCCGGAGGCAGACACGGAGCTGACACAGAGAGGTATCGAGTTTGTGGACTGTGTGATGCAAAAGAATGCAGCGGCGCTGCTTCGGTTAGAGCCGTCGTCGCAGCTCGAGTACTTTTTCATGTTCACACTCAAGGTTCTGGACGGCAACGAGCCGCTGCCCAAAGCCGCAGCAGCAGAGTTCTGGGTAAGCAACTGCTGGTATGATGCAGTGAGAAGGATAAGAAGAAATGCTAACTGTTTCGATAGTCGACGTTCATCACACTTCGGCCAGAGGAAGACTTGAAGGCGTCCGTGAGCAACGCGATGGAACACCTTGGTCCTCTGCTGTCACGCTCACTTATTAACAACTTTGGCGGCAATGCATCTCGCAGTGAGCTGGACAAGCTTGCTGACCCTCTCAAGAAGATGGTCGTGCAGCATGTTCGGGCACAGAGCTGGCTAGAACAGGCACTAACGGCGTCGTCGTTTCCGAGTGACCGTGTGACGGCGAGCGAGAAGGCCGTATTCCTCAAGAAGATCATGAAGTGAGTCCTACCCATCCACATACAGGAGCCCATTCTCGTACTAACACATTGCAGCCTTCGCGGGTCTCGGCAGACAAACACTGTGGTGCGGGAATTCTGGCTGACGTGCCGCGGGTCCAGCTTCTCGTATGCTTCATAGGCTGAGGCTGAGCGGATCAAAATAGGAACAGCCAGAGCTAGGATATATGAAAAACGGATGAGTGTAAACCTGGGACAGAAAATGTTGCAAGATAGGGGCGCGCGTGTTGTGGGCGTGTGAGATGGAGATGCGTGTAACGAAATTGATGATATTATACATATACAGCCCTGCCTTCCTACTTTCCGTATGTACACTTGACCTTGCCTTGAGGCTCACCCGCGCCAGGACTCTAGGACTATAGACCGATGGCTGTTCTGACAGCTGCCATGGTCTCTTCCGAGTTGGCCCGTGCCTGTTTTGCGCCATGCGCGGCCACGCGGTCTAGGTATGCGCCATCATCGCGCTTCAGCACTTCAAAGAAGCGCTCGCGGATGCCGCCCATGTGGCCGATGACAGCATCAACAGTACGCTCTTTCAAGGCCTTGAGAGACTTTCCCTCGAGCTCAGCGGCCACCTCGGCCGTCTTCTCTTCGATGGGGCCCGTCAGGCCCGAGTTGCCATTCTCCATGAGAACAAGGATCTCCAGCAGGTTGGCCACAGCAGGTCGCTCGTGGCGGTCGTAGCTCACAGTAGAGATGGAGTCAGTGCGCGCTCCCATGATCTTCTTGCGGATGGTCGTGTCGTCGTCAGTCAGCAGGATGCGCGACCGTGTGTCGGGCGACGACTTTGACATTTTCTGGGTCGCGTTCTGCAGCGACATAACTCGTCGTGCAGGGGCTGTATGGTCAGCATATGCACTCCGCTTTGTTTTGAAGTATAATAAAATAACCTACATAGCAGAGTTGTGGGCGGCACGAGAAGCTGCTGGCCGTGGGTGTGGTTGAAGTTTGTGGCGCACTCGCGGGCAAACTCGAGGTGCTGCTTCTGGTCCTCGCCGACAGGGACGTGTGTGGCGCGGTGGACGAGGATGTCGGCGGACATGAGCACGGGGTAGGAGAAGAGGCCCAGCTTGAGCTTAGTCCGAGACGCACTATCATGGATCGTTGCGTCGTCTTTGATGTCGAGTTTGCTCTGGATGGTTAGATGCTGCACGGGTGATACTTGTAAGGACGCGGGAGGACAAACCTTCCATTGGGTCATCCGTGAGAGATAGCCGACCGACGCGGTGCAGCTCAGGAGCCACATGAGCTCCGAGTGCGCGGGAACCGAAGACTGGTAGAAGAGCACACAGCGGTCGGGGTCAAGGCCGACAGCGAGGAGCGCCGCCAGGGTCTCGCGACGGTGCTGCAGCAGGCTCGAGGGGGTGCTCGCGGTGACGGACGTCAGGGCGTGCAGGTCGACGACGGAGTAGTACAGCTTGGCTGTAGGGTCACTGGCAGCCTCGTGCTGCAGCTGGACCCAGCGCTGCATGGCGCCGAGGTAGTTTCCAAGATGCGGCACGCCGGTCGGCTGGATGCCCGAGAAGACGATCGCGCCTTTGGGTGCTGTGTAAGGGCTGACCGGGCGTTCGGCTGCACCTCCTTGGCTCTCTAACGACTCTGGCGCCTCTGTGGCGTTTGGTCTCCGGTTTGTCTGTGAGAAGAAGCGGCATGGCGGGCGAGGCTGCTGGGACGAGGCTGTCGGTGTGCTAGCGACAGAAGAGATCCGGGAGGTCGAGAGACGAGGCTGGCAGACAGCACGAGCAGCCGACGACAGCGGCCGTAGATTTCCCATAATGAATCTGAGAAACTACAAATAAATAAATAAAATTGTCCCCTAACAGCTAATACAAACAAACGAATGGACTGGTGGTTGTTTTGAGTTTGAAAACCCGGCCTTTTGATATCATGATTTTAGGTTAATTGATTTGAGTGGATGGCTGAGATTAGTCAGGCTTTTTAGTTGATGTCAAGACGACACCTCACTCAACCACCAAGTACGATTTTCATGCCATTGAATTGCGACCCTTTTTGTCAATCACCGAGTTGAAGTAAGAGAGACAATAGATAATAGTCATAATGATTGTTTTATATGTTAAACTTATTTTATACAAATACAGAGGCTCGACCTTATGATGGCCTCTCTGGGGCCCGGGATCACGTTCCATTTTCAGCTTCAACACAAGATAGATTAGACAGCTTAGAGACCGCCCGCCATGGCTTGCCGGTCCTTTGCCAGCTTTGCCTTGGCCTCCGTGAGCGCCGCCTGGAACTCGGGGCTGCCAGACAGGATCTCCTCGGCCTTCTCGGCCGTCGCCCGCACCTTGCCCTCGCCCAGGTGAGCCCACTTGGAGTCGAGCTGGCTGCTCAGGCCCTCGACCGTCGTATCCATCGTCTTTCCAACGTCTGTGTTTGTTAGTGTCTGTAGGCAGTATCTGCGTCATAGCGGAGAGCATACCTAGGCTGTCGAACTCGAAAATGTTGGCCTTCATACCGAGACCGGGGTAGGCATGCTTCTGCAGGTAGGCGAGCCAGAGCTGGACCGTCTCGGGGTGGCCGTCACGGATCTGGATGAGGCGGCGCAGGGTGATACGCTCGTAGTTCTCCTGCGACTTCTTGTAGATGAAATGGGACCGCGGGACCGTCCAGCGCTCGATGATGCGCGGCAGGGGCACGGGGCCAAAGGCGGGCAGGCCCAGGTAGTAGGCGGCGCGCAGGGCGAAGTCGGAGAAGAACTCGAGGTTGGGCAGAGTAAAGGAGCGGAGCTGCAGGTCGCAAGACGGGACACCGAACTCGCACTCGCGACGCAGCGGCTGCATATACAGGGCCTGCACGGAGCGGGGGAGGCGGGGGTCGAGCGGGTCGTCCTCGGCGGTCTGGTCGGGCTGAGCGGCGTTATCGACAGATTTCGAAGCTGCGGACCTAGACGTGTTGTTAGCATGGTCGGTATTAAAGGTTGTCGAATGGCTGCGAGACTGGCAGACTGGAGACATACTGCTGCGGTGTGGGTGCTGATGGCTGTGAGGATCTGGACCTTGTTAGACTATGATGTCGATCGGACTTTCTCGTGCTTCACATACATTGAGCGGAAGACGATATGTGTAGGGCGTGTAGCCATGGACTTCTTCCAGGCGCATCGTGCTGCCGGCTAGAAAGAAGAAATGTTAGCACGTCGTCGTCGGTCGGTCGGCCGGCCGGCTTCCGGGCTGTGGTGTCCGGTGTTGGCCAGGGCTAGGGCAGCCGCTTTGTCAATTCCAGCTGTTGGTCTTACCATCTGGCCGGTAAGGGTTCGCCGCAGCGACCGTATTAATGGTGGTGCGTTCATCGTTGCTGTCTTGACGTCGATAACGAGCTCGTGATGCTGGAAACCACACCACCAAAGTTCGATTTTGATGCTCTGCAGATTTTTGGCGCGGAAGCCCGAGCCAGCCAATCGACCCACAGTAATCGATAAGATGCGCACTGTATGCGCACTGTAAACAAACTCCAGCAAACATTCAAATCCCAATGTCCAATTTCTTCATTTAGCATCATGACACGACTACAGGATTCACATGCATTCATGGTTCAAAATTACGAGGTGGTTTGGCTTTGAAGCTTGGTTGTATTCAAGTTGGGCACGAGTGCGCAGTGGGATCCCATCCCTGCGTCTACCAAGTAACCCTGCTATCCTATCGATTCTGAGTCTGTCATGTACTTTTACATCATGACCTGTCCCAGCCTAAAGAGGGCTCATAGCATCAGCTTTGCCATGGTGGTGCCATAGCCGACGGAGCGGCACTCGTATCTGCACTCTGCAGTTTGCATTCTGCATTTCTGCATGCAAATGGACGCGTCTCGGCCCTGGGCATACCTGCATCAGATTGTCCTGATTGTGAACAAGACATGCAGCATGGGGCGGCCTAGCTGAGGCATCAAGGGCTATGTATGCCCGACGCGCTTCGGGGTCGGATCCGACTGGTTTGCACGTGCGTGCATGTGTGGGTGCATTTGTCGTTTGTCCTTTTGTCTTTTGGTTCTTCGTTCCGTGGCGCTCGAGGTTCACGATGAAGCGAGTAGCAAGACTGGCCAAGGGGAATCCAGTATAACAAAAGGCGCGATGATTGCGCTCAAGTCCGCTTGCGACGGCCAGCGACCAGTTTGTTGTAGAAGCCCTTGCGACCGCTCTGCTTCTTCTCCTGGATCTTGAAAGAGCGCTTCTTGAGGACCTTGTTGCCTGCCTGGGCGGCCAGGACCTCTTCGGCAATGGTGCGCTTGCGCTCCTTGCGCGTCAGGCGGTCCTTCTCGCCCTCGGCGGTGCCCTCGACGATGGTACCGAAGACGGAGAACTTGGGGACCATGTCCTTGCGGGTGTCCTTACGGAAGTGCTGCTTGGTGTCGAGGATACCACGCATGCGCAGGATCTGGAAGTCGCGCTTGGCCTCTGGAGTGAGGTTCGTCTTCTGCAGGCCAAACCAGTCGGGACCGGCGTTGTCTGGGTTTTTCTGTGACTGTTAGTCTGTGATCTAGCAGAAGCAGACGTTGCGGACAAAAACAAATTGGGAGGTAGAGAGGATCATCAGAGTAACTATGATAAATAAAAATCATGTGGTTGCAAGGGCGACACCCATAACGGGGACACCGTATGCCTCAGTAAGGTAATGGGATATTTTCATCTTTTGATCGAAGGAGCAGGATGCAGAGCAGGATGCAGAGAAGTATGCAGAGCAGGGTACAGAGCAAGAATGCAGAGCAGGATGCAGAGCGAGAATGCAACGCCAAGTATAGAAGAACAAAGCAAGGAAAATCGAAGAGAGCATACCTTGTCTTTCGGCTTGTCGAGCGACGCGATGCGCAGCTGAATACCGTCCGTCTTCTTCACAGCAGATGCATCGGCCTTTCCAGTAGGAGCCGAGCCCGCAGCAGCAGCCTCCTTCTTGGATGCCTTTGCAACGGCCTGCTCGAACGGCTTGGATGCCACGACGAGTTGCGAGTCGGTCTTTGCGGCGAGGCGCTCCTCGGCCTCCCGCAGGAGGACGTCAATCTGACTCTCGGTCAGATCAGCAACCGGCGCCATGGTTACTTGCGTGTGTGTGTGTGGAAGGGAGACGTTGTGGTTGGGGGAATGTAAAGAAGGAGAAGAAGGAAGAGCAGGAGAGGAAGAAAAGTTCCAATGTTAATTTGAAGGTTTTTTTTCTGGAGCTCTGAAAATTAAAGTGGATACAGCATGATACGACCGGTTTCTTAGTCAGCCATGTATGCACGGACGCAACGGTCTTTTCTGCCTTGCATCCGAGGCAGAAAGTGCTCGTGCATTAGCGTGCGTGTACTGCATAAGAGTTGTGCAAGCTGGCAGTCAGATGGCCTGGTCCGGCGGGCGAGCGCCTGGTGAGCTGGCACGCACTACCACACCAGATGCGCGTTGAGCCGACTCGCAATAAACAGAGATAAAACACGAACCGTCAAATGGCAGATAGACATCGCTGATATACGGCCTCCGGGAGGCCCGTCATAGCCACCACCCACACCACGCACAACGCATCAAGCATGGACGAAGAGGGACGTCGGCGCTGATGGACAAAGAGAGAATTATAAAGAGATTATAAATAGCAAGTAGCAAGAATCACCTGTAGCTGCTGGCCGTGTTCTTGGTGTGGCACGCCCAACCTCCCAGGTGCAGCAGTATTTATGCATTAAACTTGATTTAATTTAATTCCTGTTCTCTTCCGCAGCAGATGTAGATGATGCCCAACCATTCGTCCTTGACCGCTCTTATTATGACGACGGGCGACATGACGAAGAGATTTCTGTTCTCTTGAAAGTAAGGCGGTCGTCGGTCACTTTGCATCGGTCGGGTTTCATATAACAGTCTGGATATCGCTCTCGGGTTACTCTGGCCGTTTACTTGCTGCCTCGTCGTCATTTTTGTTTTTGTTTTCTATTAATATATCATTATTTTATGCTTTTACTTTACCTATTGTATTATTTATCTGTTGTATTCCCTCTTCTGACATCGCCTGCATCTTCTCTCTTCTTCCTGTCCCCTTCTACCCTCGCTTCTGGACAAAGCACACCCATAGGTTCGTTATTCGATTTCTCTCGTCTTAATTTATATCCATCCAGCTCCTCTATCCAATGCCATTTCTCTACGCTCTCGTTCGCTCGCCGTCCTCCTGTGTTTGTCTATTTCGCGTTGCTTGCGTTCTACTGGCTCGCTTGTCGGCTCGCTGGAGCATTTCTGTATTATGAGACTGGCTGGAAAGCAAGCACGCATCCATCTGGCCAGGCAAATAGCCATGCAGAGAACGGAAAACAGCAAACGAGAACCAGATATTGGCGAGTAAGAGCCAAGTGGCTCCTCTAGCCTGTGTTCTGGGTGGACTCTCTTCAGAGAGGCAGGGAAACGCAAACCAAGAACGCAAATCAAGATCAAGAACGCCAAAGCGACAGTCCAGCGACGAGAGACGAGAGGCTAGGAGATCACCAGCGAGCCCGGTTTCCTCCAACCAGACACCGCCATCCCCTGCCTGCCTGCCATCGTCTATCCCACGGCCCTATCAAGGCTGGACATCATTTGCTTGCTCTCTCCTTCGGGACCGACTCCACTGCCGCTCGTCCAATCCTCTTCGTCGGCGAGCTGTCGCTCTCTTGACTTTGCGACCGGGCTTTGCATGGCCAGCCAATCAAGACATCCACGTCCGCGCCGCCGCCCCGAGGCAGCACGCCACAGAGCAAATCAGAAGACGAGACGAGACAGCGAGAGGGCCCGCACCGCTTGACGGCCGTCTTTCCTGGGGAAGCTTGGTGGAAGACGGCACTATCAAACGCTCGATAACAAGAAAGTGGATGAGACCGTTGCACCGCAGACCAAAGAAAAGGCGGCACCCAGACCAGCCAGCTGCAGGCCGCGGCTCCAAGCTTTATTTGCACGGCGTAGATAAAGCCCTGCCCCCTTGCTCAACCAGACCGAGATGCGCGCAAAGGGCCGCCGCTGCCGTATGGAGGCTCTTCTCTGCCCAATCGATGGCCCCGACGTCCGTCTTATGTCAGATGCAGAGCGCACGATCGCGAAGTAAACAAACACAACGGCTCTGGCTAAGCCGAGGCGAGGCGACCCCTCCGCGTCGATCCTGTCTCTCCATTGCGTCTTCTTCCTGTCCTCTTCCTGTCCTCTCTCGCTGCTGCTCCCTCCCAGTCCTGTCCTGTTGCCTTCCGCTCTCCGCCCCGCCTGACCGATCCCCAGCCTTTCCATTCTGCGCCCAGTCTGCCACTCTGCTGCTCCGTGTGCCCACCGCACCCTGGCCTCGCATCTTCGTCACCTGTCCATCCTCTGTTTCATATAACCTTAACTTTGTAACATCTGATTCGTCTCTTCTTTGCCTCTTTCATCTTATTTGCACATGCACACCACATCGCCCCGGCCGCTGCAAGTCGTCGCATAACAACGCGCGCAAGTAACCCGAGAGCTGTCGCATCGCCCACAATCGCGTGCTTTCTTTTGTTCTTCCGTTTGCCTCCCTTCTCCTCACCTGCTTCTTCACCTGCTCTCCTCGGCTGTTTTTCACCCCATCCTTCTTTGCTATCTTCACATTCATCTTCATCTTCATCCTCCTCCTATTCTCCTGTCCTCCTATTCTACTCTCGAGCCCACACCGCATATTACCTCGCTGTCCGTCGCTCCTTCCCAGCCTGCCCTGCTCAACTGATCGCGCCTGCCATTCCAGCTGCTAGTCTGCAACAGAAATAATAAGACGAAAAACCCCACTAACTGCCACGCAAAGGCCCAGCTCAGTCAGCCCAACCCGTCTCTGCCTGCTCCAAGTCTCCCCGCGACCACCGAAAATCGGCCCGTCAAGCTTCCTCACTTCACGTCAACCACTAAAAACGAGCCACCCATTTCGTCGCGTCTCAACATCGCGCATCCCGTCGCAGACCTTATCGCATCGCCACCCCAATAGCCGCGCCGCCACCCGCCTATCATGGATCCTCACAACCAGACGGCTTCGCAGGGCCAGCCGGCCCGTCCTGAGCCTGTCTACGACACGACCCACGTCGGCCACTACGGTAAGTCTTGCCAATCCAATTGCGCACTCTTTTCCTCGCTTCCTCCTGGCTATCTCCTAGTTCTGCCTCGTTCCCCCTTGCGATGCGACCGATTACTGACCTCTCTTTTTGCATCCAGGCGCCAGCGCAGCGGTAACTACCAACCCCTTCTCCTCCCCTCGCGCTCTCTTGCCTCGACCCATCGCGTTCGCAGGGCCGTCCTCGTGGTGGCGTCTGTTTGCCGACTGCGCGATTGCAATGCGCCCAATTGCCTCGTTTTGACCTCGGGAGCACACATACTGACTACTGCGCAGCTGTCGCAACAAGGATATGCGCCGTCCGAACTCTACACCGGCCCCTGGGCCAATGTACGTCACTCCCGCACCTCGGCCTATCATTCTCTGCAGCGCAGCGAAGGCTAACCATTCCTCTCAACGCAGGTCCACCAAGGTCTCACGGGCCCCTACAAGGACATCCTGACCACATACTGGCAACAGACGATCGTCCACCTCGAATCAGACACCCACGACTACAAGCTGCACCAGCTGCCCCTGGCCCGCATCAAGAAGGTCATGAAGGCCGATCCCGAGGTCAAGATGATCTCTGCCGAGGCTCCCATTCTGTTTGCCAAGGGCTGCGACATCTTCATCACAGAACTCACCATGCGCGCATGGATCCACGCCGAAGAGAACAAGCGCCGCACGCTCCAGCGCTCCGACATCGCCTCTGCTCTCGCCAAGTCCGATATGTTCGACTTTCTGATTGACATTGTGCCGCGTGAGGAGGCCACAAGCCATGCAAAGCGTGGTCCTACCGCTGGTAGCGCAAGCGCTGCTGGTGGTGCCCCTGCGGGTGGCCCCGGCAATGCGGCCTCGGCCAATGTTGCTGCCGCTGCCGCCGCGGCTGCTGCTGCCGCGGCTGCCGCCCAGGGCGTTCCTGCGGGCGCACAGAACCACCTGGCAGACTATGCTACCATGGGCACGCACCAGCTCGGAGGCGAGGCTGACTACCGGCAAGCACCCAACATGTACCCGGTCCAGGGCCAGCCTGGCGCGGCCGGTGGCTACGGCCAGCCGCCAGCGCAGATGTACGGGGAGATGGACCCCAACATGTACAACACCTACGCCATGCAGCCCCAGCAGGTGAGTTTGACGCGACGAATGACCTCTCTCACTGATCAGGATGAAACATGCTGACCAACTCTAGGGCGGCGCTTAATTGCGTCTGTTGCGTCTGAGAATACGACGAAATGCAACTCTGGACATCTGTATATTATTTTACCGACGCAGAATACGCATCAAGGTTTATGGATAAAAGGGTTCGGACATGTTCTTGCTTGTTGCTTTTGGAGATGAACTAATAATACCTGTCATCTGGTTTGGGTTGGACGAGGCTGGCCTCACACGGAGCTGTGCGAAAGACATACACCCAGGCTCTCTCTGCTCGCGCGTGTGGGAGGCCGTGAAGATACCTGTGGATCGAGGCGCTTTCTTTGTTTATAGTTTTCATCCTGCTTTTGTTTTGCTGTTGTTTTTGTCTGTTGTATTTGTCTGTTGTATTTGTCTGTTGTACTCTGCTTCCCATTGCTTTGGAAAGATGGTCCCGTGCCCTGGTTACGGATGAGCAGATAGATACCTCTTGGTCTCCCATCTCTTTACTTTCCTGGTTTGTAGTCTTTTGGCTTTACTTTTTACCCCTTGTCGACCCCGTCGGCTTGTTTTTGATAACCTGCTCGTTCAATGATACTATATATTGCTTATGCTACTCTCTTGTTGACTGGAACAAGCTGGTACGATCGATTCATATGCCCCAAGGTGACGAAAGCTACGCTCTATATATATATGATATATATGAGATATGTGGTATATATTATATGTGTGTGTGCAAATCCCAAACGCCAAGTCATAAGTGTGGTCCTAAATGCGAGCCGTCGTCTCTCTTCCTCGTCTTATCTGAGACCGAAACGAGACGAAAAGTTGGCCAGACCCTGTGCTGCGCGGCCGGTGCTGCTGCTGTTGTATGCACTTGCCTCGACCGAGTGTGTGAGCTTCTCCAGCAACACTGCACCGTTCTGGGCATTGACACGGCCGTACTTTTTGTTGCGCGTCGTAATGTCGTAGAACTCGTCCGCGTTTTCCGTCTGCATCAGTGCCACCGACTGCTGCAGCTCGTCCAGGTTCTGCTCGAGCATAAACGCATTGTCCAGGCTGCCCACAAACTCGGTCAGGTACTGCACGTCGCGCGCCAGATCGGACACACCGTTGGGGTTGATCTGCCTGACGTCGGCCGACAGGGGCAGCAGCAGGATGCGGTCTGCCGCGTGGTTCAGCGCGTCGTAGTAGATCAGCTCCTTGATCTCGCGCGGCAGGCTCAGCAGCGTCGAGCTCATAATGTTGGACAGGTACCGCGTCAGCGTCTGGATGTAGCTGCTCGGCTCGGTCTGCTCAGCCGGCGCCATCCAGTCGTACTCGGCCGTGTCGACCAGATCGTCAATCTTGGAGTTGACGAGCTCAAAGATGCGCTTCTCTGCCGTCTTCTTGTTGCTGCGGAACTCCTCTGTCGCCGTCAGGCTCACCGGGCCGCCCGCCGACGTGGACGACCGCGCGCGAATCAGCAGCTGCTCGAGCTCCTGGCACGCCGTCTCAAAGTGCTCCAGGTTGATCAGGATCTGGACAATCTGGCCCAGGTACTGCGAGCTGAGCCGCTCCACGAGCGACTGGCAAATCTTGGCGTTGAGCAGCTCGTCGAGCGACTTGCGCAGGGTCTCGTCAATGACCGTCGCATGCTGGAAGTGGTCATCCGAGAAGAAGTAGAACTGATTCAGGAAATTGCGAATGTCGATGCAGCACAGCGGGTACATTTGCGAGAACGGCAGCACGTGGGGGAATGTCAGCTCGGCCAGCGGCTTCTCCTGTGCAAACCAGCTCACGTTGACGACCTTTTCGTACTCCTCAGGCGTATTTATCGTCATCGGCATGTAGTCGTCGGTCGACACAATCTCCTGGAAATCCTCGCTGAACCGCCGCTTCAGCAGCTCGGCGTATTTGTCAAACAGCCGCAGCAAGAAGTTGTCGAGCATCGTCACCGAGTAGCCCCAGCCCTCCATGGTCTGAATGAAGAGCGAGATAACGCCCTTGACCTTGAGAAGAACCTCGGCATTGGTAATGTCACGCAGCGCCTTGGTGATCAGGGTGATGACTTTCTGGCACAGCGAGTCCCACAGCTCATCAACGTCAACCGACGTCCGTAGCTGCGGCACCTTGCGCATCGTCGCCTTCTCGATAATGGAAAACCCAGCAACACCCTCGAGCAGACTGCTGAGTGACGCTTCGTCGTCGTCGCTTTCGAGGTTGACGGACGTGGGTAGCAGCAGATCTTTTTGTTGGCGGCGCGTGGCCGCATAGTCGGCACGGAACCGGTCATTCTGGCCCAGAGCTTCGTGGATGTGCAGCGCCTCGAACAAGGGGGTGAAGTCTACGCTCACTTCGTCATTGTCCAGCACGTCAAACTCGTCGTTCTCGTCATACACGAGCTCGATGGCCGAGTTGAGCCGAAAGTGTTTTAGGAAACCATTCTGCTCGACGCGCTCCTTCATACGCGTGCGCCGAATGTCTGTATGGTAAAAGGCCACTTCGCCCAGGAACTGCGACGTCTCACGCACGCGGTACAGCCACGTGTTGAGATCCGTCATGACGGCCTCCGAGATTGTCTTTTGCGACGCCGGGATCGACCGCTGGATCAGGTCCGCCAGCTGGTGCTGTGTCGCATACTTGTTCTGGATGATGGGGACAAGATGCTCGTTCTGTAGGTCCTCCAGCGACTTGAGGGCGCCGTAGTATTTCTTCTTGCGGATCAGCTCGTGCGCGTTGTTCACGGCGTGCAGGATCTTGAGCGACTCGCGCAGCGCGTCGGCGGCATCCGAGATGTTTTGGCGCACGGCGCGAGTATCGACAAGATTGCGCTTCTGCTCGGCGAGCTTCTCGGTACTGGCCTGGATCGACTGGTTCAGCTCGAGGATCTCGGCGGTCAGCGTGACCGTGCCCTCGCGGACCTGCTGCAGCTGGCTCACAGACCCGAGGAACTCCTCGTGCTTCGTCAGACCAATGGTCTCGATCTCGTTTTCGCGGTCGTCGACATATTGGGCAAGGCTTTGGGTCAAGTTGGAGGGGCGGCCGTCGGCGGTAGCATCGCGCAGGACGGGGATAAGCTGGTCGATAAAGTCGGTATCTGAGGACGACAGGATGATCTGAGCGGGACTAGGGTTAACGAGCTGCCAGAAGAGACGTGAGCACCGAGGTGCGGCAGATGGAATCCTACATCTTGGACAGCTAGACCGTAGTCGTCATATGCTTGCGGCCGTCGTGGCATTGTGGTGGCGGTGGTGGTTGTGCGCGTGCGTAGGTGTGCAGTCGAGACTGAGGGTTGCCTTGCCCGTAAGGGGGTCAAGACGTGCTCTCGTATGCACAGATAGTGATTTTTAATGCGAGATAGAGCAATAGAGGTCGGCCGCAGAGTCGTCGAAGATAGTCACCAGCGGTTGCTTAAGACGGATGTATATCATGTGCAGATTTAGGAAGGTGATGTCAGTTCCTGATACAGAAGGCGCATCCCACGCATACAATCTAAAACAGCTCTGGAGCTATCGATAGGAGGGACCGTAGCACGTGATTCTCCACGAGACCCCACTGTGTGCAACAATACGAGGATCAACCCAGAACGGGAATGTGGTAAGCAGTAGCTCGCAATAGTACGCGATACTATGGCTGCACTCTCTTATTAGGAAAGAGCAAAAATGATAGAGATCTAACAAAAAAACACTTCATGACCCAGACCCGAATTGAACGGATAATCTTCTGGAGGCTCCAATTTGTTATCACTGGAATCAGACGCGTTACCATTACGCCACTGGGCCTTGGAATGACGGCGGAGGCCCGTTCGGCGCGTCTATATAGTAGTTTGAGAACCACGGATGACTAATCTGCACAACTATAATCCCACCTCCTTCGTATATTATTCTGCATCAGCTACACTGCACATGTGCAAGTTATGACATAACCTCTAAAGGCGAAGGCCTTCATCACGAGGGATCGATCGTCGCTTTGCCCCTCAAGGCACATCCTTGACCTTGCCTCTCGTTGATCGTGCCTCGTTGTCCTCTTCGGCACAACTGCTCATGCCATTGACAGCCAAGAACAGCACTGGAAGCAACAGTCTACCAGACGGCCCATCATATCTGCTAAAAAGAAACAGAAGGCCAGGATGAAACGACTCCGAAAGTATTTGGAAACAAAAAGAGCAAACAGAAGAAAGCAAAGCCACCGCAATACACCCGAGCCGAGGGAGTATCGCCGAAATATTAATCAACCTCTCTTGATTTGTCTGTCACGCTTTGACATAGGATACAATATGGCGTTGACACTGACATCAGGTATCGTTATTTGCTTCATGTCGCTAAGCTATGACTATGCCACCTGCATTGAGACTGCTCCCCTCCGACGACACGTTCCGATGATCAGATGCAGACCCCAACCGCACATGCAGCATAGGACTTTCGGAAATGATAAGCATGCAAGCTAGCCACGTTGCTAAACGGTCGTTTTGCCAACAGCTGTGGCTCTTTACTCTCTGCAAGCTCTTTTACACGTGCACAGCATCGAGTTCGGGCTGATTCTACGAGTACTAATTTATGAGAGCCCACGGTGCCACTCGATGGCAATGACAGCACAGCCAGGAGGTGACCGACCCGGCGCCGAGCGCCACATACAGAATAGCTTGGCTACATTGTGGCCCTCCTACAGGAATGAGAAGCTCCGACTCGTATTTGGCACATGAATCTTAGACACGTACTACAGACGCAAGTTCTGTTATCCAAGTCTTGCTGCTGGACGCCGTTTTTATACTCTGCACTAGGAATCACTGCTCTGTGCAGATATGTGTGCAGTCTATTGGCACACTGCAGGCTCCCCGTTTATAGTCTTGTTTTACCGATCCCCATAACATGATTGGCCTTCTTGTGCCGAATAAGTGCTTGTTCAGGTGTGATGTGTAATAATTCCTGAATACGGGACAAAACATGTACTCAGTACCATTTCATTTCTCGTATGGGTCTTAATACGATAAAACTTAAAAATTCCAAGCCCCGGAACGCTGAACTCTGCACTTGCTTCCCAGTTCCTCTTTTTCCTTTGCTTTCTTTTCCATCTCAGCTTCCAGGCCTTATCTGATCCCCTACCTGACAGTCACATCTAACAAGGCAGTCTCAGCTTCCCTTTATAAAAAGAGAAAAGAAACCACGCACACATTCTTTCTACAAGCGAGAATCATATCCGTAAAGGATCAGCTATGTTCGTGGGAAATAAACTTTTTCTTGGCTCTTGTTAGCCGGTGCTGACTGGAAATCAGATAAGCGGAATAGGCTACCGAAATTTGCCTGGCCCCGTAACGTGACGGTAAATAGTCCATCGTCTATCAGATCATCTATGTCCGTATATTTCCATCAGACCCTCTCTGTCATCGAGATAATCATCTTCCCACACCATATCAGATTCTTTTTGCAGTAAATATTTACCCCTTCCCCCCTTTCCAAGCTAGTTTCCCGGGATCAATATTTTCACCCTTCTCTGCGCCTCTGCTTCGTTTTCGCGACGAGTTACGCTAACAACAAATAGAACACTCTATACTACATACTGTGTAGTGCAGTGGGGGTTTGGGCTGCGATTGCGGCATTTCTTGATTTGTGTGCTCCCGGGGGAGATGTCCAAAGTCGTGCACTCCGTGCGATGTACTTGAATACTTTGTTGAGAGCCGTGTACGGAGGCGGGCGGAGCTGCATATAAGCCTGCATGCTCCGTACTGCTCCGTAGATGCACCTAGTTACGAAAGGAGAAAGGTACAAGATAAAGAGATAACTATCTTACGACGTATATTGGAGCGAAGTAATAGCGAAGCACGGAAAAAAAGAAGCCACTTCCATCAGCGTCGTAGGCGAGGAATACTGCAGTGTCCCCACCCATACGCCTAGACTATGAGGCTACAAATCTGAAATGGCAGGTCGTGTCTGTCAGTGGAGGCACGCCAGCCGGTTCTGGCTATAACGTGGCTGGAATATAGTCAACAAGAGGCATGTGAGATTTGGTGGCGACCCCCTGAAGTTGTGAATTTAAAATCTATAAGCATATGGACGGGCTGACATATACACCGTAATCATTATGGTCGAGTGCCAGAGGCTGTCATCCGTTGTGACCCGACTACTTGCAAGGAAACAACTTCAACAGGGGAGCGCAGCATACTTGCTGGTCCAGTTTTTCAAGTGTTCGTTTTAGCAGCTGCCCAGCGTCGGAAGCCGATGTCAGGCCACCGGATACCGATAGAGCTGGCGACTAACATAATTATTGAAATATTGCCAGTGCTCATCAGCACACCATCTGTGACATTTTCTACACGTGCCCGCCCCACTTTAATTGGAACACCAAAAGGTGCACCACTTAGAAGTGGTGCTCGACAGCCTAATGCGCACGACAGCCTAATGCTCAAGGTATTTTTTATATAGCGATACACGTAAAATATACCTCTAAGAAGATTTTACTTTTTATTATTTTATTTTTCGACCACAGCTACCAAAATTATAAAATAATATATATTATAGTCGTAAAACTATACTCTACTTATAGATAATATTCAAAAAATATATTTCAAAATAACAATTAAAATAATAAAATAATGTATTTAATTTTAATGCTTTTA